>JAQPZY010001617.1:582500-725000 GCA_029931535.1 Margaritifera margaritifera
CAAGTGACTAGTTTTAAATTTGTAGCACTTGTCTAGAATTTCCGAGATGATATCTACTTACTTTCTGATGCATACAGTACATCTGATGCATAATTTGGCAAATATTAAGTAAGGACACTTTTTTTCCCCAGAATTCATAGTATTCGAATCTTTCAGTGCAAACAATGAATAATAACAACTAATTTAGAAATTTTTCAAAGTGGAAAATATAATGCAATTTTAAGAATCTTTCATATTCTGAAAAATACAGTATCAAATTTACCCATGCACAATATGCACCAAAATGCAAACAACATGGACCAGATTTCCTGTCACATAATGAATCGACAGACCAGGGTCTATTCTGTTCACCTGACACCAAGCTTAGAACAGACAGCATATACCCCAATTTGCTGGTGCATTATGGGAGATCATCGTCTAACCTGATTGCAATTGGATGCTTGATAGATGTCAAGCAAACTTGTTAACATGTTTAAGTGACATTTTATATTACTGTTTCTTTGCATTTACATTTACCGTTTATACTCGCTGATAATCCGTGTCCAACTGCAAAAACATCACAAACCCAGATCTGCTGTCGCATAATGCACTGGCAGATCAGGGTCTATGTTTGTTCTACTGTTCAGTCCTGACAAACTGCATATACCCAGATCTGCCGGCGCATTACATAATTGAAGATCTGGGTCTATGCATTTTGCAATTGGATTTGACTTTCAAGCGTGCATATATGGTACTAATAACTTGAGTAAGTCGTTATATACTCACCAAGCAATTTGGCAATGATTAAAATGTAAAAATGGTTTGAAAACAGAAAAGAAACTTTATGGCGAATGAGAAAGTTGAGGCCGATTTTACTCTGCAAAAAATGTTCTAAAACAAATGGAAATTACGCTCCCTTTTTTATATACAATAATATTACAAAGCGAACTCATTATTTCATTTATCTGAAGACACAAACTTTGATGCAGAAAACTGATTAACTGTTTTGACTCCTGTATTTTCTTTGCACTTGAATACAAAAATATTCTGAGAACCAATTGTTTTGACTGCAGGTGCATGTTTTTTTCACTCAACATGAAACATCAAGAAGGCTCCATAGAACATAAATTTTTGAACCATAAACTACTTTGATGCACTTTTAACTTTATCGTAATACTGCTGACATTGAAATGAACAAAGAATTGCTAACTGATTCAAACGGTGCCTCCTTTTTGAATCCGAAGTTTTTATACCCTTTCAATTAGGAGAGTTAACCGCTTGATAAACTTTGAAAAGTAGCAAAATGTCATGAATTACAATTGGCACCTTCAAGTATCCTTTTCAAGCACGATGGCCTGTACCATTTGTTGTGCTTTGTCAAGTGTAAATTAATGGAACAAGGCAGATGAGCTGTTAGAAATCATCACTTTTCCACCTGTTATAGCTTTTTTTTTAAAAAAATCAAAAGAAATTAGGGAATTAGTTGACAGAAGAGATTCAGAGATTGAGTAAACATTATAAGACAAAAAACCATTGAGCAACCATCACTACAGCAAAGAATTGAGTTCATTCCACATTGGTGAACGCCACTTTATTAAGTGCACATTAGTTGTGCCATCCGAAACTTTAAGATGTTTCTTTTTTTATGGAGACTCGCTTGTGCAACATTAGAGTATTTAACTTTCTGAAAAATCTATATATTTACATAGCTAAGGGTATAAGAAATCCAAAATTGCTAACACATTTACCAATAACTGCATTTTCTTATGGCACTTTTCATTAATATATATCCCAAGAAAGGGTCATTACATAGACTTTTTTTTTTTTTTTAAAGTACAGAGTACATAGACTTTTTTTTTTTTTTTTAAAGTACAGAGTCACTAACTGTCCATAAAATTATATCTGAATCAGTATTAAAACAAGAGGCCCAAGTGGATCTGATATCTCTCATCCAGGTAACTGATAAATGTAAGCTTGTAAAAAGCAAATTCAAACTTGTAGTGCAACTGTGGAGTGGAAAGAAAAGTTGGGAGCACTTAGTTGCCACATTGACAATTAGGCCTAACAAAATATAGGTGTTTCTGGTTTCATGCAAAAAAAAAATTGGATTGGTTTGTTGGAATAGGATTTTTTAAAACTCATTTATCCCCCCTCCATTTGCCAAAAGTGAGCCACAGCTGCATGACCCAATTTTATTCCTTTGAGAAACGACTGTCAGTATTCTTCAACAACACAATGTTTTACGACAGATATAGACTTTCTATATAATTACTTAAATAATTTGCATTTTCTGATGTAACTTGCTGTAACTTTGAGCCAAGCACAATTATCAATGGTAGCCATTATGAATCATGCTCTTTAGTCTATGTCCAGTTGGTGCTTACAAAATATTGGGAGAAATACTAAGCATTTAAATAAGCATGATCTCTAATACTGCTACCTACAAATGAAATTAAATGTGGTCTGGCCACAACATTCAGAAAATCAGGAATTTGTTTTTCAGTTTGTTTTTTTTGTTTGTTTTTTTTTAAATTCTGTTTTATGGTTAAAAATTTTCTAGTGTTGACACCCGTAAAATTGGAGGACTCAAATACTGGGTTAATAAGGGTAATTAAATTTGGAAGTGGTTCAGGAGAAAAGCATATTGGGTTATTGTTGGGTTTTTTTAAATTAAAGGCCATAAATTCAAAATAATGTGTGACTAGTAGTGTTACTAGTAACATTTAATATTTGAAATGCCATAAAATAATGCATATCCATGTGATAACATAAAACAACAAATATTTTAGCATTTTAATACAGCATTACCATTTGAAGGTGTTGGTGCCTTTAAAGTTTTGTTGTGCAATGAGGTTATTGGTGTGCAGAAATCCACAAACAATACCTACCTGTTTTTTAACCTCAACACAGCAAATTCATTCACAACATTATATATAAAATACAAGTTTACTTAAGACTTTTTATTTTTTATTTTTTTATTTTTATGTTACATTTTTATTTTATATATTTTCTTCATCTTCAAAATAACCGATTATTCAATTTAATCCCTAAGGTGTATTATTTTGTTAATTTATAAAACCTGTTTTACTGAAATTCATCTATCCTGTATTTTAAAATTAAATTATTTTTATTAAGTTTTTTAATGCTTTACAAGGGGAGAACTCTTCACAACACAAAACCTGTGATTCTCAATAGGCCTGATCATAGGTTACTGTCCTTACTTTAATATGCAAACTGCTATTTTAGCCTCTACAGTGGTAACAAGGTCAGCTTATCAGATGCAAGATTACCTCATTATTATGAGTGGATCTCACTCATTACTGAACCAATTCAAGATCTTAATGATATAAGCCCATAAAGTTTGATCAAAATAAGAACATAAATATGGCCTCCAGAGTGGTAAAGAACTCAGGCAATCAGATACAAGATCTTCTAATTAGAATGCATGGATCTCACTCATTATCAAACTCATCCAAGTTCTTAATGACATAAGCATATATTCAAAGTCTGATAAAAAAAATTGTCTCAGAAATGCGGCCTGCTTAGTGGTAATAAGCTCAGCCAATCAGATGCATGACCACCTCATTAGTACCGGGTATGAGTGTATCTCACTTGATATCAAAATAGTTTCAGACCATAAAGGCTCTTGTAGTCAATATAAGTATGAGACTTATAAGTAAGTCGCCAGACTATATTGAGTTGAGGAAATGGGAGCTAAATGCCTTTGCAAGGACACACTAACTGAGCTCCCACAGCTCCCACAATGTGATATGAAACAGAACATGATTCCGCTAGCATGCAAAAGACTACTGGCTTTTTTGTGCCAAAAAATAGCAAGAATGCCATTGGATTAACTCAAAGACTTGTAAAAGAATGGACCATTTTCTGGCAGATCCCTTGTGGAAGTAAACTCGATAATGTCGACGTTTTTAAATTGTATGACTTGCTCTGTTTGTGTGCTTTGAAATACTTGGTGTATCATGGCTGACATAGAAGTCATCAAGCCAAACAACACTCCATTCCTGACACTCAGAAAATGTAGAAAATACAGACATAACAGAGAAAGATTAAGAGCTGCACAAAATATGATGCTCTGTTTCCGTTTGACATGAATTATGTCTGTGAATTGGCAAGCAACACTGAATAGGAGCCCCAGAAGTAACAAGCTGAATAAAGGTGTAAGTAAAGTGGAACTAGTTAGGGCTGATTTAGTGCAATGGTAGAGGTGATATATTGGCCAAATGATATCAGCTCTGCTGATAGCAATACTTTTGGGTACTATGTGCCCTATCAGCTATGGGGTGATGAAAGACAGGAAGTTAGTGCAACAGTATAAAAGTCTCAATAAATCAACCATTAAACTACCTTCAGGCATATCAGTGCATTCCTCTGATTGGCAAATAATGCCAAATTGAATGTCAAGGTCTTCTATAATTACTCATAATGTCAAATTTACGTTTAAAAATTGAATTAATGCATGTTGTTTCAACACACTGCAACAGCTTTTTTTATATAATTAAACACTGATTGTTCATTGAGAACTTTCAATTATTTCATTTAAAAGTTTAAAAAAATTCTAATGTGAATTTTTGTATTTAGATATGAAAAAGAAACAAGAAAAAGAAACAAGAGTTCCTTGAAGGGACTGATGCTCTACTGGCTGAAAAGAATTTCCAGGAATTCAAGACAAGACCATTTCTTCCTTTTAACTGCTGAGTGTTGAAACCATCTCTGATATTCTTGAGTGATAACAAGATTTTCAAAGTTAGGACCAACAAGACATCATAAGAAGTCTTGTGATGGAAACCCCATGTTGATATGACTTTCCATTTTGCGGAGTAATGATAACAAGATTTTCAAGATGGCTGCCATATTAGATTGGCACCATTTCCATTTAGTACCAACTAGACATCATAAGAAGTCTTTTTGTGAAATCACAATGATTATATGTATGACCAGCCATCTAGGATAAGTAGTGATAAAAATAGTTTCAAGATGGCCATTGTGGCAGTAATATTAGAAGTCATATCAGCACTGTTTTCATTTATGACCAACCAGACATCATCAGGAGTCTTTCAGTGAAAACCCTATACTGATATGACTTTATTCAGGAGAAATAGTGATAAAAATCTTTTCAAGATGGCCACTGTGGCAGGCATACTGAATGTCTGAATGGCACCATTAGGACCAACTAGACATCATATGAAGTTGTTTAGTAAAAACTCCATGCCAATACAACCATACATTCAGGTCGAGTAGCAATAACAATGTTTTCAAAATGGCCACTGTGGCAGCTATATTGGATGTGCAAGTGGCACCATTTTTATTTTTTGGATGAACCAGACATCATAAGAAGTCTTCAAGTGAAAACACCATGGCAATATTACTTTTCATTTTGGATGAATAGTGATAACAAGATTTTCAAGATGGCCACTGTGGTGGCCATATTGGACATCAGATCAGAACCGTTTTCATTTATGAGCAACTGGATATTACAAGATGTCTTCTGGTGAAAACCCCATGTCAATATGACTTTCCGTTATGGAGAAGTAACGATAACAAGATTTTTAAGCTGGCTGTTGTGGCAGCCTCACTGGATGTTTGATCGGCACCATTTGTTTTATTTAGGACCAACTATACATCTTAAGAAGTCGTTCAGTGAAAACCTGATGTTGATATGACCATCCATTGAGGAGGACTAGAAACAACAAAATACTGGATATCCATGCAACAGCATTTTCATTTAGAACCAACTAGACGATGAATGTATGTGTAAAGTTTCATGACAATCCTCCAAGTAGTTTATGAGAAGTAGCGATAACAAACTTATGCTAACGGATGGATGGATGGATGACAGATGACAGACAACAGACAAAAGAACATCCCATAAGCTCTCTTTGTCTATGATCAGTAGTGCTAAAAAAAAAGGACTGAATGAGAGAAAGATAAGATAACAAACTATATAGCTTCATATGATTAACTATGGAGTTTTTGTTGATGGAGGGGTGACAATAAAAAAAAAATAATAATAATAATAATAATGACTTTATACACAAGAAGCTAGCTCATCTGGTCAACAAACCAATCTTCCAGAAGGCCTTCTACAATTGGGATGCCTTTAGAGGACATGGCTATTAATAGATCATTAGACTTGTGCATTAGTCATGCTCTCTTAGCCTTGGATATGCTCCTCTGCCAATGGCATCAAGCATAAAGCTGGCAATCTCTCCTTATCTGGGACACACCCCCACCCCCACAGTCCATAACTACAACACATCATCCACACTTTGATTAGGCAAAAAAAAAAATATCTGTGTTTCCTATTGCACTGGTAGGGTTTTCTTTTTATTTTTTATTTTTAATTTTTTTTAAACACCTATATAAATCAAACAGTATTTCAAGTGCTTCAAAGTACTGGGTAAAACCATCTCAATTTGATGCACAAATCAATTTTGGCAACGTGATTTTTTTTTTTTTTTTTTAACCATGGGGGAAAAAAGTGCTAGGGTCGGCAATGAGAAACAGGGATGGTCGGCCAACCGAAAACACATATTTTTTAGGGGGGCCTTAGCCACTATCCCTATCCTATTAACACAAAGGTAGCACTGTTTATATGAACTGTCTATATCTTTCATCCCACTTACTCCACCCCCACCCCTAGTGGATACTGTGTTGTACATCCCTAGTTAAACAAGAGACCCTTGAAGGGATTAATGCTCTATTGGCTGAAAAGAATTTCCAGGAATCCAAGATAAGATCGTTTCTTCTTTGTAACTGCTGAGTGTTTAAACCATTTCTGATATCATTGAGTGATAACAAGATTTTCAAGATAAACATAGTGGATGTCAGATCAGCATCCTTTTTATTTCTGACCAACTAGACATCATAAGAAGTTTTCTGGTGAAAACCCCATGTCAATATGACTTTTTGCTTCGGAGAAGTAGCGATAACAAAATTTTCAAGACTTGGTTGCCATAATGGATGTCAGATGAGCACCATTTTCATCTAGAACCAACTACCAGTAGATATTTTTAGTCCTTTATTTAAAATCCCATGTTGATATGACCTTCCATTAAGGAAAAGTAGCGATAACAAGGTTTTCAAGATGGCCACAGTGGTGGCCATATTGGATGTAAGAGCAGCACCATTACCATATAAGAAGAACTAGAACCTGGGATGAATGTGTGTCAAGTTACTTGGGATGAATGTGTGTCAAGTTTCAAGGAAATCCTGCAAATAATTTAGAACAAGTAGCAAACATTTGTGCTAATAGATGGATAATGGACGGATGATAGACAGATGGATGGATGGATGATGGACAGATGATGGACTATGGACAACAGGCCATCCATAAGCTCTTTTGGTCTATAACCAGTAGAGCTAATAAAATCAAATTCTTATCCATGCTGGCTATGTCAATATATCAAACAATCTACCATACTCAATAGAAAACATACATTTTGTGCACACAAATGATTATCTCAATAACAAATGATTATCTCAACAACTGATAATAAAATAAAGAAAATAAAGAAAAAGTTGGCACATATGCATTCCCACCCTTGACTTTTGAATGTATTTCTTATTTTTCAGGGGGGTTTTCTAGGGAATGGGACCTGAGCCAATCATTTCGGGTGGGGGGGGGGAGGGGGAATAAAACAATTGAGAGCTATGTTTCTTCACGAGTAAATTTCTAAAAATTGGAAATTCTGCATGATTTTAAAATATTCTTAATCCAAACAGGGCCACTTATCAGTCCCTTGAAGACCCCCTCCCCAAGTCCCTGCTTTCTTTCAAATGCAGTGGTGGGTATCAACAAGCCTCATTCAGGTAAACACACCATCAATCATGGCTTGCAATATCAAAAAAAAAAAAGATCAGTCACTTTGTACCAGGTAAATACCATTTTTTACTCTAATTTCCTTCTGTCAAGCACCTCTAAAGAAAACAAGCATACCAAAGCATATTAACATCCAAAATAACCATCTTATCAATGCCAAGTTACTGTTTCAATAACCTATCCACCAAATCAGCATCGGATTAAGAAAAGTGCATGGGTGGTAGGCGGTAGGTATGTACGAAAGCATGGATGAGACATCAGTAAAAAAAAAAAAATTATCTCGTGGCCATGAGATAATATGTCGTGGCATTGAGATAATTTTGTTCGGGCCACGAGATATTTTTCTCATGGCAATGACATAAGATCTCATGGTCACATGATACTATCTCATGGCCATGAGATCTATTTTTTTTTCTCGTTGCCGGAAGATACTATTTTTTTTTTTAACCAGTGTCCCTTCCGTGCTTCTGTAGGTAAGTTATAAAGCAACCATATTTATCCAATGACTAGTCCATGCTTAATAACACGCCCAGCCTCCGTTTATAAAAATTTAGGCAAATCTTTACTATGGATATCTTTGATAATAAGCCCCCCACTTAACTTTTTTTTTAAATGTATTACCGTATATACTCACTTATAAGTTGAGTCCAGCTGCAAATGATTTAAACCCTGAGCTACCATTGCAGAATGCACCGGCAGATCAGGGTCTATACTGTTTGTTCTAATGATTACTCCTAACAAACTGCATAGGCCCAGATCTGCCAGCACATTATGCGACGGCAGATCTGGGTCTGTGCAGTTTGCAGTTATACTCAGCTTATAAGCTTGTATATACTATAGACTTATCATGGGAGAAATAATGTACCCTGGTTTGCAATTTTTTCCTGTCCCCTCTGGCACATGAATTTGAAGTCTGTGTCACAATAAATGAGCTTGTAGTATCTGCATAATATAAAATAGCATCCACCAATCACAAGTGGATGATAGGTCATGTGTCTCACCAACCGCACTGAATCAGCAGGGCTGTCCCACACCAAATGGTGCCCCATGCAACGAGCATCTTCATAAAATACAGCAACCATAATTCCATACTTTTTCCAGACCTTTAGGGCAAAATCTTTATTTTCCATACTTTTTCCAGGTCTGGAAAAAGCATTCTTTTTTCCCCATACTTTTTCCAGACTTTCCAGACTTTGTATGAACCCTGATTTTAGGGATGACAAAAGAGCCATATTTTGTTCCGTACTGAGCCGCATTTGGCTTGCAAGCCATATTTTGCCAACCCCTAGTTTAATGTATAACATACATGAAAATTGGGAGAATTTCTCAAAATGTAAGATGCAGACAAAATAAACCAATTACAGTTAATACTCATGTATAATCCGATACCAACTGCAAACTGCATAGACCCAGATATGCCATCACACAATGCAACAGCAAATCTGGGTCTATGAAGTTTGTAAGGACTAATCAGTAGAATAAACAACACAGACCCTGATCTGTTGGCGCATTATGCGACGGCAGATAAGGGTCTATGTTGTTTGCATTTAGACCTGGATTATACATGAGTACATATGGTAGTTACCATTGGATCTTTATAAAGTTCCATACAAAATGAATTAGTTTCTTTTCATTTCTTACTATAGCTAATAAAATAGAATTTTATGTCTAATAACACTGTGACATGAAATGTTATTATTGCCCAGTCTTTACAGTTCCCGGACCCATCATTTGACTGCTCCAGATTTAAATATATGACAGCAAGATTACCAAGATTATCTGACAATCCTATTTGTTCCACACAGTATTTGATTATAGGTATTTATTTATTCAGTATCATAATGATATAATAACAAGTCCCATTTTTTTCTCTGAATACCCAATAATAACATCCACATGCATGAAATACAGCCTAACTATAATCTGGCTATAAACTAGAACCAGTCATAAAATCTGGGGGGGGGGGTATTTCTTCTCTCCTGTATCAATAACCTCCTGGAATTCAACTTTGTTACACAGGTGTATTTTGTCTGTGAGGAGGAAATACATGTAATATGCATTTACCATATACCTCCAAAGAAAAATATCCTCTTGCACTGTCAAACAGTGGCCTACCGTAATACTAACACATAGATGGAATATTCCATATAATATCAAGAGAACTGTGTTAAAACAATGATCGTGTGTCAGGTTTCAAATCTACAACATATGCAAATTCAACCCCAGCAACCCTCCAGGACAAGACCAGTTCATTAGTTATATAATCATACTTGCTTTTCATATATTAATTACAACTATGTTACTTATATTAAAAATCAAAAGTTCACTGTATCAGCAACTTCCAAACATGTTTGTGATTTTAATTTTTAAATAAGAGGACATTTCTGAAATGACGACAGCAATAAAGCTGGCTGTTTGCTCCAAAAGTCACCATTTTAAAATGCTCTTACTTACAGGTATGTAAAAACCTGACACATCTGACACTCATCCCAACTTCTCAATTTTGGTTCTTGTTGCCATCTAGATGGCAATGCATGTACCATGTATACTATATTACTGGCAATATAATACTGGTTATCAACTTCAATGCAAGCTGCAAATCAACTTAAAACTTAAAAAACACAATATCTGACTGCTTGGAAAAGATAACTGCTCTCAAACCTGTTCTGAATCAGCAAAATTTGTATATTAACCCTAATTACACATCAAAAAATGTGGAAACCAAATGCAGAAACAACAAACAACACCTGTATAAAGGGTGCAAGTTTCAGTTTTTCTGTATCAAAACCATTGTTTTTTTACTGCTGGTCAGGTGTTTTGTATGCTATGGCTACTGAAAGGAAATGCCATCCACATACCATATATCTCTAATTAAAAGCACTCATATAATCATAACATTTCATCCTTATGAAAGCACTACTTAAAGGCACCCACCGTATATACTCACGTATAATCTGATACCAACTGCAAACTGCATAGACCCAGATCTGCCATCGCATAAAGCACCAGCAGATCTGGGTCTATGCAGTTTGTAAGGACTAATTGGTAGAACAAACAACATAGACCCTGAACTGCCAGTGCATTATGTGACGGCAGATCAGGGTCTATGTTGTCTGCATTCTGACCCGTTTTATACATGAGTATATATGGTAATTAAAAGTAATGGTGTCAGTGATTGGATTTGTTTCTGCAGTCAAAATAGATGAGTCTCCTTTACTGTTACAATTTTTTATTTTGCCTCCATTCCCCTTCTTTATGACCAAAAAAACAAAACTAAAAAAAAATTGAAAGATTTTGCTGTAACCAAATTCTATTCATACCTTAATTTTTCTTCATGCTCAAGATTATGCCTTAACATCACTGAGCTAAAGATTCTGCCTTAACATCACTGAGCTAAAGACTGTGCCTTAACATCAATGAGCTAAAGACTGTGCCTTAACATCAATGAGCTAAAGACTGTGCCTTAACATCACTGAGCGAAAGATTCTGCCTTAACATCACTGAGCGAAAGATTCTGCCTTAACATCAATGAGCTAAAGATTCTGCCTTAACATCACTGAGCTAAAGACTGTGCCTTAACATCACAGAGCTAAAGACTGTGCCTTAACATCACTGAGCTAAAGACTGTGCCTTAACATCAATTAGCTAAAGATTCTGCCTTAACATCAATGAGCTAAAGATTCTGCCTAACATCAATGAGCTAAAGATTCTGCCTTAACATCACTGAGCTAAAGATTCTGCCTTAACATCACTGAGCTCGAGATTGAGCCTTAACATCACTGAGCTAAAGACTGTGCCTTAACATCACTGAGCTAAAGACTGTGCCTTAACATCACTGAGCTAAAGACTGTGCCTTAACATCAATGAGCTAAAGATTCTGCCTTGACATCAATGAGCTAAAGATTCTGCCTTAACATCACTGAGCTAAAGATTCTGCCTTAACATCACTGAGCTTGAGATTGAGCCTTAACATCACTGAGCTAAAGACTGCCTTAACATCAATGAGCTCAAGATTCTGCCTTAACATCACTGCTCAAAAAGATGGGACTGATATGTAATCTGTAAATCACTGTTCCCAACTAATTTTTCTTGGATGAAACCTGTCTCTGCGAAGACATTATATAGTTTTTGTGAACATTTGTGATAAATTGTTTTTCACACCAGCAGAAATGATCTTGCATCTATTGCACCATGCACGAGATTACTGTGATAGTTAGTTCCCCACATGCTCACAGCATAATAAAATTAGAGGAATGGTGAACAATTTGCCATTCTAAATGTACATGCACCTCTCCTGCATCACACTCCTACCCCTATGATGGTATATAGTAAAACAAAAGCCATGTGACTCTTCAAAATTTCATAGCAATCCACTGAAAACTGCGTGAATAGTTGCATTCGCAAAATTCTGTCATATGTTGTTGCTTCCAGCTGTTTGTCAAAAAGTCTTACAAAATTCACAGGAGGACAAAGTTTGTTTTAATATGTGCATCTTTAGATGATGACCATAATATGTACTAAGTTTCAGAGCGATCCATAAAAAACTGCAGGACAAATTGCATTCACAAGATTCTGTCATATACTGCATTCAGCTGCAAAACATAAAGGGCAATAACTCTAATAAATATTGCAAGAGGACAGTAATTTGTCAACATGCACAACTTCAAATGATGACCATAACATGTACAAAGTTTCTTGGCGATCCATTGAAAACTGAGACTACTGTATATACTCGTGTAAAAACCTGGTCCAAATGCAAACAACATAGGCCCTGATCTGCCGTTGCATAATGCACTGGCAAATCAGGGTCTATGTTGTTTGTTCTATTGATTAGTCCTCACAAACTGCATAGACCCATATCTGCTGGCACATTATGCAACAGCAGATCTGGGTCTATGCAGTTTGCAGTTGGTATTGGCAATATGCGAGTATATACAGTAGTCATGTTCACATGATTCAGTTATGCACTATGTCAGGCTCCAAGCAAAAAAGGGCAATATCTATAACAAAAATAGCAGGAGCACAGTCATTCATTGATATGCACATCTTACGATGATGATCATGACATTTCCAAAGTTCCATAGTGACCCACTGAAATCTGCGAGACTATTTGATTCACAAGATTCTGTCATACACTGCATTCAGCACCATTAAAAAAAGTGCAATAATTCAAACAAGAGTCCCTTGAAGGGAGTGAAGCTCTACTGGGCGAAAAGAATTTCCCAGATTCAAGATAAGACCATTTCTTCCTTTTAACTGCTATTCTTCAGCGATAAAAAGATTTTCAAATTAGTTGCTGTGGTGGACAAACTGGATGTCATATTGGCACCAGTTTCATTCTTTTGGTCAAAACTCCATGTCATAATGATCATCCATTCAGGTGGAGTAGTGACAACAAGATTTTCACAACATCACCATTTTCATTTAGGACAAACTACGTATCATAAAAAGTCTACTGGTAAAAACCCAATGTTGATATAGCCATCCATTTGGAAGTAGAGATAACAATATTTTCAAGATAGCCACCATGGTGGCCATACTGAGGGTTAGTCATGTTCCTTTAGGACAAAGCTCAACAAAACATTATGTCTTTTAGTGAAAACCCCATTCATTCAGGTGAAGTAGTGATGACAAGATTTTCAAGCTGGCCACTGTGGCAGCCACATTAGACCCCAGATGAGCACCATTTTCATTTAGGACCAACATCATAAGAAGTCTTTTGGTGAAAATCCCATGTCAATATGACTTTCCGATCTGGAGAAGTAACAGTAACAAGATTTTCAAGATGCTACCATGATGGCCATATTGGATGTCATATCGGCACCATGTTCATTTTAAGACCAACTGGACATCGTAAGAAGTATTTTAAAGAAAACTCTAAGTCAATATAACTTTCTGTTCAGGGGGAGTTGCAATAAGAAGATTTTTAAGATGGCTAATGTGGCGGCCATATTGGACTTAAGATTGGCACCATTTTAATTTAGGACCAACAAGAGATCATAAGAAGTCTTTCAGTGAAAACCTCATGTTGATATGACCATCCATGTAGGAGTGGTGATGGCTGCATTGGTGGCCATATTGGACCCCATATCAGCACCATTTTCATTTAGGACTAACTAGACATCATATGAAGTCTTTCAGTGAAAACCCCATGTTGATATGACCATCCATTTAGGAGGAATAGCAATAACAAGATTTTCAAGATGGATGACGTGTCGGCCATATGGGATGTCAGATCGGCACTATTTTCATTTCAAACCAACTAGACATCATAAGAAGTCTTATAGTGAAAACCCCATGTTGATATGACCATCCATTCGAGAGGAGTAGCAATAACAAGACTTTCAAGATGCTACCGTGGTGGCCATACTGGATGTCAGATCTGCACCATTTTCATTTAGGACCAACCAGACATCATAAGAAGTCTTTTAGTGAAAACCCCATGCTGATATAACTATCCTTTCAGGAGGAGTAGCAATAACAAGATTTTCAAAATGGCCCCTGTGGTGGCCATATTGGATGCCCAAGCAACATTATTTTCATCAAGGACCAACTAGACCATGAGATGAATGTGTGTGTAAAGTTTCAAGGATATCCTCCAATAACAAACTTGTGCTAATGGATGGACGGATGACAGACAACAGACCATCCCATAAGCTCTTCTGGTCTATGACCAGTAGAGCTAAAAAAAACTGGGAGCAGAGTGATTTGTCAACATGCGCATCTTCAGATGATGACCATAATATCTACTCGCATATAAGCCAGGTCCAAATGCAAACAACACAGACCCTGATCTGCCGTCGCATAATGCGCCGGCAGATTAGGATCAATGTTGTTTGTTCAACTGATTAGTCCTTACAAACTGCAAAGACCCAGATATGCTGACACATTATGCGACAGCAGATCTGGGTCTATGCAGTTTGCAGTTGGTATTAGCTTAAACGCGAGTATATACAGAACCTCGCTTTCAAGACTACTACTGGAGGCAGCAGAGCACTAGGAGTAGATTTTAATGCCACCAAGAATGGCATTGATATTACTGTGAGGACTTCAAGGCCATCAGCTAGAAAGCTATTTCATCAAAGAAGACATAAAATGCTAATGGAGTAAACATCAATCCAATAAAAGCAGACAGAACAAATATGAAGAAATGGAATGTTATCAATGTGCAGATGAAAGTCTTTGTTGAAGGCATATATTTTTTTACAAGAAGGTTTCAGAATTCTAAAAATCCTTTGCTTGGTTGCCAAGAAAATTTTCAACATTTTTTTTTTTGGGGGGGGGGGGACAAGTAAAATGTATGCAACTTGCATTGAAATTCATATTTGGATGTCCTCCAGTGCATGATCTAAAAACTACACAGTTTGATCTATAAACACAGAACTTATCTGAAAGTATGTATCAATAGGGCATACAAAGTTGCACACTGAATAATGTGTAATTTTAATCAGATCTCTATTCTGAGCAAGTAATACAATTTACTAATTTCAACACTACTGGGTTGACTTCCACAACAGACCTGCCAGAGAATGGTCCACACTTTTTATCCCATTCTGTTACAAATCTGTGACATAAGCTAATGGGATTCTTACTATTTTCATGGCATTGCTTCTCTGCACACTGGCTGAATTATGTTCTCTTAAATATCACAATGCAAATGTGCAAAATAATCACTGACATCACTGAATCATTTTATCAACCATATATATCTTGCATATACTTGCTTATAAGTCCTTAAATAAATACCATATATACTCGCTTATAAGTTGAATCCAACTGCAAACAACATAGACCCTGATCTGCCATCACATAATGCATTGGCAGATCAGGGTCTATGCAGTTTGTTAGAAGTAATCAGTAAGACAAATAACATAGACCCTGATCTGCCATCACATAATGCATTGGCAGATCAGGGTCTATGCAGTTTGTTAGAAGGAATCAGTAAGACAAATAACATAGACCCTGATCTGACATCACATAATGCATTGGCAGATCAGGGTCTATGCAGTTTGTTAGAAGTAATCAGTAAGACAAATAACATAGACCCTGATCTGCTGGTGCATTATGTTGTAGCAGATCAGGGTCTATGTTGCTTGCAGTTGGATTCTACTTATAAGCGAGTATATATGGTATTTATTTAAGGGTCTATGGAAAAAAGACAGTGGTCATACCTAAATTCTGCTTAACTGCTGACAGTTAACAAATTAGATGAAATAAATAACAACTTAATAACAATGTAATTATATACTAGTTTTGTTTGATAATACTGATTTACATTGTCACATAATACTACTGTTAGTAACATCAGTGTAACTGCTGTTAGTAACATCAGCGTAACTACTGTTAGTAAAATCAGTGTAATGTAACTACTGTTAGTAACATCAGTGTAACTACTGTTAGTAACATCAGTGTAATAACAGTGTAAATATTATTGCCCTTGTTAGGGGGAGATATGAACATTTGTTCACCCAAGGCAACTTATTTTCCACAGGGGTGAAGCCCTAGTGGAACATGACTTGTTGCAGGTGAAAAAATCTTCATATCTTCCTGAAAGAAGGGTTACTAAGCTGAATTGTATAAGACTGGGAAACATGAATGTGTGAGGGAGACACAATCGCATGTGGAAGACACGATGTTTTGTTCCCTGACATGTGACACTCTGTGTGCCAATCACTGACACGGTTACTTTTATGAGGTATAATAATACCGAATAACACTGTTGGGTTGATATGTATATAGTATTGTTTCACAGCACCCCAGCACAATGGTGGCTATATGATGCCAACTAGAGGTAAAGTTTGAAAAATGGAAAAATGACACCACGTTCCAAATAAATGTAAACATGAAGTACCACAAAACAAGATAAAATAAAGAAGTAAAAATGTTAAAATTCTGTAAAATGTATATAAAATAAAAGATAAAGGTAATATATACCTTGGAATATGCTTTGATGCATGTGTGCAACAGAGAAGAAAAAAAAAACACTGTTATACACTTCTAGGAGGGACCCCCAGCCCAGTTATAGTGTCTACATCAGAAAACTGCCTGGCTATGTCCCCGATAAAGAAAATACTTACATCAGCAAGTGCATTATTACAATTTCGAACAATTATTTATGCGTCTGAATAATTATGGTGATTTGAGCAAGCTGCTGACAGTAAAGGTATATCAATGAAATATTACTATGTTAAATTGCATTATATTAGTTAATTTCTAAGAATATATTTTCTTACAGCTACTCTGAAATCTGAAGCAAGGTACCATTTTATTACTGCAATTCATTGAGGATAAAACCTGAGGGGAGACATATGTGTGTCAATTTCAAACATTCTATCTTTCTCTTCCTCACCTTCTCACATAGGAGTAATATTAGAGACTTAAATAACTGATTTTAAATAGCCCACTAAATCCCAAACTGAATTAAAATAAGCCACTAAATCTCAAACTGAATTAAAACAGCCCACTAAATCCCAAGGTCTCAACACGGTGCCGTGATATTTATTTACACATTTAAATATGAGTAAGAATCTAATTCCATTGGATCAAGGGGGAGGCTACTCCACAAAGCTATCAAGTTTCCTTCATAATCTATGGGAAATTAGTCAATGTATAATGATATTCACACTGGTGTGTAAGATCAATTAGAAACATTACACTATTAATGGACATACATAAAATTCCAATTTCTGTGGTTATGTAACATCAACAAGGCATTTCTAAGGATATGTATTTTTTGAACTATGAGAGAGAGAGAGAGAGATTGACAGTTTCCTATCCTTTGACACCTCAAAACGAGTTTTTTTTCCAGAAAGAGAAATGATAGGGAAGAAAGATATGAGAAAATGATATCAAAAGGAAGACCGTAAGTTTTTTACCGTATATACTCGTGTATAAGATGATACTAACTACAAACTGCATAGACCCAAATCTGCCGTCACATAATGCGCCAGCAGATCTGGGTCTATGCAGTTTGTAAAGACTAATCAGTAGACCAAACAACACAGACCCTGATCTGCCGGCGCATTATGCGATGTTGTTTGCATTTGAACTTGACTTATACGTGAGTATATATGGTAAGTGGTGATGGGCACACAAGAGTACACATTTTGACTAACGCATTTCAGCAATGACCTGTTCTAATCTGTTGACTATCTCCATAAACTCTGCTCACAATTTAAGTCATTTAAGGTTAACTTACTTGGCAATGAAAAGAAAGTCACAGCAACCTGAATATGAACATAGCACTTGTTTATTAGTCAGAAAATATTACTCATGGATTCTCATAAATCTCTGGTATAAATATCATAATGGAGTTGCATCAAAATCAAACTTGAGGAACGGTTTCAATAGGGTATTTCTATTTATTTTGTTGTCTCGGCAAATCTACTGGGACTAGTATAGTACATGTACTTGGACCTTACTGGTCTTACCTGTCCATTGCCAAAACGGCCCTGAAGTTCAACCATGGTAATGACAGTGAGTTGGGACAGGTCAATCTGAAGGTACTCATAAGTGTCTCTGGCGATGACTGGCTTTGGACACCAGGCTCCCCCATTCTTCTCTGTCCGTATCCTGAAAAAGTGCACATTATTTGTACTATTTACATAAAACTGAAATCCTCATAGCAAAATTTCATTACCAGAGAACTGTTTTTTTTTTTATTTTGGTAAGAAATATATCAATAATATATTTTCTATCACATTACATTAAAGACAGTTTATACACGGTGAATTAACATTCAATCTCGGGGAGACAATTTTCATTAATTTTGTTGCTGCTATAAACATAGTTAAACACACAACTTAAAATGTCTTCACAATGACCGTCAGAGATATGTTCATGAATTTAAGAAGTAATGAAAATGCTGCCATTCCAAATCACGACCCGCCCCCCTTATTACATGTCCACCCTCCCCACAAATCCCCTGGAACAACGTCCTAGGGGTCATAACCCCAAATCCATTATATATATTATGTATCCTCTTTCTACAAATGCACGTACAAAGTTGAGTAAAAAATGTTTAAAAGTGCTGCTGTAACTGCAATTTTTGAAGCTCTGACTTCTGACCCCCTCCAAGGAATTCCAGGGGAGAGGCCAAAATTTCAAAGCCTTTGCTGATGATCAATCTGATTTAAAAATTGAGATCTACTTATAAAATAAGCAGATCCAATAGGCACTTAAAAATGTTCGTTTTCTGGTGACCGTTGGAATTCCTGGTCCACTTATTTTTAGTAACCAATCAGATAAAGCAATGCATTTCATTTTAGGGAGAGTTATCATTAGAAACAATCTGTTCTGAATGACATTTTTCATTTTTATAAATGTGAAAGTTGCAATTTGATTGGTGAATTGAAAGGTCAACAGAACATGACCTCGTATTGGTCTGGTGTCAGTCAGATCTCTGTTATGAATCTAAGTCCAACAGAATCTTGCCTGTGCTGTGATTGTGTGTGGAGGTTTAATCAGACTGGGCAGATGGTCACCACGTGGGCAACCCACATACCAAGTTTGATGAATTTCCAACAAGCAGCTTAGGAAGACATGTGGTTACAGGGTGAACCGATGGATATATGGATGGGCAAACATATGAAGGGCATAAGAATATAGAATAGGCTAGATACCCCTCCTTCGGGTGAACAGATGGACATATGGATGGGCAGACAGATGAAGGGTATCACAATATAGAATCGGCCTGATGCCCCTCTTTTGGGTGAACAGATGGACATATCGTTGGGCAGATAGATAAAGGGTATCACAATATAGAATAGGCCTGATGCCCCTCTTTTGGGTGAACAGATGGACATATCGTTGGGCAGATAGATAAAGGGTATCACAATATAGAATAGGCCTGATGCCTCTCTTTCATTTCATAAAAGGTGACTAATGGATGCAACCTGTTCTTATCTGGGATGCATGCAGTGATGATGTTCATCCTGAGATCTTGAAATTTTAAAAGATTTAGGTTTATATCAAAAATTTGATTTTGTATTTAAAGGATTTTAACCTTTTTTGCTTCCATCTTTGTTTTTAGCATACCAAAACTTACTTGGCACTATATAGCCAGGATTGTGCTGATGTGCCATTAAACCCCATCCATACATACATACAAACATACATACATAGATACATTTCCTTCTTTCCATATGATTTATCAAAAATCACAAATGATGCATGGAAAACTGAGTCACGACGATGCCAAGTTTCTAGGTCAGACAGAATCCTGCCTATGGTGGAACTGAGTGTAAAATCTTTGCTGCTTTCAGTTATCCAATGAACACCTGAGACCAATAAAACAGTCTTTCATGCGCAATTATGAGCCAACAAAGAGATTTTCTGGGCCAATTAAATCCTCATAAAGCAGCTAAAATGACAGTATTTTCAGTCCAAGTGCAGTTTCCTGAGGATAATCACAGGAGATGTCATGTACATTACCATTTCCATCCATGTCTTCCATGGAATAGGATCCCAAATCATGCATTTAAATGCCAGTCATAAAGAAAATACTGGATACACTTTGTATCCAATGGAACACTATTAGCTACTCATATTTTTAAAAAAATTTGGTGGCATAACCTTATATTTTACAATTTGCCGATTTTATATATATATACTAATATATATATATATACACACACACACACACATATGCATACTTGCTTGTAAGTCGAGTCAAATTGCAAACTACATATATGGATCCAGATCCATCTGCCATCGCATTATACACCAGCAGATCAGGGGGGGTGTTATTTGCAGTTGGATTCGACTTATAAGCAAGTTTAGATGGTATATTTAATGATTTTGTTATGTTACCTATGAAATAGAATACCTTTTGACAGCCACATATACATGCATATTTCCTCTAATAAGAAGTTATCGATTTTCGGACTTTAAATAATAAAGAGAAAATGCTGCTAACAATCGACATAAAATTAACTTCCTCCAAACAATCTGACATTTACAGTCATTCATGAAAACATTTTAAATTTTCCCCTGATACTTTTGTTTAATTGGAAAACAATCATGATGATGACAAAATTTTCTTGCATCGTGAAAAAAAAAACATCATAAATTCCCTAATTGGCACAATTTATTGTTTGTGAATTAGAAATTGCTCAATTAAGCTTTTTTAATAACACATGGCAAGTGCTTTTGCTTGATTTTTTGGTGCTAACTGACATTTTCAATTTCAGAAATCAAATTAATTTGAATTTACATACATTCATAAAGACAAAAACGATTAATTACTGTTGGTTCCAGTTATTGTTATAATTGTCTTTACATGGTATCTTCTATAAAATCACTATTCAATTAAGTTATATGTAATTAAAATATTACACTTTGAAAATTGTCAATGAAGTGGGAGGAATTATCTTTACATGGTACCTTACATAAAATCACTAATGAAATTATGTAATTCAATCATATTACTTTGTAAATTAACCACTGTTGACTCTGGGATGTACAATATGCTCAATGCACTCTCCTGCATGTTGTAAGAAGCAACTATTTGAGGGAGGAGTATTGGTGTCTCAATGGTCAGTGCTGGACTCGCAAATGAAAGGGTGCAGATTAGAATCCTACCATCAGACGAGCCCATGTCAGCTACCATGACGTGTCATTGGGCAAGGCACTTTACTCCAACTGCCTCAGCACCAAATAACTTACTTGTATTGCTGTATCATAAAACACCAAACCAAACCAAAACTTTGTAAATTGCAAATTAAGTGAGGAAGAATTGTCACTGTCTCAAATTAATAAATGACACGGTCTGCAAAATTGACTGCCTATAAATACTTGGCACCATATCCTACAGTATCTAAAATTTGTGTGTCTTGTCAATTACCAACTGACATCATGTGTCCCGAAACCATAGTGAATAGGCCTAATACGTTCTCCTGCATGTCATAAGTGCCGACTAATGGGGGGCAGGAGCCATGATGACTCAGTTGTTTAGCATGCCAGACTCATTACTGAAAGGGTACAGTTTTGAATCATACCATCGGATCTGTCTGGATCAGCTGATGTGTCTTTGGGCAAGGCACTTTGCTCCAATTGCCTCGGCACTAAATAACCTACTTATGTTACTGTAACATAGAACATGAACCAAAACCAGTCCACAGACCTAAAGATACCCCTTAACAGTCCGGGCCTGGTGAACAACACTGCATTGAAAATGTAATTTCATCATCTGCTACATTTCGTTAAAAAAAATGACAAACTTTCCATGTTCATTTGTCAAAAGATTCTTTTTTGGAAACTGTTCATCACAGTGTTGAAGAACTTGTCATTAAGATGACTTTCTCTAAACTTACTTCATTATTTTTCCATCTCTTCAAAGAGGAACATTAAAAAATAATGGGGAAATTATCGGGAATGATTGTGATTGAAAAAATGGATGACAATTAGAATATGCATGTAAACAGTTGCTAACAATATGCATGTAAACAGCTGCTGACAATATGCATGTAAACAGTTGCTGACAATATGCATGTTAACAGCTGCTGACAATATGCATGTAAACAGTTGCTGACAATATGTTTGTAAACAGTTGCTGATTCTGAAAAGAACAGGAACAGGGATTCTTTTAATGTTAATGAAGAAAAAGAGAAACGGCAATCTATTCCTGAATAAAATAAAATGAGAGAAGATAGATGTATAACTAATACAATATTGTAGAAGTCCAACTGCAAACAACATAGACCCTGATCTGCCATCCTATAATTTTCCAGCAGGTCTGGGTCTATGCAGTTTGTTAAGATTAATCAGTACAACAAACAACATAGACCCTGGTCTGCCAGCATATTATATGATGGCAGATCAGGGTCTATGTTGTTTGCAGTTGAATTTGACTTATAAGCAAGTATATATCGTACATGTAATATCAAGTTGAAACCAGGCATGGTATGTATGGTATGTGCAGAGTTTAAAGGCACATCAGCACAGTCCTGGCTATTTAGCACCTACCAAAAGCTAGGTAACAAGCATATAAAAGTAGAAGACCTGCCAAAATCCCCAGAAAGACAAACTCTCCAACCAAAAATAATATACAGCATGATACAAAAGATGAAAGGTAAAGATGCTGCAAAAAAAACAAAAAAACAATTAAGGCATACAAAACAAAAGATAAAGGCCAAAAAGTAACGTCCTTAAAATACAAGGCAAATTTTTTCTATCTAAACCAAAATCTTTTAAAAAGTCAAAGATCTCAGCTTGAATATAACCACGGGTCACATCCCACCATGAAAAGGTTGGCACCACTAGTTGCCTCTTAAGACATGCATGACCTATTCTACATCCCCAAGCCCGCAGAGATAAAACAAATCATTATGTAGAAAACAAGAAGCATACGAGACATGACTTGCTCTGTTCTGCTACAGAAAACTAGTAGTACCAAACAGACATGATTTGTACTGTTGCTATGGGCAAGTCACTTTACACTGTTGCCATGGAAAACAGGTGACAACAAATAAAGACAAGTTAATTCGAGTAAGTGCTGATGAAAGCTTCAGGATGATCAATTTTTTAGAAAATGGACATTACAAGTGACAAGCATAAAAGAGAAGAATCCCCTGAGATTATTACATCCAGCATGTCCAGTTCCGAAAATCAATTAAAACATCCTGCAAACCGTAAATATCCTAATGCTGAAATTTCCCTCGGCATCCATGGCAAACAGGGTTCCTCCACTAGTTGCCTATTACAACTGGTAATTTGAAGCACTGGCTCTATTTTACATTCCCAAGCCTGCTGGGGAGAGTTGAAATGAATAATCACATGGAAAATTAGAAGCATCCAGCAAATCATGAAAATTTTAATAAATGAATTCCCTGAGGGATTTCCATGTAGCTTTGTTGCATCAAGCCAATCACATACATCTTAATAAGGAAGTTCCATCGGGGATTCTCATTTTTCTTGGTCCTATTTGTTAAATCAATATCTTTATAATCTGATTCAGGTATGGTAATCCCAGAGATCTAGATGCAGCCTATCTGAATATTTATGCAAACAAATGGACTAAATATGCATACAGAAAATTTTAAATGCATTAAAGTTATCCAAAGCAATTTAATTTTAAGCATTCACTCAAAGTTGCCAGCATCTTGTTCCTGCCATAAGCATAGTCCATTTTTATGACAGCACATTCAATCAATATAAACTACCATATCAGACAAGTTCCGAAT
This sequence comes from Margaritifera margaritifera, assembly GCA_029931535.1. Taxonomy (NCBI): domain Eukaryota; kingdom Metazoa; phylum Mollusca; class Bivalvia; order Unionida; family Margaritiferidae; genus Margaritifera; species Margaritifera margaritifera. The sequence continues at coordinate 606,501 of JAQPZY010001617.1, forward strand.
GTTTCATGCACATTTAAAATGATAGTACTCGATCACTGTGAGAATACTCAATCAAACAGAGGCATAACATTGAAAGCACCCTGAATCAACCTTAGTCACTAAGTCATCTGATCCATTCTGAAAAAGCGTAATTAACATCCTGATGAATAAGACTCATGTCTCATAAATTTGTGTTTTGCTCTGTTCACAAAATACCCCAATCAATTTTTTTTAAAATGCAATTAGTTCCAAACCAGAGATTATAATAGCCAATTTATTAAATTCTTATCTATAGCTCAGTAATCCTAAAGATTCAATTACTTCACAAACTCTGCCTAATTACTGTACATCACAGAACATTGCCTAATTATTGAACATCACTGAAAACTACTATACAACACAGAACATTGCCTAATTACTCTACATCACAGAAAATTGCATAATTATTGTACAACACAGAACACTGCCTAATTAATGAACATCACAGAACACTGCCTAATTACACAAAATTTTAGTGAGGAAACTCAATGTAGAAATTTGTAGCATTTTTGAAAGTTGCCAAACATGTATGCATTATTACACTGTCAGATTAAAATGCTGTTTTGTGTTAATTTCCTCAAGATCAAAATAAAATGAGTATGCTGGAGAATGTTTAATTTGTAAAGCACCGTATATACTCACATATAAGTTACATCCAACTGCAAACTGCACAGACCCAGATCTGCCATCACATAATGCAGATCTGGGTCTATGCAGTTTATTAGGAGTAACCAGTAGAACAAACAACACAAACCCTGATTTGCCATGGTATAATGTTCCAGAAGATCAGGATCTACTAGTATGTTGTTTGCAGTTGCACAAGTATATACAGTATTTGTCAAAGTAAGTGTGCGATTTGTGAAGAATTCCTTCAAGAAATGTTTGATTTGTGAAGGATTTCCCAAAAGTAAATGTTTACTTGTGGTGCATGTTTGATTAACAGGTGTTTTTTCACAATGCATGACAGTTAGCATGTGCCTGAATGTAAAACATGGGATAAATAAAGTGTAATATCACAGTATGTCATGGTTGTCTTGTTATCAAGTGGAATAACATGAGATAAAGCTACGAGGTGTGAGAGAACAAGTGTCCAACTGTAAAAATTCACAGATTGCGGTTATCAATGGACTTTAAAATTTCCCATTTGGTTGCTAATAAATAGTTAGAGCAATGCTTGGTATTTAACATATTACACATTTATTTACCATGATCAGATACTGTATATATTCACGTATAAGCCCATACCAACTGCAAACTGCATAGACCCAGATCTGCCGTCGCATAATGCGATGGCAGATCAGGGTCTATGTTGTTTGCATTTGGACCCGGTTTATACACAAGTATAGATGGTATGTAAACAAACGGAAACGTACACTCCTAGATTCCATTGAAATGATGTTTGAAACAAGGCAAAATGAGGCCCATCCTTGCAACAATATGCACATAGCTGTGTCACTGGTGTATTCTGTACACAAATTCATCTAAAAATACTGAATATGAAGGTCCCTCATTATAAAGACCCTCAGTAAACCACTACATCTTATGATACTGGTATGATTATGGATGGCATTAAATTGATACATTTTTTAATTTACCATTGCTACCGTATATACTTGCGTATAAGCCGATACCAACTGCAAACTGCATAGACCCAGATCTGCCGTCACATAATCTAAGTCTATGCAGTTTGTAAGGACTAATCAGTAGAACAAACAACATAGACCCTGATCTGCCAGCGCATTATATGCTTTATGTAATTTGCACTTGGACCCGGTTTATACGCGACTATACACAGTACTTTATTTATTTTTCACTTTATTTTAGTTCTTGGTTCATAAGAACCAATTATAATGTGATTTCACATTATTAAATAAGTCTCTATTTGTGTTTAATGCACGTATTGTTGGAACATCTCTCAGTACAAGTCCCTATCTCTTAAAATACAAGTCACCTCTTTGGTTCCCATTAACAGTGTTATAAAGAGGGGGAACTGTACCATGTGACGAACATTGAAAATGATAGAAATCGACTCCTCTTGAATATCATATTAGGACCAACAATTTAATTGGAAGGGAGGGATTTTATTTTGAATCAGAATATTTTTTTCTTTTACCTCAAGATAAAAAAAATTTCTTCAAAAAATTAAATTGGTCATTCCCTTTATGTACAAAGAAACAAGGAGGTCAGGGCTTGCATATCCAGCCCACGAACAAAGCATTGCTTTAAAATATGTGACCTTGACCCTAAGATCAAAAGGTTCAGCATGCATGTCGCTGAATTAATTGTTTTAGCTTCATAACGATAAATGCCAAGTATGATGAGAATGTATAAAAGTGTTTAGGAAATATGTGCAAATGAAAAACTTCAACCAAAACCTTAACAAATTGTTGATGCCAACAGATGACATTGCTGTCAGAAAAGTGATTGCTATGTCTCACTTGCAACTAATGTGGGGCTGACAACAATTATTTCCGCTGCTGCTGCCATCATAAAGCTGATGGCTATGTTTCATTTCGCACTAACATCACTTCAACAAAAATCATTTTTCGATAGTTGTTTGTTTTCAATATCATTTATTTTAGCCTTTTCAAATATAACTCTTGGATTAAAAGTGGGAAAATTGTCAAACATAAAGAGTTTTATTTCTAAATTGCATAAAAATGATATGCTTCTTTTTGAAAATGACGAATGTTGATTATTCAGTACTGAAGAAATTTTTAGAACCAAACTGTAACAAGAAGGCTTTAATACTGTTGTAGGGTTTTATTTGGAGAAAAAAAAAGAAGTAATTACAGAGAGCCAAATAGATTTTTGGAAACATACCAGTATAGTTTGCCTATTTGTGCCAGGAGTTAACTGAGGTTAAAGTCCAAATAATTCACTTTGCACTGAATCAAAGTTTGATCCTATTCAAGCATTCATTACTTAGTATATCAATGGTTATCAACTACTGGCTCCATCAAGGCGGCCATGGACCAAACTCTCTTCTGGATCAATCGAAGCCTGCACCATCCACTGCAACCTCACCTCTCTTCCACTTGGCAGCAATGTCACTTGGAAGAGGTCAGACCCTATTTTATGAGATTATTATGGTTATATGGGCAGACTCCAAAGAACTGGGTGTTTACTTAGCTCTTGAATGCAGCCATAAATAATGGGAGTGTAGTCCAGCTTTCTAAACATACAACACTGGATATTTGTGAGATAGCATCATCAGTAACATACATATCATAGCTTAAGCCACATTGAAAATGTCTACCCCATAATTATATAATAATACAGCCACAATGAAAATGTCTACCCCATAATTAGATAATAATACAGCCACATTGAAAATGTCTACCCCATAATTATATAATACAGCCACATTGAAAATGTCTACCCCATAATTATATAATAATACAGCCACAATGAAAAATGTCTACACCATAATTATATAATAATACAGCCACATTGAAAATGTCTACCCCATAATTATATAATAATACAGCCACTTTGAAAAATGTCTACCCCATAATTATATAATAATACAGCCACATTGAAAATGTCTACCCTGTAATTATATAATACAGCCACATTGAAAAATGTCTACCCCATAATTATATAATAATACAGCCACAATGAAAATGTCTACCCCATAATTAGATAATAATACAGCCACATTGAAAATGTCTACCCTGTAATTAGAAAATAATGCAGACAAAATCACTATTTTGGTAGTTATTTCCAAAAGGAAGAGAGAGAGAGCAACTTTAGCAATGGATTCCTTGTGCAAAATGTAATTGCACGTAGTTTATTGCACACAGCTACAGATCCAATGAAGGTGCTTTGGGGAAATTGAGGGTGTTTTGAGGAGTTTGAGGGTGCTACGAGGGACTCGAGTTCCACGAACTGGATGCTTTGTTTATTAATTTATGTTTTCACTTATTTTTCTCTTTATTTAAAGGATACTCTTGTCACAAGCCCTGCCTCTGAAACTGAGCCCCAGCAGCCATGATTGCTCTGAATCTCTACCTGTCATGTCTGTATCTTATCTTGGACTAATAATTTCATCTGAACACAGTATTCATGGACTATTCTAGGCCATGTGATTGCACGATTCACACTCATTTCTCATAAATTGTGCTGCGCGAAAATCGCGCATTATTTTTCAATTACCTTTATTTCATCAGTAAATCCTTCCTGTATTCAGAAAATTCTGCCCCCTTTTTTTCAATTGGAGGAATTTCACCACAAAATTTTAAGTTCTAGAATAAATCCCGAATATTGTTAAACCAGAGCTTAATGATCAAATCTATATTAAGTAGAAGGATGGAGGGTGGGAAGAAAGCACTGAAAGGATGAAAGGAAAGCAGGATAGCTTGCAAAAGATTGATTTGTTTTGAATGATTAAGGGCCTGACCATTTCATTTTGGGGGGCTGAAAGCTGGGACTTTCTTTTGAACGAAGATAAATTATTTTTTTACACTAATATAACAGATGTAATTTTTTTAAAAATTCTACAAATCTGAGTAAGATTTTTTTCAAGCTATTTGGGGTCTGGAAATTTTTTTCCCCCAAAAAAAACCGACCCTACAACTGAAAATGAAATGGTTGGTCCCTAAATAGTCTGCATGAGATCATCTACATTGTGACCAGAAAACCTAACAAGTAACTGAGTTTTATGACTAATCGTGCATTAATCTATCCATCCATCTGCACTTGACACAAATACCATTAGCTCTCTTTTTTTCTTTCTATGTGGTAAAATTTCGGCAATTTGGTGATTTGGTAGTTGTATCTTAAAATGCCCTGCGAGATATGACAGGCAACAGAGTTTATTTTGTTTATGCATTACGTGCTTGTTGCCAAATTTCTATATTCAATCCCAGTTTTGCATACAAGATTTCTCTCAGTTTGCATAAAATGTTTATTTTACTTGGAAATTAGCCCACACTACCGTATATACTCACTTGTAATTCAAGTCCAACTGCAAACAACACAAACCCAGATCTGTCATTGATTAATGCACTGGCAGATCAGGGTCTATGTTGTTTGTTCTACTGAATACTACAAAAAAAAACTAAATAGATCCAAATCTGCCAGAGCATTATGCAATGGCAGATCTGTGTGCAGTTTGCAGTTGGACTCGACTTATAAGCAAATAACAACGGTAATTCCAGACAGGATGTGTATCTATATCTGCAGGTGCGAAATCTACACTTTCAGAATAAGATTACGCCACTGTGTTAATTGCAGTCAAGTATTTATCCGATGTAAATAAAGGTCCATCAACCAAGAATCTGTCTTTCCAGCGTTTATTAGAAAATTTCTTGACTGACTGAAGAATTGTCGTAATTATCTACCTCAGATTAAAGTTCTGAAGAACATATCTGCCAATGAAAATGTATGATTTCTAACCAATTTAATTATTTAACAGATAAAAAAAATCCTATATATGCAATGTCACAATTGCTATTTCTGTACTGTAAGTTGACTGGTTACTAACTTTGTCAAGTTGGTTCCTGACTCTTTTTCAAAAACCAAACAAATAAAAAAAGAACCAGTCAGTGCATACAGTGACAACCTGCAACAACAATGGCCTTATAAGTGTACTTAGTGACCAAAAATTACAACACTGTTGGATACTTGATTTTTGGACTTTTATGACCTGTACAGTGGTCCCCCTCTTATAAGGCCACCCCTTCTGCAGCAAGAAAGTGGCCTTATAAGACGGGTGGCCTTTCTAGAGGGGGATCACACAGTTGTGAGAAATAACTACATATAAAGTATAAAAGATGTAACTAATTTTTATATATTTTATATTTTCATTTAAAAATCACAGGAATATTATCTGGTTAAGGACTCAATATGATAAAACTAATATCAATGAAATTTTTAAAAAATATGAATAATCATGAATCGTGGTGCAAAACTACATTGTCGGTAAATTCTGGGCACAAACATTTGGTTGTAACTATCCCCGTACGTCCGTCGATTCCGTCTTCCCACTCAATGCAGCTGAATGTATATTGACGATGTTTATTTGAATCTTTCCGACATAAAATTTCTCCGTAGTTATCAAAAGACTCTCCCTCTTTTCGTTTAATTTAATTGCTTTCACTTTTTGTTCTAAACTGAGAATGTCGGACGATATTTTGCGACAACTTAATCCTTCGCGGGCATTCACGCGTGAGGCACAGTGTTTACAACGGAAGTGAGTCTGTCACGTGATCGACTTTTTTTTCTTCTTCCCCAGTCTGGTACCTGGTTATGTACATTTCATAATCTATTAGAGAGAAGGCCAACAGGCTAACATACCATTTTACTATCTGGCGACCGGATGTCACGCTGACTTGAGCTGAACAATGCTGTGCTTCTCAGCGGTTAGCTTTTGTCCTCTTGATAATTATCGGTGGTATTAATAGCCAGTAATTATCAAAGTGACAAAAGCTAACATCTAAGGAACACATGGCAGTAATTGGATTACTTAACTCTTTGTAAGGATTAAAGTTACTTTATTGGCATGTTGGAACAAAATGTCAATGTGTTGAATTGAGAAATTAAAAAATATTATCGAGATTTTACTCTGTAAACAACCATTATGTGGCCGCTCGCGGGGGTAAATTTGACCGTTTTTCCACTAAAATGCTGGCCGCTGGTCGCGTTAGAGGGGTGGCCGTCCTTGAGGGGTACTTTTGAACACAAACTCGTCGGTGCCAAGGGATTGTGGCCGTATAAAGCGGGTGGCCGCTGGTCAGGGGGGCCGTTCAAGAGGGGGACCACTGTATTGTAATTGATGCACAACCCCACCACCCACCCCTTTTGATAAACACTGTAAACAGCCTCTTGTACTGAAACCCAATCCAAAAGCCAAGTTAGTGGTCAATAAAGCTTCATTCTCATGCATGGGTTAATTGGATAAACCACGTCTTGATTCTTTTTTCCTCCATTATGACTGATGACCAGAAATGGCTCCGACATGTCGGGCCTGGACAAAGCCAGGTCTCCTAAATCAATACTTCATTTTGTGATTTCATGAGAACATGATGGATTTATCAGAATATACCGAGACCTTGTTAATAGTACTGGACATATCTGAAACAAAGCCCAATTGAACACGATGATGAGTTATGACAGAGCTTTACGGAGCATTATGTATTGTGAGCTGGATTTGGTGCTTGATACTCTCCTTTTTTTAACAATATAATATTGATGCAAAGCATCTCTTGATATTTTATATTCACTGGCTTCCGCTTGTAAATTTGACAAAATAACCTTATTTATGGGCATGTTAAATTATACAAGACATAGAACAATTCACAGAAGCATTATGATTGCTGTACTTTGTTGCTATGGTAATGGGCTTGTGGTTTCAATACCAAAGCTTAAATTGGAATGATGCCATTTATCTGTCTTGTATAATTATTTCCTGCCATTTTGATCCTGATGTCTTTCAACAATTCTGCCTAATTTTAGTGAAGAAATAGATCTGGATTACTTTAGGTATTTTCTGATTTCACAAAATAGGCTGCAAACTTAAATATGAAGAAGTATCAACATCCAAACCTGAAACTTATAAACCTAAATTTAGATTCTGTCAAGTTACAATGATGCTAAATTTAAATGCAACTTTTTTTTGCCTGAAGCATTACATGTTATTAACCATGGTAGCTCTGCAGGTAGAGCAGCAGACTTGCAATCCAAGGGTTGCAATTTCAACACCTACCCTAACCAACCCATGTTAACTACCTCAACATGTCCTTGTGAAAGGCACTTTGCTCCCATTTCCTTGGCATGATACAGCCAATACTATGTTGAAAGTGCCATTAAAAAACAACCGCCAACCCAGGCTCATGTGATTTTGCACTTAAAATACTGTAGCAGAATGCCCCTGCTTGCTGCTGATTTTGTTATTGATTAACAGCTATCTGTCTGATGCATTGGAACATGATATGCAGTCACCAGGATCACACCAAATTCTCAAGTATTGACTCCGACTCACAATTCATACATCTGATATGTCAATGGTTTGACATTAGCCAATCAGACATCAAAATTGTGTGTGTGTGTGTGTGTGTGTTATGGTACATCAACACATGACAGCTTAGTGGAGTAAAGTGACAGGGACACAGAACTGCAGCTAATCCAGGGCTGATCTGATGGCAGGATTCAAACCCACAACCTTCTGGTCAAAAGTCTATCACACTAACCACTCAGCTTAAGTGGTTCTTTTAGTGTGAGATTTCTTTATCATCTTGACACAATGTCTGTAGCCGATAAAGAGTGACTATCAAAGTAAACCAAAAGGGCAAAGAAGATCATTACTGTACCTGGCATTCTTGGGTCCTACGCTGCTGTCCTCGTAAGATGAACTTGCTGTTATGGCAGAATCAGGAATCTCTCCTGACTGCATCCCAAGTGAGTTCCGACATAGCGCTGTAAAACAGAAGAAAATATGAGATTAGTTGCATTGTTAAGTAGTGCTGAAAACTGATTAGCAAAGCAAGTCAAAATTAACCTCTTGTTTGGACATAATACCTTTGCAAGACACCCATGTGGGCCTGAAATTGGTCAGCTGGCTTGTACAGACCTATAAGCCAAAATTAATGCTGCAATGCCCATATTAAAACCTGGTCACAATTCAAGCAATTAGGAAAAATATAGTTTTTCTTTTCTTTTACAAAACTATAGCCATGCTTGAAGCTAGAAACAAATAATTTTAAAAGAAACTGAAAGGTCTCAACACCTGCCATCCATCACATTAGGTCACAATCAGTCAAGCAATTTTTCCAAAGAAATTTATTTAGTAACGTTTTAGTAGAAACCATATTTTGGGAAATCTGCAAATTTGAGATAATTCCAAAAGCCTTAATATCAGGATTCCGTCAAAATTTCATTACTAAGGGTAAATGTCTCGCCTTCATCGGTGTGTTAATGTATCTCCCCTGTATCTGACTTGCAAATTCTTTAACACAAAACTTTAACACTGTTAACATTTCCAACAATGCAAAAATGAACTGCACAAAAATTTTGGAAGTTAAATAAGAATTGAAGCAGAAGGTAAATGGGCAAAGCAGAAGGGCCAATTTTTTTTTTTTTGGGGGGGGGGGGAGAAAGGGGGGCTAAAACCCCTGCCATTGAAAAGGTTTTAAAAAATTTCTGACAGGTTTTGATGGTCTGTCCTGAACATAAAAATTTTGATATTTACTATGTCAGTTTAAAGTTTTTACTTAATCAAGTTGTGACTGCATTTGATGAAAATTGCAAAGTTTAAAACTTTATTATTTTCACGGAAGTTTCAATGAAAAACACTCTCAGGTCATTACTTTTTGTTTCTATATTAAATACTTTTACAGTTCTTCTGCTTATTTTCTCATGCATTTCACAAAGTCCATGTCACTTTTGTTACATGACTCGGAATGATGAATCATAATCACTGTCACTCTCGATGTCATCATGATCAGGATCTTCTTTAAGTCCAAGATCCATTGCCTTTAGTGCCAACCTCGCTTGTTCCGTACAATATTCTGAATATGGAAAGGGAAAAAGCGAGGGCTATAGTGAAGACAATAGATCTTGGATGACATCACAGAGTGTGAAGGGAGGTAACAAGCATCTAACTGACTGATACAGCCAAGTGACCTTGACACAATTGTAAACATCTATTTAACCACCATTTCCCAAATGTTCTGATCTGGATGACAATCGTATAATTTATTGTTATTGTAGTATTTTTGGTGAAAAACGAGCCGGGACAAACTCACAGTTTAACAGGTGATTTGCCCGCAGCTAAAAAAAAATGCACTGTTTGTTAGAAGGCTCGAGACTCAACTAATTATACAGGTGGGATTTCCCCATTCCACATCAACACATATGATGGATTTCCCTATCCCACATCAACACAAATGATGGATTTCCCTATCCCACATCAACACATATGATGGATTATTTTCTCTCACTTCTCACATAGGCACCGTGTTGAAAAAACAAAAACAAAGATGGAGTATTACTGGTATAGATACAGCATTATAAATACTGTGTATTTTCTTAAAGTGTTTACATTGTTAGAAAAAGCATCAAAAGTTTAGCTTATAGCAAAAAATGTGTTGAAAGCAAAGATTTATGTTGAAAGATCAGTAAAATTTGTCTTTTCAATACTAACACCCAAGAAATATTGGAGACATTCATGATGTCATCAGCATAATGAATCTCACATGACTTCTCACTTGGGTAAACTGCATCACACGTATATATAGGAAGGAGACAGGTGCATTGACTTCCATATTTACCTGTGTACTGGACACAGCCAAGTACAAATAGCCAGTCCCAGAACACTGTCAACACTTTTAGTTTGAAATTAAAGGTATACCTCTGTGGAACACAATCTGAACTGCTGATGTATTATGCAACAGAAGATCTGAATCTCTGCTTTCACTTGGGTGTGCATTATATATGCATGTGTGTATTATCATTTAATGACACCTTTGTACAATGATGGCTATATGGTGCCAATTAAAAGTAAAGTTGTAAAAATGTAACACAATTTCTTTAAAGGAATTAACGCTCTACTGTCTTAAAAGATTTTCAGGAATTCAAGATAAGACCATTTTTTTTTGTAACTGCCGAGTGTTGAAACCATCTCTTTCTAACTGCCGAGTGTTGAAACCATCTCTTTCTAACTGCCAAGTGTTGAAATCATCTCTGATATTCTTGGGCGACAAGACTGTCCAATTAGCCCTTGTGGTAGCCATATTGTATGTAAGATTGGCACCATTTTCATTTTGGACGAACTAGATATCATATTAAGTCTTTTGGTGGAAACTCCATGTTAATATGATTTTTTGTTCAGGAGTTGCAATTACAAAATTTTCAAGATGGCCTCTGTGGCATCCATATTGGATGTTTGAGTGGCACCATTTTCATTTAGGACCAACTAGACATTGTAACAAGCCTTGCAGTGAAAACCCCATTCCAATATGATTTTCCATTCAGGAGGAGTAGTGATAGCAAGATTTTCAAGTTGGCTACTGTGGCATCCATATTGTATGTCCAAGTGACACCATTTTCATTTAGGTCCAACTAGACCATGGGATGAATGTGTGTTTAGAGTTTCATCACAATCCTTGCAGTAGTTTTGGAGCAGTAGGGATAACAAACTTGTGCTAATGGACAGATGGACAACAAACAACAGGCCATCCTATAAGATCTTCTGGTCTGTGACTAGTAGAGCTAATAATCCCAATCCAATGTGCTAAAATTGTATGAAACATTTAAATGATTAAATTTCTTTATCTGTTAGTTAATATTTTACCAATAATTTGGAATTGCTTCCTGCTTTATCTTCTACTGCAACTCTTTGTTAATTTAATTAAAGGCTGCTACAGCTTCTGATGACTAGATGATGGAGGGATAGGAAATGAAATCATGTGAAACTTTAGATTTTCCCAGACAGTTTATCTCTGCACATCTAAGGTTGGGGAGATTGTATTGTCTCATGTGGGGAGATTGTATTGTCTCATGTGGGGAGATTGTATTGTCTCATGTGGGGAGATTGTATTGTCTCATGTCTGATGGACAATGAAATTAGAAGGACTAGTCATGTAACTGATCCCTTTACAAAGATGCTTGGAATAATTCACTCCATATAATATTATTGCACCTACAATACACTGATTATGTCATGTTTAATTTTTATACTGGCTTTTTAAAAGAACAGAGCTTTCACGCATGGGCAAACTTCTTATGGAAAGGTGCATTTTTCAAAGTTATGTCTTCCTTTGTTTATCAGGCAGTAAAACCTACAATGTATAGGCAACTGAATCTGGCAATGAAAATGCAACCCTATAAAATGTCACATCAACAACTCACTAAAAATGCAAATGAGAGAATACCGTATATACTCATATATTAAGTAAAGTCCAACTGCAAACAACATAGACCCTGATCTGCCGTCACATAAAGCGCCGGCAAATCAGGGTATATGTTGTTTGTTCTACTGATTACTCCTAGCAAACTGCAGAGACCTAGATCTGCTGGCACATTATGCAATGGAAGATCTGGGTCTGTGCAGTTTGCAGTTGGACTCGACTTATAAGCGAGCATATACTGTAATTATTTTGACTAAAACATAAATTGACTTCATTAACATTCTCCAGAGGATAATTATTTTGGTTATTATTCAGATTCCCCTTTTCCACATGGATTGAAACCCGAGGGGGGCAAAAAGATACCATTAAAGAGTTATGTATAATCTGTTAAACCAAGCATAATCCTCTGAATATGCAAATAAGAGAATAATTAATTTGCTTCACATAATTTAATTATGAAGAAAGGAATTTGTGAATGTCAAGATGAGTGTCAGTGGGTGTTTTAAGCCAACTGATTATTTCAAATGTCAAAAGCCAGCAATTAATTTCAACAAAGAAAATAAGAACATTAATCAAATGCTGGAGATTTATTGTAATTCAATGGTCACACTATAATATAATTTATAACATTTTATTCTTTTTCTTTTTAATTTGTATTTGACCTGGATAGCATACTGGTAACAAACTTGCTTTGTACCTCTATGGTACCAGGTTTGATCCTCATATCTGGCATATTATTTCAAGGCTTAGTTGCCACTTATCTAATTTAATATGCTTCAATTTTTATTTTAAGCTGAATTTATTTTACATTCAGTGCTGGTAGACAGATAGGGCACAGGCAAAAAAGGTCACTGAAAATTACTGCAGTCATATTGAGGCCATTTCAAATCCCACTCCTCGTCTTACAAAATTCACGGTCTTTCTCCTCAAACTTTATATCAAACACGATCAACCACTTGCAAACTAGTAGCGTTTTATGGCACTTCAGCACATTAGTAGCTATATGGTGCCAACTATAGGTAAAATTAGCGATATGTAAAAATCGATTTGCACAAAAATTTATAAAGATAAACCCTTCCAAATAAATGTAAACATTAAGTACAACATCATAAAACATAAAGATGTCAAAATTCTGTAAAATGTATATAAATAAATATTAAGGTAAAAAATGTAAAATCCTTAAAACATATGGTTTCTCACAAAGACACCAATCATACAACCATGTCACAAATCAATCCCGAACTCATTAGTCAAGGGGTAATTGAGTGTGTAGTTATGGCATACTGTGTTAGTAGTTGCCAAGTTATGCCAGGCAATCATTGCTCTCAGTTAGACCACCACAGTGATGCTGAGACATATACCATGTAAAAGAAATAATCTGCCACTACATGTATATGTTTGGAATAGACCATGTGATGTCTTCATCTGTGTGATTGATGTGAAAAATACAGAAATGGTCTCAATATAATCTCGAGATGGAATACTAAGGAAGTACCATCATGGATGCTGGTATAAATAGATACAAATAGGCACGAATAGGTACATGTATATAGGCACAATTAGGTACATGTACTAGGTACAAATAGGTGCATGTATACAGCTACAAATAGGCACATGTAATAGGTACAAATAGATACATGTGATAGGTACAAATAGGTACATGCAATAGGTACAAATAGGTGCATTTATGTTGATAAAAAATAGGTACAATACAGAAATGGTCTCAATATAATCTCAAGATCTAATATTAAGGGAGTACCATCATGTATGCTGATACAAATAGGTACATGAGCATAAAAGCACATTAGTTTTATCAACAGAATCTAGGCTGTTTATGAATAAATTTCTAATGCAAACTTATTTTCCTTGGAAGCAGAAGATCTCCATTCATTTTCTCCACTAGATCTTAGCATAAAGTTTTGTATGGATGGACAGACTTCTGAAACATGTCTTTCTTTCTACACTGCATACACCAAGTATGGTGAATTCACTGGTTTTCCTGGATATCAATTTTCATGGTTTTTAAAAGAATGACATCTTCGTCAGTACTAATATTCTTGGATTGTGGGTACAGGGTTGGATTTTCCACTGACAGATGTTCATTGGTCTTTATTCACGGTTTTCAGCAACAATAAAATCCACCGAAATTGGCAGTCCAGGAAAAGTAGTATACTGACAGAAACATTCTTTTCACGATACATAAATACATAGCTCACAACATTTTGTCCACTTATACTGACCAACTTGCAAAGGTGGAAGTGAAAGGGGTAAAATGTCATGAAGAAGGAGAAACATCATTACGTTTTTTGGATATGCTGCATCACCAAATCTTGGTCCCAGTTCTCCACTTGCAGTGGTGGATCCAGAAATATTGTTGGGGGGGGGGTGGTGGTGGAGTGTAAACAGGTAGAGAAGAGGTCTTTGGAAAAGAACCCTCGGTGGGGGCCCAGGGGGCATAGTCCCCTGAAGATCCTGCATTTTAAGTGCTTTTAGAGCATAAATTTAACCATCCAACTGTGAAGAAAACTTACTCCAGAAACATTCTGGTTGTTTCGTGCTCATCTTGGGATGATGAGTGGGGGTGCAAGCTTCGCCCGCCTCCCACCTCCGTATCCACCCCCTGACCTGGATCTAGCCTACTAGCAATTTAATTCCCTAAACAACCCACTTTCCACTGTGTGATCAACCAACTACTTGACCCTAGGAGGATGGAGATTAATGGAAGTCTAATGGACCTGGCTCTCGAGTTGAGAGTGACAGATGTACACAGTGAGGTGTCTCCAACCTGACTGCCTCCAACCTGGCCACACTGTTGCCTTGTATGGCTGACTGGGATTATCACTGCAATAAGTCATTTATCAATGTTAAGTGTTAATCTAACCACAAAACAGACACAGCAGGCCTACTAAGAGCCAGACAATCTTAATAGCTCGGGAGCATGGGAGCATGATTTTTCGGGGTTATTACCTCTTATTATAACAGGTGTCCAAAAGATGATAGAGGTTTCACAAATTCCTCATCCATTATGAAAATTGTCTGACCAGATGATCACCTAAACATGTCATTTACGAATGTTACAGTATTTTAATTTTTCATATTAACCCAATTAACTGGCAATACAAGAGGCAGAAAGTTTGAATAGTATACAATAGGTTTTTTTAAAGGGTCATTTATTCTCAGTACAACAGGTCATCTGGCATCTACTGTGAGGCCTAGTGAGTCGTGATTTACTAACATACCTTTTACAAGCTGCCTTTTCCACTGAGCAAAGATTTTAAAGTATAACGATGTACGATCTTTAAATAATATTTTACGCTCGGACTTTAAAAATGCAACACATTCTCGAGACATTGTCAAAACTAGCCATGGAGAATAGTTTTAAATGTTTTCAGGTTGTAATGAATATTATTGCTATTTGTTCTGAAAATACATTACATGTTTTTCAGATATAGCCAAACTATCAAGATTGTTCAGAAAAGTTGGATGTAATGAAGTCTTCAAAGAGAAAAGTTTTGTTTATCAGTGTCTGATAAAATACAAGAGAATAATCACGACATTTTGACGTTGCATTTTTAAGGTCTGTCAGTAGTATACTTAATTTGATCCAAGAACCTACTCTGTAATTTATGCAAATTGTCCTTACTTTATGTTCGCATTCTGTTTTTTATGACCTACACCAGCAATACAACTTTCAACAGGGGACCCGGGTGGTCTAAGGCACTCGCCTTTACAAGACACTCACGTGTCTCACCTCTGTCCGTGTGAGTTCAAGTCTCGGCTTGACCAACATGGGTATGTGAGAAAGCTTGCCAGTAGCTTCCCATAGGTCGGTGGTTCTTCCCGGGTTCTTCCCCCACCAAATATACTGGCCGCCATGTACAGCCTATCATGTGCTGAAAAATTGCATTAAACCACTCAAAACCAACTTTCATCATCTTACAACAAACTTCATCCAACAAACTTTCCCTAATGTTATGATTCAGAACAACCCTAGATCACTCTCTTACTAGCTTGACCATACATGACTGTCATCAATGGTACATATTAGGCTCAACAACAAAAAAATGTGTGTTTCCTATTGCACTAGTTTTAAAATTAGGGTAGGCAGGTAGTTTTTTTTTTTTTAAAAAAGAACATTATATTTAAATCAAATAATATTCCATACACTTCAAAGTACTGGGCAAAACTGTCTCAATTAGATGCACAAATCAATTTTTTGAATTTTTTTATTTTTTTACAATGGGGGAAAAAAGTGCTAGGGTCAGCAATGAGAAACATGGACAGTCGGCCAACTGGAAACACACGTATTTTTTTTTTTGCCTTATGGCCATAATGTCACCTCTACCTGATCTGGCATCTTAATACTGTCAAGTTATTCTAGCTGAGTATTTGTCCCCAATGCAATTGACAAAATTATTGGCTGCCTGGTATGTAATGACTCCAGGAGTAAGTGGCAGACTATGTCTAACAAGGATGTATTTACTCGGCAGCCACTTGGCAACTTCATTAGGTGCAAAGGTTAACAGATCAAGTGTGAGGAACATCAGAGGAACATTACATGTACTGTGAACTGATGTCCAGTAAATATCAATGAAGTGGAAATTTCACTCAAGGGAAGTTACCTGACAGTTTGCCTTTTAATATATTCATAAGGTTCTGAGTTCACACTGGTACAAAACTGTATGAACCATTGTATACATTTATTTCACATGTATGTCTTGCAGTGACAGGAAGACATATCAAAAGGAATATCAGTGCAATAATAAAGCAATATTAATGCTAAATGCATGCATACAATTGATGAATCCCTAAATTCCACCCATCTAAATGTACTACCAGTTGTCAAATTGTTTTTTTATTACAAATTACAGTGGACCTTTGCCCTTTAATATATTCATAAGGTCCTGAGTTCACAGTGGTACAATACTGTATGAACCATTGTATACATTTATTTCACACGTATGTCTTGCAGTGACAGGAAGACATATCAAAAGGAATATCAGTGCAATAATAAAGCAATATTAATGCTAAATGCATGCATACAATTGATGAATCCCTAAACTCCACCCACTCAATGGAAGTGACCTGACATTTTGCCCTTTAATATATTCATAAGGTTCTGAGTTCACAGAGGTACAATACTGTATGAACCATTGTATACATTTATTTACAAAACTGTATGAACCATTGTATACATTTATTTACAAAACTGTATGAACCATTGTATACATTTACTTACAAAACTGTATGAACCATTGTATACATTTACAAAACTGTATGAACCATTGTATACATTTATTTCACATGTATGTCTTGCAGTGACAGGAAGATGTATCAAAAGTAATATCAGTGCAATAATAAAGCAATAACAAAGCAATAGCATTGCCAAATGCATGCACACAACTGATGAATCCCTAAACTCCACCCATCTAAATGTAACACCAGTTGTCAAATTGTTTTTTATTCTTAATTACTGTGGACCTCTAGCCAATCTTTTCCCAGGATTGTGAACCAGTAAATGCCACAGGTTGTGCTTTGCTTGTTTTACTAAGAGAACACATGCCACCCTAAAGGTTTGACAACTAGACAGTTTCCATTGTATAACATAGAATTTCAATTTGTTGCAACTATTTCCTCCCCCGACCCCCCCTAAACTGTAAAATTTTCAATATCTACTGAAAAAGATCTCCAATAAAATGGAAGATTTCTTAAAGAAACAAATCGGTCTTAAAGAAAATGCTACACAAATGAAAGGAATGCTTTTATCTCAGTTCTGGCAATTCATCAATCATAGCTACTTTTCTTATGGATTGAGATTAACTGAGATGGTTACCGTCTATACTTGCTTGGAAGTCGAGTCCAACTGCAGATCACTTACGCGTCTCACCTCTGTCCGCGCGAGTTCAAGTCTCAGCTTGACCAACATGGGTATGTGAGAAAGCTTGCCAGTAGCTTCCCATAGGTCGGTGGTTCTTCCTGGGTTCTTCCCCCACCAAATATACTGGCCGCCATGTATAGTCTATCATGTGCTGAAAAATGGTGTTGAACCCCACAAAACCAACTTTCATCATCTTACAACAAATTTCTTATGGACTGAGCTCTACTGAGAGGGGTACCATCTATACTTGCCTGGAAGTTGAGTCCAACTGCAAACTGCAGAGACCCAGATCTGTCATCGCATAATGCGCTAGCAAATCTGGGTCTCTGCAGTTTATTAGGAGTAATCAGTAGAAAAACATAGACCCTGATCTGCCAGTGCATTATGTGATGGCAGCTCAGGGTATATGTTGTTTGTAGTTGGACTCGACTTATAAGTGAGTATATATTGTAAATACAGCACACTGTCAATAATAAAAAGAAGTTTAATGTTTCAATCTGCTCAGGCGTATATAGGCACAATATCAACCAAATTAAAATCTGCCAATATTCCTCATATTATGAATGAAATTTCTCTCCATTCACCTGCATTTACAGGGTTCGAAATCAGCAGTAGTCCGTTAGCCCAATGATTGTAAATTTCGTGTAGGACTAGTCGTTTTCATAATTCAATAGTCCGGTGGCTAGTAAAGTTTCAGTTGTTGCCAACCATCATTATGTCGGAAGAACTAGTGAAGATTCATCGGGACTAGTAAATTTCTCAATCTAATAGTCCTTCTGGCTACAAAGAAATTTATTTTGCATTTCTAGGCTTGATTTATCATAATGTGGACTAAATAGATATATAAATCACATTTCCTTTCCTGATAGGAGACAAAAGCTGGTTAAGTTGGGCAACACCCAATGAAGCACACACATATGTATAGGACAGCCATCTTGGGTGTGAAGATGGGTTCAAAATCACATGTGAAAGCTCAAGCTAGAACTATATGGCAGTGGGAATCAAGACCTAACAAACTTGCTTGACACAAGTTTTACAGATATTTTGTTACAAACTTGCAGACAAGGAGTGGGGTCCATAAATCATGCAATTGTCTGATATTTCTATTGAAGGAAATTCAAACCTGAACTACCCTGAAGACTCAATTTTTAATCATCTTCTTGTGATGGAGAGAAAAGGTAGCACATGACCAACTGCGCTAGAATTGTTACTGTGTAATGTAATTACCTGGTTTGGTTTGGTTTGGTTCAATCTGATTAAAATCAACATCTCCGACATAACGAAGATTTAACGTACACCACTGCAAGCTCATGTTCTGCTGACCTTTCAATTCACAAATCAAATTAGAGCTTTCATGTCTATGAAAGTGAAAAACTTCATTCAGAAAATATAATTTTTAAAGATAAATCTCTCTAACACAAAATGCTACCCTTTTTCTGATAGGTGACTAAAAATAAGTGGACGGTGAATTCCAGAGGACGGCAGAACATGAACCTTCATTGGTGCCAGTCAGATCTACTGTTTATAAGTATCCGGTCGATCTAGATCTCTGTTTTAATCATATTGGGTTTGGTTTGGTGTTTAATGGCACATCAATACAAGACAGGTTATATCATACTGAGGCAAGTGAAGTAATTGGCCTTGCATAGAGTCACACCAAGGTGGCCAACCTAGCCTGGTCTGGGCAGTATCTGAATCTGCACCCTTCTGGTTCTAGAGACTGGCAAGCTAACCACTGAGCCACTGCCACTCCTTTAATGTAATGTACTGTCTATGCTCGCGTTTAAGCCGGCTCCAAATGCAAACAACATAGACCCCGATCTGCCTTCCCTCCTCCTAAATATATGTTTTGTGAAGAATTGCCCACCATTACACTAAGGTAAAAGTGAAACACTATGTAAATTTCAGCTGGCCTGCCTGGCTCGCAGGAGCAATTGCCCACTCCCAACCAACAACCCTGTCACGCCGCCACTGAGCTCATTTTTTAAACTTGACAGCATTATCATTTATTATACGAATTCACTGTTAGATTAAGTGTTGTTTGCTGGTATACAATACAATACAATATAATGTTTATTCATACCAAAACAATGATTCATATTCTGTTTGAAAGCACAACATATAAAACCATGGAAAATGCTGGTGCTATCTTGGAATGCAATTCTTAGAAGATGGAATGGTTCTGTGTTTTATACTTTGACCCCATGCCAAGAAGACAGGCTCCTTTTGAGCCTCTCAGGAGGCTATTAACAGCAGTGTAGACAGACTGTCAGTTTATTTTGTGCACTTACTAATTCACTCATTGGATGGCCATAATCATCCAAAATAACCAGTCTGACATGTTTGGAATGCCAAGACTGTGTCAGCTTCAGATTCAGTGCTAAAATCCCCTTGGGGTAAAAAGAACAGAGAACCAATCTGTCTAGAACTGTAAACCCTTCTGATTATCAGATAGCTGGCTCCCTAGGGGACCAAGGCATGCTAACATACCTTAAATAGCTTTTAGGCAGGGATCATCAAGAACTATGTGAATTGTCTCTCTTTAATTAAATTAGATTGACTTCTTCTGACACCTGCAATTTAAAGTCTCAAGAGTTCCTACCATAAACAGTCGAAATTTTGCTTAATTGCCAAAGGGAAGAAAATTGAAGCTCTTCCCATCAACCATTACACCTGTTTAATTACCAAAGGTAAGAAAACTGAAACTCTTCCCATCAACCATTACACCTGTTTAATTGCCAAAGAGAAGAAAACTGAAATTCTTCACATCAACCATTACACCTGTTTAATTACCAAAGGTAAAAAAACTGAAACTCGTACCATCAACCATTACACCTGTTAAATTGCCAAAGGTAAGAAAACTAAAGCTCTTACCATCAACCATTACACCTGTTTAATTTACCAAAGGTAAGAAAACCAAAGCTCTTACCATCAACCATTACACCTGTTTAATTTACCAAAGGTAAGAAAACTAAAGCTCTTACCATCAACCATTACACCTGTTTAATTTACCAAAGGTAAGAAAACTAAAGCTCTTACCATCAACCATTACACCTGTTTAATTACCAAAGGTAAGAAAACTGAAACTCTTACCATGAACCATTACAACTATTTGAACCTCAGTTCCAAAAAGAGAACTGAACCATTATACAGTTGAACTTGTCATCAAAAGCACCACCATATAAACGGTATCTATCTATAAAAAAAACATTTTTAGAAGAGTCCTGGATATAAAGAGACTGGATATAAAGGGACTGCATATAAAGGACTGCATAAAAAGGGACTGGATATAAAAGACTGCATCTAAAAGACAAACATATATAAAGTACAGAATCACATCTCTTCACTATTGCATATAGGTTTTAATATAGTTGGAATTGAAATACCAAATCCTGTAACTTTTTTTAAAAAAATTCCTATCTGTAAAATAGCTTCCCCCCCCCCCCAACTTACATGAGCAGTCTCATGTACCCAAAAAAAAACTACTTTCAGCAGGTCAATATTTTTACATATTTCTCCTGTGCTAAGCCCGGGGGGGGGGGCAGCCTAATATTTTCCTTAATGATGAGTTTTTAGCCTCCTAAAATTAAAATTCACTTAAATTTTCCAGAAAAGTTGGGTAAACAACGTATCCTTGAGTATAGACTTAACATTGGAGATGTATGGTATTTAAAACCCTCAACTCACATGGTTTTATGTACCGTATATTGCATGTGAATTTAGTGTGTTGTGTATTAATATTTCAACTGTATATTGCATGCAAGTCTAGGGTTTTATGTACCATATATTGTATGCGAGACTAGGGTTTTATGTACCATATATTGTATGCGAGTTGAGGGTTTTATGTACCTTATATTGCATGCGAGTCTAGTTTTTTATGTACCATATATTGTATGCGAGTTGAGGGTTTTATGTACCTTATATTGCATGCGAGTTGAGGGTTTTATGTACCATATATTGTATGCGAGTTGAGGGTTTTATGTACCATATATTGTATGCGAGTTGAGGGTTTTATGTACCATATATTGTATGCGAGTTAAGGGTTTTATGTACCATATATTGTATGCGAGTTGAGGGTTTTATGTACCATATATTGTATGCGACCTGAGGGTTTTATGTACCATATATTGTATGCGACTTGAGGGTTTTATGTACCATATATTGTATGCGACTTAAGGGTTTTATGTACCATATACAGAGGAACCTTGTTAATCCAGACTCCATTAATCCGGAAACCTCACTATCCGGATATAGTTCAAACGGGAACAGAATTCCTAAACATTAATTTGCTCCGTTAATCAAGAAATCCATGTTCCGGATCCGGAAATAAAAATCAGGAACCAAAGTGTAAAATTACTATAAAACTTGCCTCGATAATCCGGAAATAATCTGTCCAAAAATAAGAAAATTAGAAGAATCGTATATGAAAATACAATCAGTCGGATCACACAGATTCACCTACGCAAATTTGGAGGTGTGTCAATGTATCAATCTCTGATTGGTCAAATTCTAGTGGCATGTTAAAGTTATAAATTAGTCACGTGATCATGTGTGCAGAAAAACTTCAACTAGCGTGACCGTATTGTAACTAGCCATTGTATAAACAGTGTCTGTTTTTTTAGTCGACGACGACGTGGGTGTTAATAATTAAATAAACACACTGGGATCAAATCGCCCACACTTTTGACATAACATATGGTTAATAAATTAAGTGTTATTAAGTCTCTTTGTTGTTTACCAATTGTATGTAACAATCAAAGTTTGTTGTACAAATAAAGTTAATTGATTTAAGCTGTGGACAGTATAGGGCTTCCTTTCAGAATAAAAAGCGATGTCAATTATTGGCTCATTAGCAGCTATAACAGTTGTAAAATCAGACTTATAAAAATTACTGCACTTTATTTGTTTACCATAACGCATTTAACTGCAAGGTATCAGTTTGTATTCGTTGAACTTTTTACATTATTATGGCGACACCATCAAGCAAGTGTAGACGAGTAGAGATACTGGCCAGCATAAAAAAGATTTGCCAGCACAAAGAAGATCACCCAAAAGCTATCATTCAAGATATCTGCCGGCATATTATAGCTGACTGATCCTTAGACATTGGCAAGTCGATAATTGTGGACATCATAAAAAACAAGGACAAATGGTTGTCTGTACCTGCCGACTCAGCAGATCTAACCCGCGCTCGCCACGCCAAGTATCAACAAGTGGATAATGCCCTATGGACACTATCAAGAATCATTGCAGATCAATCTGCCAAAGAATCCAGGCAAACAACGGTCACAGATTTCTGCAGGAAATTGACATAATAAATATATGTACAGTACATACATGTACATGTACATAGTGTGATGTGTTTGATGTGTTAATTGTTTAAACTTGCATTGAGGGTTTTAAGTACCATAGATCACATGTGAGTTGAGGGTTTTAAGTAGCATAGATCACATATCAGTTGAGGGTTTTAAGTACCATATATCACATGTGAGTTGAGGGTTTTAGGTACCATATATCACATGTGCATTGAGGGTTTTAAATACCATATATCACATGTGCATTGAGGGTTTTAAATACCATATATCTCCTATGTTAAGCCTATACTCGAAGATAAATCCTTCAACCCATGCATTTTACAGACATAAACCTTTTTTTAAGCCACATATCTAAATGAATCCATTTTGGTCTATGCCATCAACTTCTGTATAATAATCCATACTCCTAACAAATAAATGCATTAAAGAACGAGAAATATATAACTTTACAACTTTTTTAGCTTTCTGTTCGAAAGGCTTAAGACAAACGAATCTACTAACCTATCTATTAGGGTTAGCGATACAAGTCAGTATTACTTTCCTATTTTGATTGGAATCTCTTAACATAATAATGCCAGCAACACTCACAACTTGAAACACCTATCCAATGACATAGTGTTGGCATGGTATTTATTTATACTGATTGCATGCATTCAGTGGGTCGATATTTTCATTCTCAGAGGGCCACTCATAAACCCAGGCCTGGAGTTCATTACACCAGTGAGCCTGAATTTGCATCAGCTTGAGTTTTTGTCTCAACCAATCATGAAGGACTTTACATTTTAATAGCCACTTTTTGACTGGCTTGGAATGGAAACTCAATTATGTGTGTTAAGAAGACTACAAAAATAATTATTTATGTCAGAAAAACAGAATATAATATACGCAAGTAATTTTAAACAATCCAATTATGAAAACTTGAGAATTGAAAAAGACACTAGACTTGTTTGTTTCAATCAAGAGATACCATATCGGCAGCAGGCATACATGTAACATAATTTGGTCAGTAAATCTAAATTTTGGTGAAAGGGGAAAAATTTAAGTAATGAATTTCTATCTGTCACAGATGCTAAAGGGCAAAGGTAAACATTTAAATAGTCCGAAGCAAATAAAATAATTTATCCACTCAATATTTGGCATCATTTTATTGTTGGTGATTATTTCAAGATACATGTATCATTATTATATCCTATTTATTCAAGCTTTACTTCACAGAATTTCCAATAATCTTGACTTATGCAAGCCTGTAGACCGTGAAATAAAAAAAATTTGTACAACATTTTAGATTTAATTAAATACTTGTTTAAAGACATCCAATTATGTGTTTTTTTGTCATTCTTTTTCAATGATGTAACAAGTAAACAAAAATGGTGATACAATTACAAACTGAATGCATTTCAAATGGCTATTATATTAGTCAATTATATTCCACACATTTTTCTGCTTTCATGATTTCAAAGACATACATTCCCAGCACCAGTGACTGTCTCCAATTAAGATATTCTTCCTCTTAATGTTAATTTTGATTGAAAATTATTTAATGATGTTTATTCCATGTGTCAGTAATGATGATATTCATCCTCTTTATTATTTTCTCATAATACAATGTTTAATGATTCCCAATAAGCAAAACATCTAATATACTAGATTATTCATATGATAACTACGTCTTAATTTTCTTCTTAATCCACAAAGGACATTGTGAAATGAAAGATAAATGTACCTTCTTTGTTCCTTTCATTACTTCTGAGTAGCGTGATTCATGGATTTTTGGGACTATTTCATAGTTTATGAAGACATTTCCTAAAATTAAATTTGGATAGAGCAGTTCATGTTTTTTAATAATCCTTCAAGATCTGTCATCTTTGGCACTCTGTACTCACACAAGATATAAATAAAGGGATGCTCCTACCACATTTGCCACAAATGCCCTCCCCTCTGCCCTTTCTAGCAGCCCTCCCTCATTGTCCAGATCACTGAAAAACCTACTTAAAACTGCTATATTCTATTAATTTCATATATTATGTTTTATTTAATATACAATACTTCTATGAGTGGAAGCCCGTTTGTTATTTATTTTTAAAAGGACATCCTAAATATTGTGACCAAAAATGTGTTCATTGGTTGAAACATACTTGTACCAGTATGCCCTTTTTGTTATGTTCGAAAAATAGCCCGTGCCCAAAAATGTGCCACTTTGTAAAAGATTCCCTATTTGTATACCTCTCCATAATTTAATTTTCATATAATTTTATCTTTTTATGACTTGAGTGTTCAGTTTTAAATAAGATAGCTTTAAGGAGATTTTTTCATGTCTTTATCTATCTATCTATCTATCTATATATATATATATATATATATATATATATATATATATATATATATATCTATCTATCTATATATATATATGTATATATATATATATATATATCTCTATCTATATATATATATATCTATCTATCTATCTATATATATATATATATATATATATATATATATATATATATATATATATATATATATATATATATATATATATATATATATATATATATATATATATATATATATATATATATATATATATATATATATATATATAACTGTTTTTTCTAAAACAAAATCCCAAAGTCAAAAGACTACATGATTAATTATTTTCTGATTCTCTGACACACAAATATTAAAATCATGTGCTTCCTAATAAACAACAGAAACAGATTTCCTATGATGTTCTTTGCACCTGCTAGAATATTATTAATAATTCACAGTTCAGTCTTACTGCCAAAAAGTACTGTATTTTTACCCAAGTTAGTTCATACTCAAAACATATTTTTGTTTTTTATTTTGAGCTTTTAATTCACATTACTTTAAATTTGCCAATTTATACACTTATATGCTGTCAATCACTAGTAATGATGATCTGTCAATCACTACTGATGACAGGATTTTATAACTTGGGTTGTACTGCTTTCTGACATCTCAAGTACACATGCATTTACATGGTTTATACATAACACAATTTTTTTTTACAAGACAGCAAGTTTGTCAAATACTGCATACAGAAATATCCAGTGGAATGGCATACTTAAAGTGTCTTGATTTAAGTAGCACATTTCTTTTGTAGAGTTGACGGCTTGATGTACATCATGTCATTATTTTTGAAGAATGAACAAGAGATTTAAAAGAGGAGCTCACTTGGATTATGAGGATTGTTCAATAAATTTAAATTTGTTTGTTGTATGTAAACTTAAGGCATTCACCATAAAATCAGCTTGCTTCCATGATGCAAGACAATGAATGATTATATACAGTAATTCCCACTTATTTAAAGTTTGCAACATCAGGAAAATCTTGTAACATATTTAAAGCTGATCTTCTCAGTTTCTTTTGATAAAATTCTGATCTTAGGATATAAGAGCTTGGTTCGTCATCAGTGGTCATTGTGGTATATTTCTTGTGTCTGGATCGAAATAATGCAGTACATGTATATGTATATACATGTATGTGAATAAATATACATAAGATTGACTATGCTACTTTTAGCTTCATGGTTTTATGAATTGTTTGTCATTCTTCAGCTTTCAACTTCTTTTGAACTTGAAAATAGGCAGTCATATCTTGGCGATGTTATAAAATCAGCTTTAATATCTTAATATTACCGCTGCATTTTTTAATTGTTACCATAGTAACCAAGATATTTGGTATAAATTTCAACAAATTCAATGTTAAACCAAAATACTTTTTTATATTTGAAATGTTTAAGACCATTTGATTACATTCAAGAAGAATATAAACAACCAAAACTTTGTTGACTTTAAGTGTTCAATCTTAACACTTCACCGAAAACAAAACACCTGTTATGCCTATATTTGGTGGAGCTTGGACGCCAACTAATTAGAAAATCTTGCTTATCTCAATCAAAAATTAAAAAAATTCAAATCATGACTGATTTGGCAAGAAAGTAGTAAGCTCAGTATAAAAAATGAATACTGAAAAATATGTAATTTTATCATGATTTGTACACATTCTAGACTGGATTTGGTTGCCATGGCAACCAACAATTTCTTTCCCCTGCATGTTGAAATAAAGTATACCCAATACCCATCCAGTGTCCACAACAAATTTCCCACTATAAAGAAAATTATTATTGCACAAGAAGTAAACTCAAAAGGGATGCCAAATTATTGAACGAATGGGTAAATCCTATGCAAATCAGGCAGTTCAACCTACAGACTAATGGGCGGTAAAGGGTTATAGATGATGAAATGGCAATGGAGAAGAAAAGGAAAAATAAAAAAAAGTTGAATGGAATGTCAAATATTTAAAAACAAATAAGCAAAAGTAACTCATGAAAGAAATCCAAATGCAAATGTATTGCATTCTCTCTTCTTTTCATTTTTGTAAACAAATGTGAATTATTTGCATTGGCTGTAACAAAACTGTGGTATTTGTCTTGGTAGGATAGCCCAAAGAAATCACATCAAAGATCTTCAATCTGAAGGAAATTCTAGTCATTTCAGCTGACAATCTGCTTCCTAAAGGCTTGAAATAGCAACTAATTTTTTTCTCTACATCAAAACTTGATGGGGGAGGAACTTTGATCTATCTAAGAAACAGCAGGACACCACTTAACCCCCACAGATTCTTATATGGAGAGATACGCAGGTGATGGAAGGGCAAAGAAAAACAGTAACAAAATGTACCATCTATACTTGCTTACAAGTCAGTTCAAACTGCAAACAACATCCACCCTGATCTGCTGTTACATAAAGCACTGGCAGATCAGGGTCTATATTGTTTGTTCTACTGATTACTCCTAACAAACTAAACAGACCCAGATCTGCTGGTCCATTAAGTGATGGCAGATCAGGGTATTTACAGTTTGCATTTGGACCCGACTTATAAGCAAGTATATATGGTATATCATAGGTCTGGTTTGAATGATAAAGCACAACTCTGGAAAGTCATAAAAAGTCAAATTTCACTAGAGTTCAAAAGGTCTATACCAAATATCAGATGCATACTGATATCCTTGTAACTATCAAATATAGAGGAGTGGTTTCCATTTATGTCTACCAATAGCTTCCTTGTCAATCAACAGTAAATTATTCAAACTTTAATTATGCTCTGAAGTCACTTTTGTTGAAAAACTGCCAATAAGATGTCATAGCTTTTTATTTTCATACTATTTGTGGTTTCAAATTTTATTCAGACACTCATCAATGAGACAGAGGGTTGAAAGTTACTCAGTGAAAGTGCTAACTTCAGATTTCTTTCTGAATTGATGACTAACATCCATGGATTTTATCTGAATCATTCCCAATCCATTTTTCACTCCTCTTTTCTTTCTTTTTTTTACTTGGATCCACACAGATCTATGTAAACTTTGGGTTGTTGTTGCTGTTTTTGCTGTAGTTGTTTTTGTTGTAGTTATTTTTGTTGTAGCTGTTTTTTGTTAAAGCTGTGTTTGTTTATACTTGTTTTTCTTATAGTTATTTTTGCTGTAGGTGTTGGAACTCTGTTTTTCAATAAATCACGTGTAAGTTGGGGGGGGGGGGGATAGAAACAGTACATTACCATGTAGATTTGATCCCATATTTTCAGGTTTCAGAGGTGAACCCTCTAGAACATAGGTTCTCAAACTATGGGTCGTGGTGCACTTGTGGGCCACGGGCTTGCTGCAGGTGATATACTAGCCATACATAGAATACACAAAAGCGGGCCACAGGTGCAAAAAGTTTGAGAACCATTGCTCCTGACAACTTGGCTATGGGTGCTCACACTTCATACATCAAAAAAGTTTGCACTGTAAAAATGGCCTGTGTTCTGCACATAATGTGTGCATTTTAGACTTGCTATTTATGTTCCAGCTACAGCAACTGCACTCTATTTGGTTAAATTAGAGACAATTTTCAGCTTAATAATTTTCAGTACATCATGTAAAATAAATTATTGAAAGTAAAAATGTGTAACCTGTACAGAAAAGCTGCACATTCTTTGAAGAAAAATACTTTAAAAAGAAATGAAACATGGAATGGAAAGAAATAAAAATCAGAAAGACAGAAAAAGTTCCTAAAAACAAAGCAATAAACAGTTAAGTTCTGCTGATATCAGAAAGAATCTGTTGGACTGAGAAAATGTGACAATTGGTTTGGTTTTGTGGGTTTAACGCCATTTAACACCATTTTTCAGCACATGATACATGGCATCTAGTATATTTAGTGGAGGAAGAACCATTGACCCATGGGAAGCTACTGGCAAGCTTTCTCACATACCCCACATTGGCCGAACCCAGATTCGAACCCATGCAGACAGAGGTGAGATGTGAGTGGTACAGTAAAGGTCAGCACCATAGACCACTCAGCCACCCGGGGGCCCCAAAGATGTGACAAGCAGATAGAAACATCTATTCCAAAACAGGCTGAAAATTAAAAATGAAAAACTCCATCTACTAAATGTACAATGTAACAAAGAATTCTCTGCAGATACATTATTACTATTTCATCTCTACACTCCTTGGCACTTTACCAAATAAATGTTGTTATGATGAAGCATGTTCACAATGAAGATTTTTAACCTCAGGGTTTATCTAGCTCCATCTTCCTCTGTATACCTTTTCAAGAGTATTCCCACCTTTGTGACAGTATATTTGCATGTGTTCATGCATTTGCTAAAAAGATGTCAAAAACACTGCAGTAAATATTTACACCTAAATGCTAGTAAAATGTGTGCTGACAGATCAGGGTGCATCTTACTTTGAAAATGATCTCCTCTAGATTCTCAATACAAGATAGACTAAGGCCTACACACAATGCTCCATTTAGGTTTACAAGTCTGGAAGAAAGTTACCTTTCTTTGCAATAGCTTTGTCGCCTGAAATTGTCTTTGCCCCTTTTTAATTTTAGGGTAAATTGCCAGTTTTAGGTGGGCAAATGTCTCTTGGGCCTAGTACCCTAAGTACAATACTGCACAATTTCACAGGTGAATATACGTGTCTCTACTACCATATATACTCGCTTGTATGTCAGATCAAACTGCAAACTGCATAAATCCAGATCTTCCATCACATAATGTGCCTGCAGATCTGGGTCAATGGAAATTGTTAGGACTAACCAGTCGAACGAACAACACAGACCCTGATCTGGGTCTATGTGTTTGCAGTTGGACCCGACTTATAAGCAAGCATATCAAACTTGACTTTCATCTACTACAAATGTGTATGCAATTTATCAAAGGCTATCCCCTATCACTTCTCTGACTAACATAAGACACCTGTGTCTCCTAACTACTCAGTTGTTAATTAGTAAAATGCCCTACATACCCAATTATAATAACAACTTAATGAATGGAATTTGCCTACCGTATATACTCACGTACAATACTCACATAATGTGCCGGCAGATCAGAGTCTAAGTTGTTTGTTCTACTGATTAGTCCCTACAAACTGCATAGACCCAGATCTGCCGGCGCATTATGCACCTGCAGATCTGGGTCTATGCAGTTTGCAGTTGGTATGAGGTTTTACGCAAGTATATACAGTAGATCATGATTTGATTCTCAATAATGCAAAGGAACATCCAACAAATAAGTCTACAGACTTCACCTAAAACTCATTAATTCTAGGAATACAAACGACCCTGATTAGGAGGTAGGGGTGGAGTGGGGTGGGTATGTGGGATGGGAAAGTAAATTAATGTAAACGGTAATAGCTTATCCTACTTGGTAGGAGCGTATATATATATATATATATATATATATATATACACTCATGTATAAGCCGATACCAACTGCAAACTGCATAGACCCAGATAGGCCATCGTATAATGCAACAGCAGATCTGGATCTATGCAGTTTGTAAGGACTATTTAGTAGATAAAATAACACAGATCCTGATATGTCGGCGCATTATGCGACAGTTTGCCATAATACAACTTGTCAGGTGCCTTCCTACTAAACTGATGGTCCTTATCCATCATGGGCATCATCAGGTTCCCAGGGGACTTTTTGACTGGAGTAACAAAAATTTTACCCCTCTCTAATTATTTCATCAAAACACTTTGCTATGAAATAAATGGATAGACCAGACATTGAAAACACACCAGTAATTGGCTTCATCTGAATCTCTGTTGTTCTAGGTTCAATTCCTGTTTCTGCCAATTGCAAGGATAGGTCACAGTCCCTTATTGATGGTGACTATAAGAAAAGCGATGACCGAACTTGCACAATTTAGAATGACTATGTTTAAGGTAGTTGTCAGTGGTTATGTAACAGAGTGCATACAGTATGACCACCAGGTGCTCACTGAATACCCCAAAAGTTTTTTGGGGAAGGTTTGATAGACGGCTTGGTACCAGTCCAGGAAGCATGATCACTAAGCCTGGTCAAATATCAATCTATTATTAGTATCATCCAGTACCCTGCGACTCTGACTGAAATAGCTGTCCCCTCAAAAGAACTGAAATTAAACTATGACAATGACTTTTATTATGTCCAGAACAGAAAAAAGTAGGTAGGCAGACAAATGGAGACAAAGACACAGGCAGTCAGAGCATGGGGCAGGGGCAAGAGGGGGGTTGGTGGGGCTGTTCAATTGAAACCACTCCCACACCTCCTTTCCAGGAAATAAAGTTCACATTTCAGTGAAAAACAGCACAAGCTGGACCTTTTTTTAAAAAAAAACCCCCACCTCTTTCTCAAATAAAATCCCAAAATATCACGGCTCCACCCTTGACAAAACATTGTCAATACAAGTTTTAAAATACATTGCCCTTTCCCTCCATCATTTTGGGTCCCACCATTTAATCTTTGGAAAGGGGGGAGGGGGGGTCTTTTGAGCCAAGATATTATTTCCTCTTTTACCTTAGAATCATTAATTTTATTCAATTAAATGGATATAATAGGGTTTTTTTTCCATAGATCAAAGCAAGAATATTTTTTTTCAAGCTATTTGTGGGCCAGAATTTTTTCTAAAAATCTCCAGCCCCCCCCCCCCCCCCAGGTCCATTAAATATTAAATGGTCAGTCCCTTACTATTATACAGTTTGCATGATTTCAGTGCTGAGCTTCAAGCCCGTTTAACCTGCTGAGGTTCTACTGGACCTTATTCAAAATATATAGGAAAACATTAATAATGTACAAGTAAGTCATCAATCATAATTTAATGATACAGATCCAAAATCTACCTTCAGATGGTATATCTGATGCTTATATCCCCGACTTCTTCTTTCTTTGTGTATCCCCAAACTTCCCTTATGAATTGAAATATTGTGCTCCTGTAATAACCTCAAGCTAAATGACTTTGATGGGAATATAAATGTGGGGGCCACTTTAAAATGCATTTATCACCCTGCTGCTCCAGAGTGTGTGTTAGGTGTTTGTAGTTGCACTAAATGAAATCAGGTACATCAATTTGTCAATGGTTGGGTTGAGTAGATTAATGGGCCTTACAATGATTATGTTAATAACTTATTACAGGAATTCACAACAGTGGTATGCTAAACTAATGAGAAATGCAGTTAAAACTTGAATGCCAGGTAATCAATCATATCATTAAACACATTAATTTTCACAAATTCAATTCTTGTTGGAAAGCTATGGTTCTTTATATCTGGAATATTACTGTTCTGTATACTGGATAATTAGCACTTTTATATGCAAGTGTATTCTCCTCTACTACTATAGGTACTACTACTACTACATGTACTACTACTACTACATATACTACTACTACTACATATACTACTACTACATGTACTACTACTAATACATGTACTACTAATACTGCATGTACTACTAATACTGCATGTACTACTAGTACTGCATGTACTACTAATACTACATGTACTACTAGTACTGGATGTACTACTAATACTGCATGTACTACTAGTACTGCATGTACTACTAATACTACATGTACTACTAGTACTGCATGTACTACTACTACTACATGTACTACTAGTACTGCATGTACTACTAGTACTGCATGTACTACTACTACTACATGTACTACTAGTACTGCATGTACTACTAATACTACATGTACTACTAGTACTGCATGTACTACTACTATTAC
The DNA here is from genome assembly GCA_029931535.1 of Margaritifera margaritifera. Taxonomy (NCBI): domain Eukaryota; kingdom Metazoa; phylum Mollusca; class Bivalvia; order Unionida; family Margaritiferidae; genus Margaritifera; species Margaritifera margaritifera. The sequence continues at coordinate 639,633 of JAQPZY010001617.1, forward strand.
ATGTACTACTACTACATATACTACTACTACATGTACTACTAGTACTGCATGTACTAGTACTACTACTACTTGAAGACAATATACAATATTCTGTTTAAACAGCAATATTATTACCATTAAAGTCTCACTTATACGTCATGTCCAACTGCAAATTGCACAGACCCAGATATGCTGTCACTAATGTGCTGGCAGATTTGGGTTTATGCAGTTTGTTTTGGAGTAATCAGTTTGCAGTTGGACTCAACTTCTAAGCGAGTAGATGTTTAGTTACATAAATATCAGGTACCAGTGGTAAATTTGGTCTAGGACAATGAATTTTCATGTCTTCAAATGATTTGAGTAAATTTTCTTCAAAAACGTTTTAATTTTTCAACATCTTTGTATAATATATTAATTACACATGTGCCAAGGCAGAGAGGAGTAACACACCTTGCCCAGGGACAAACTGCAACAGGCAACTTCATCTGACCTGATGGCAGTATTCGAACCAACACCCTTCTGGTCACAAACAAAACATGTTTGTGTTGTGTTGTGTTGGAAGGAAATGTGACAGATGTCTAGCTTGTTTTGTGGCCAGTTAATGGTCATTTTGATCAAACTGTATCTGCCCACAGATAATCCCCATATACTTGCTAAGTTTTTAGACAGTGGGGATGGGGATTGCAATGAAGGTGGAGACTTGGGGGGGGGGGGGGGGAGGGGTGCAAGGGGGTGTCAAAAATTATCAAATTAATATATTATTTGGTTTTTGTAGCCTCTTTATTTTGCAGCAATGTTAAATGTAGTGAAAAATAAGATGATAAATATTAATAATTGATTCATACACTAAAATAAAACAGTTCCAGCCTTTGCAATATGACAAAAAATGTAAAAACAAACAAGTTATGACTCTGTCAATGATAATGTCCCATATTTTGTTTTCTTCTTCATTTTTACGACAATTAGTTTATTAATAACACCAATATGCCTGATGTTTTTTATATATATATTTTTGAGTTTGTTTAAATTTTCAAAGAGAAATGGCCCCATTCTACTACCACTACCAGATATCAATTCCAGATATTTTCTGTGATCTTCCTTTTTCTGGATCAGTTGTTCAAAGAATATACTGCAAATTTTCACTTTTTTCCTGACCAGATGTGCTTCCAAGGGCAGCTACTGTGCATTCTACAACTACATACTACTGGATACCTTGCTGATGGAATTTATAATCTCCAAAAAATTTCCAAATAATTATATTCTTTCAAATGAGATTATATTTTAGTAGTGCTTGATAATGCACCTCCCCCACCCCTCCAATCTTCATTGATGGATATCTAGTAATTCACATTTTGCAAATAACAATCATGTCTGCATGTTCGGCAGACTGAAATCATGTTTAGTATATGACATGGTTGACTTGACACGTATGTTGATATATACCAAATACATATTACGTAAATTTCATTAACAAGATGATGAAGACTTAGATTATTTCCATTTTTCCATGAATATTAAAATATTTGTTACAATCTAGTGCTATAGGCTTGTAATGATATTAAATACCAGAAAATGCTCCAACAAAATTTCTGGGTATATCCCAGTAGCATACATACCAACAAAATGTTATTATTGCTCCCACAACAAGGAGGCATTTATTTGAACAAGAAAATATTGAGCATATTGGTCTCATACTTCCAACCACATCAACCAAATGTCAACAGCAAAATGAAATTTATCATGTTCTTAACAGTAAGGGTGAATGGTGAGAACCTTGTCTAATACCCTTATCAGCATGTTACATCTCTATGAAAGACTTGCAACTTCAGATGATTGAATTACATAGAGGACTTAAGTAATCCAATGGAGTTTCCTGATAGCTGTCCAAAGATAGGTCAGGATTAAAGGCTTTACATGATATCCCTAACTTTCTTATCAGCAATTCAGATATTTCTACATTGGGGAAAATTTCTCTTGCTGTTCACCATAATCCTATAAGATCCTTATGTCAAAAAAAGAGGGCATGTGTAATCGTATTTAATAATTATCATGCCCCTTTTTGATAAAATATGTGTTGCTGTACATGCACTTCTCCCCATGAATAAATCTGTGGAGTATCAAAAAGAGAAACCATGTCATCAAATGTTCCTCCAAAGCTTCAATGTGAGATATTGCAGACAAAAAAGGGAAATACGAGTATGGTACCAATTATATTTGTCAAAACCACTCATTTCTGTCAGTAAAAAGGAAAGCAATTCCAACACCCACACTCTTTCAACCAACTGTTAGCAGAAGGGGAATGGGTGTTATAAAATATTTTCTTCTGTCAAATATTCTCTTTTCTTTTGATAGAAATGAGTGTCTATGATCAAAACAGTATAAATATTAACAAAAGGCAGAGACTATCCCCATTTTACATGTATTTATATTAAAGAAGAGGTACAATTTTTTCAGTCTATCTAAATGTAGTAGCTTACATGGGAAGAATTTGGCTTGGTGCTTTACGGCACAGCAACACAAATAGGTTATTTAAAGCCGAGGTAATCTGAGTAAAGTGCCTTGCCCAAGGACACACCACGGTAGCTGACCCAGGTTGGTCGATGGTACGATTCAAACCCTTTCTATCTTGACTCTGGCACGCTAACCACTGAAACACTATTTTGGACGAAGAAAATATTACAGAATGACAAAGAATACTGGTAAAACTTTGCAGACAAATAAACCAAAGAAAAACATAATGAGAAAGCCAGTGATCACATAATTGCCTGCCATACCTGGCTCACTTTCAAATTTTCTTTCTTTAAATGGCCAAAACCAACATGTGTGACATTTATCATATATACTCCCTTATAAGTCAAGTCCAACTGCAAAGAATAGAGACCATGATCTCCCATCACATAATGTGCTGGCAGATCAGGGTATATGTTGTTTGTTTTACTGATTACTCTTAACAAACTGGAAGACCAAGATCTGCCGGCGCATTTGCGATGGCAGATCTGGGTCTGTGCAGTTTGCAGCTGGACCCGACTTATAAGCAGGTATAGGTGGTATGTCATGTATAAAATGGTTTCACCAAGAACATACTGTGCACATATCTGCACACTTCTTTTACAAACATTATTCTGTAGGATTAATTGTGTTAATAGTTATTTCTCATAAACTTTCAACAGTCAACTAACCAAAGGCATGGATTAATATCTATCAGAGCTCTAAATAAGAATTTAATAAATTACGTATTTTACTTCCTGGTTTGGAACTAATTGTGTTTTTTCAAATTCAATGGGTATATAACACCACAAAACCCATAAGGTGCAAACATGAACTAACAAACCAAGTCTTAATCATCACGACGTTAATCTTGCCTATTTAAATGCATCCAACAGCTTAGTGACTAAGATTGTTTCTTGGTGCATTTGATTATATGGCACTATTCTCACACTGAGTAAGTACTATCATTTTAAACATTCACGGAACATACAGAGCATGTATCAATAGCAAAGTTTGTACTGATTTAACATGTCATCATACAACATGGACTGTGCTTACAGCTGAAGCAATATGCTGTCAACTTTGGACTAAATGCTTAAATTTAAATTTGTTTTTCATAATTTGAATGCCCTAAAACATTTCATTATGCGTTTTTAGTCAATTTGTCTGCATAAAATATGCAAATATGCTGCTTATCTAGAATGCTGAATCTAAGACCCTACCCAATAACTAAATGCAATATATACTACCGTATATACTCACGTATAAACCCATACCAACTGCAAACTGCATAGACCCAGATCTGCTGGCGCATAATGCATCAGCAGAACTGGGTCTATGCAGTTTGTAAGGACTAATCAGTAGAACAAACAGCACAGACCCTGATCTGCCAGCACATTATGCAACAGCAGATCTGGGTTTATGTTGTTTGCAGTTGGACCCAACTTATAAGCAAGTATTTCATGGTACATATGGATAATAGCATTCATTTTTTATTCAAGAGAATCTCGGAGATAATAAAAAGGTTTTTCTCTATGCTTCTGTAGGCAGTTCAACATATGTGAGTAGGCTGATGAAGCTGATACCTGTAATTAACAAGCTTTTACCTGTCTTTGATGTTTTCAAAACTGCTGCACTTCAAAGCTTCGCTAAACAAATGTAAATTACTACTTCAATATGTAAATTACTACTTCAATATGCATCATACTCAACTATAGCTTGACATTCGGCAGCATTGACTCTGCAATGAGCCAAAGCTGTGATCGCACTTGGTCTGCAATTCAAGCTTTGTCAAGTTTATTTTTAACTAAATAATTTCTCTGTGCAGAACCCATGCACTCATCTATAGGTTGATACAGAACTTCATTATCAACCATATTCAATGTAATACAAACATACCGTATATACTCACTTATAACTCGCATCCAACTGCAAACTGCACAAACCCAGATCTGCCATCACATAATGTGCTGGCAGATCTGGTTCAGTGCAGTTTGTTAGAAGTAATCAGTAGAACAAACAACACAGACCCTGGTCTGCTGGTGCATTATATGATTGCAGATTAGGGTCTATGTTGTTTGCAGCTGGACTCGACTTGTAAGCAAGTAGATAAGGCATGCCTTAATAAGCTCACACCCTTCATTTTGGTCAAAATTCCCAAAATGATATCCCTTACTGAGCACACATTCTTGATCTGGGCAGGCCTTCTGGGAGGGAAGCAGCTGGTAAAAACCTGCCAAAAACATCTGAATTTATTCAAACTTGCCACTAAGTATTTCTGACATCTCGTCACCGCTTAATTTTATGTGATAAATCAGTCTCAAAAATTAATCTAAATATGTTTTATACAGCATGACACTACTGGGAGATGCAATGCAACTCCAAAGTGAAGAGCTCAATGACAATGGGAGCTAAATCTTCAAGTATGTATGTACATACGGTGACATTGTTTATGATATCCACAGTTTGCGCTGATTCTTATGAGCTACAACTTCATGAATTTTACCTAAATAATAATTTTGTAACTGTAGAGTGCAGCTTTATATCAAATATGGTGTTTTATGTACCCTGAAGCATGTTCGATATCCACCCAAACCTGCCCAGGGTCATCTGCTGGAGTGTGTCCTTGGGAAAGTCACTTCGCTTCATTTCCTCAGCATGATACAGTTAATAATGTGCTCAAAATGCCATTAAAAAATAATGTCCACATTGTGGCAAGTCTTTCAAAGCAAACAAAATTCTGCAACTCATGGAAAATCTTTAAGTGCAGCCAGCCAAATATATTGCTTTGCCAACCTTGACACTGTTTAGGGGACCCAGGGTGGCCGAGTGGTCTAAGGCGCTCACCTTTACAGATTACTCAAACATTTCACCTTTGTCCATGTGAGTTTGAGTTTCGGCTCAACCAACATGGATATGTGAGAAAACTTGCCAGTAACTTCCCGTGGGTTGGTGGTTCTTCCTGGGGCCTTCCCAGGTTCTTCCTCCACCACATATACTGGCTGCCATGTATAGCTATCATGTGCTGAAAAATAATGTTAAACCCTACAAAACCAAACCAATTTGACACTGTGTAGACATCATTATACATTGGCTGATATATGGTAATGTTTGAAGTTCTCTGCTAATTGTCAACATGCATCACACTGAATCTTTTGCCAGGCTAATGATTAATCTCACTGGCCACATGTAGCTATATTAATTATTAAATATTAATTTGTAATATTCTTCAAAATATTTGCCAGTACTCTCTAAGAGGAGAGAGATGAATGGATTTAAAATTTATGGTGACAAGTGGATGCTATATTTGGTCGCCTTTGTAATCCAGGTCATCTATGCAAACATTAAACTGTAAATTATATTACTGTATATGCTCTAAAAAGTCAACTCCAACTGCAAACAACACAGACCCCGATCTGCCATTGTATAATGTGGCAGCAGATCAGGGTCTATTTTGTTTGTTCTACTGATTAGTGCAAACGAACTGCATTGACCCATATCTGCTGGCACATGATGCGCCAGTACAGTTTGGAGTTGGACTTGACTTATAAGCCAGTAAATATGGTACACATGATGAAAATTTCAGGGAATTCTTTTAACATCAACATGTGCTTTTACAGCGATCAACTAAGAAGGCTGACCATTTCAACAAATAGTAAAATTTAAAAAAATTTGTATGAATCACAAAAATGGAATTCAATGCTGAACATCTAATTGCTTTAAAATTTAAGCCCAAAACAAGCACCATACATTTGGAAAAAAAACTGATGTTGAGACCGAAGAAAATTAAGACTAACACAGCTAGAACAGTCTGGTTCTCATGCAATATTCTTTTGAGGTTAACTAAATAAAGTCATGAATACATTACAGTTAGGTGACAGTCCACATGAACGGCTAAATGACAAAGAAGCTAGTATACTGTCATTCAACTTGTAAATTGTAAGCTTCAACACAATGACGATTCCAAAGGTCATGACCTTCTTTTAGCCACCCTGTAATTATCAGCTATCAGTTTATTTTCAGCTCAACTGATCTACTGTCCTAATGACAGCAAAGTGTCTACATATTTATTTCTTAAAGGCTCATATTTTCTTCCTGAAAGCTACTGTTACCTGGGCCACAAATTATAACAAAACATGCTAAAGAATGCAATATGTAGGAATACAAGATGAAACTATATTTACACATACTGGTTAACAAGAACACAAATCTCACAATTAATGGGGAATATATAACTGTATTCTTTCAAAAACAATCACAAGCACCTACTGTATATACTCTCTAATAAGTCGAGTCCAACCACAAACTGCACAGACCCAAATTTGCCACTGCATAATGCACTCGCAGATTTGGGTCTGTGCAGTTTGTTAGGAATAATCAGTAGAACAAACAACATAGATCCTGATCTGCCGGTGCATTATGTGACAGCAGATCAGGGTCTATGTTGTTTGCAGTTGAACTCGATTTATAAGCACAACTGAAATTTGTGGAGAAAAGCATAATGGAATTAAAAACAAATATTTGATTAGTAGTGAATTAAAGGGCTGCATTCTTTCCTCTTAAGTACTCAGATTTACACAGAAACTGACGTGTATATTATTTAATACATGTACTGTTCTTTATACATGTTCTTCTTTTTTTTTTGTGCTTTGTGTTCAAAGTCTGGAAGACATATTGAACCTAAAATCTGTTCCATCTTATAAGGTTCGCACACATCTGTTTAATGTCAAAAGAAAATTAAAACAGATTGAGCCAAATAATAAAGTATCAATTTAAGTTCAGCATTTCTGGGTTTACTGGCAGCTGTTGTGTATACCCATTGTTGTAACAAGTACTATATGTCTTCACTAATAAGCTGGGTCCAACTGCAACCAACATTTTTTGGTTTGGTTTTGTGTGGTTTAACGTAATTTTTCAGCACATGATAGTCGTCTATACAGGGCGGCCAGCATATTTGGTGGAAGAAGAACTTGGGGGGAAAAACCACAGACCCATGGGAAGCTAATGGAAAGCTTTCTCACATACCCACAATGTTTAAGCCAAGACTCGAACTCACCTGGACAGAGGTCAGATGTGTGAATGATCTGTAAAGGCAAGAGCCTTAGACCTATTGGTCACCCAGGGCCCCCACAAACAACATGGACCTTGATCGGCCATCGCATAATGTGCCAGCATATCAGGCAATCTATTTTGCTCGTTCTAGTGATTACTCCTAACAAGCTGAATAGACTTAGATCTGCTGATGAATTATGGGATATGGGATAATGCAGTTTGCAGTTGGACCCAAGCTATAAGCGAGTATATACAGTATGTGCATGAAAAGGGTAAAATAATAGCTCACAATAACAGTGAAAATACAAACATAATAACTGTCGGAGTTTAAAGTTAACCTTTTACAAAGATTTCTAACGTGCAACTTCACAAGATGGCCAAGCATACTGACTAGGACTGTAAAGGCTGTAGACTAGGACTGTAAAGGCTGTAGACTAGGACTGTAAAGGCTGTAGACTAGGACTGTAAAGGCTGTAAAATCTTGAATGTCGAAACCTCAGTCATGAGAGTAACTTAAAACATTTGCCCTTAATAAATATTTCGTAACAGATGCTGCGTGATTAAACATGCTTCATTCATTGAAATAGACATCACTTCCAGCAAATTGAGATAAAGCATAACTCGGGAGTTTATTTATGAAACAAGGAAAAAAAAGAGGATGTTAAATTATGCATATTCTGTTATATTCTGCGACTACTATTCATTAATCAATAATAGAAGAGACTGATATTTGTCAATTTATTCATTTCTCATTAGCATGTCAGGCAAGTAAATGAAATTGAAAGCTGTATATACGAAATAGGTCATCATATAAAATCTGCGAACTCATTTTATTAGCTACTTTTTTACCATACATGATCGTCTGTGGGTATCTATCATGGTAGAATTTTGCCACACATGCCTTAATTTCCTTGCCATACTTCTTAATTTCTGTTATTTACAAAACAGAACTGGAAATGGGGGATTTGTAAAGACATCAGACCATATCAGAGCAAACAGATGGTCTAAATAAAGGTCCAATCTCCTTCTTGCTCAGTATAGATCATGCACAGAAGCAAAGAACAAATACAGCTGGTGAATACCAGTCAAACACTGTTCTACATGAAATGTAACCAATTACTTCAGCTCATTTCTACTGGATCTTTATTTTCTGACCGATTGTATGGTCTGCAACCTTTACACTCCTCCACATCTGAATGACATCTCACGGTGTTTTTGTTGTAAAACAGTTCACCTCAGTTGAGCTCAGATATATGAGAAGCGACATGAAGACAAGGAATACTGGTTGAATGTTCATTACTGACTGGTTAGCTTGGCCTTGTGTAAAAAAAATTATGTCACAAACAACTGCAAACCAGTCAAACGTCCTCTTACCAACTTATCAAGTGCTCAGAAATAGTTAAATTTTCTTGTTTAGGAGGTACATTTGTATATATATATTCCACTTATTTCTACAAAACCTTGGAAACTTTTACTTAATGATCGTGTTTTGCTGCTACAGAAGCAGTGAATTAACTGATAAACTTACTTACCAAACAATTACCTCCTCACCTACCCCCCCCCCTCCGACTTAAAATGATCTTTAAAGTTCTAGTTTCCCTAAAAAAAAGACTGAAGGGTTATATTGCACAGATACTTAAATAGAGGCACTTGCCCACTGTCATTGAAAGTACTCTTTACCGTATATACTCACGTATAATCCGATACCAACTGCAAACTGCATAGACCCTGGGTCTATGCAGCTTGTAAGGACTAATCAGTAGAACAAACAACATAGACCCTGATCTGCCAGCGCATTATGCAATGGCAGATCAGGGTCTACGTTGTTTGCATTTGGACCCATACAGTATTTTAACAGAACATGCCCCTACATTTTTAATCACCAAACATGTTTTTTTTTTTAAATGAATCACCATCTGAGAATTTTGATTGCCATTGGCGATTTTGATGATCGCTAATGCCAACATTAGATCAGCAGCTGGATGGTGCTTCTCTCATAAGTTGTCTAACTTGGATGGATGAGCTGAGCAATAATTGTTTTAGTTCTACATTCCTGACAAATGTCTTGCTGTAATCAAAGAGAGAAAATTACATTTTGCGAGAGCTTGGAAATTTGAGATGATTCAATGAACTGGTGATTGGCAACCATCTATTTGCTGGGAGGTAAAAGAAGAAGAAAACAGGAGCAGATCTAATTAAAAGAATGTATTGCAGTGGAAGAATTGTTCACTTCATTGCACACTGACAGACAGTTGCTTTCATACTACCACAGTCACAAGCAAAAAAGCATAGCTATGACTTCAGTTCTCAGAAGAATTTGTTCTTAATACCTTTAATCCAAACAATCCATTTTATAACTTAGGTCAACATTTGACCAGTTAAAAACTACTTCAGGATTAGGATCCAAGGCTACCTTAAATTCTGTCATTACCCTCAAATTTTCCATGCATAAATTCAAGGAATGATCCTTTTAGGATATCTGTTAATTCAGACTTAATGTCAATTAAACATGCACTCCAGATAATCATTAAATTAACCCATCCTCAAATGAATGGAAGATCTGAGCTGATCCAGTTAGATTGGCAATAAAATATGACCAACATTCAACCTCTGACCCCCAGCTATGCATGAAATAATCTTGACAAGCAAACTGACAGGCCCATCTCAGAGAAGACTCCCAGCCTGTTGATATGTCCATCAAGCTGGAGCCAGGAAGCTGGGCCTAATGACAAAAGCAATAAAAGATCTCCCTGCTGAACGCCAAGTGATGAGTTTCTGTTACAAGACTCTGACATTCTTTGATCAACAAGAGATGACTCTAATTAGTTTCAATGAAAGGAAAAACCAATCTCAGTCACAGTGGTTGAACATAGTGATGACTTGGAGACATGTGTCTCATAAATAGTTTCAGCAAAATATTTATTGAAATGCATAAAGATTATCTCTTCATTTTTTTACCACCCCTTAATTTTATATAATAAATCAGTCTCAAACATTAATCTAAACATGTTTTATACAGCATGGCACTACTGGGAGATGCAATGCAACTCCAAACTGAAGAGCTCCATGACAATGGGAGCTAACTCTTCTAGTATGTACATACATATGGTCACATTGTTCATGATATCCACAATTTGGGCTTATTATTATGAGCTTCAACTTCATGATTTTTACCCAATAATTCTGTAAATTTTTCAGCAATAGAACTCGATTAAGAATCATTGCAACTGTTTATTTCTAGATGCGTTTGTGATATTACCTGCAGAAGAGTTGATGCAAAAAACTGTGACTAAAATGGTGATCTCTTCAAAAGAAGTGCATTACAATCGAGTCTTTTGTCAGCTTTTCTTTCTTTCTTCAACTCTTTCCAAGAATGGAAATGAACAAAAGATTGAAAACCTACTGGGGTTAGTATCAGTCATCCAGTATTTCAGCCTCCATTGAAATTAGCTCTGAGCAAGCAATTACAGCTCCAGCTGCAGAGGCTGGTAATTAATAAATTCAGAACATCTCCTTTGACTCACAGAGCCTCTTGAATTTACGCCCATACAGAAGCTTGACAAGTAAATCGACAGGAATATTCCTGGACTACACTGCTGTTGATATGTCCGTCAAGCTGGAGGCAAGAAGATTAGACCTAATGACAAAGGCAACAGACCGTTTTCCTGTTGAAACAAGTGATAGTTTATCCGTGTCTGAACTTGGTAATAAGAGGCAATATTTCACCCTGAGTAGAGGACCGGTTTTTCATCCTATATCCCCCGAATCTTGAACCCTGTGTGCCCACTTCATGCCCTTTTTCATCTGGAAAAAAATCTCCCCATTATTTTTTTCTTTAATCGTCCATGTCTGTGTTGGCTTTAGAAATGGGCAACGTCCCTAAAGGTGACCGAGTTAATTTCCATTTTAAATCAAGATTTTTGGAAATCAAAACAATCAAGGTTTATAGTAGTCTGCAAAATTGTAGTGCAAAGTCACTGATGGCCACAAGTGTATTGGATTTTTCAACGTTGAATTAATGATAAAAGAGACAAAATATCTGGTGTGAAAAACTTCCAGAAATACACACTTTGGCATTTAATGAATGAATTATTAATAGTAATTTTAAAAGAAAAATAATTCAGAAAAAAATGGGAATTATAAATGCTGGTAGAAAATGAGTGAACACTGAAATTAAAATAAGAGCATTGGGTACATGAGTACTTGATAAAACATTTATAATAATAATTTAAATGTCCAAGGAAAAGATGATAGTGCAGCGCAGACAACAAACGTTAAGGTAGCAAAACTGTCAAAGCAAATAAGATTATCTCTTTATTTTTTACACTACTAATGCATTGAGTACTATCTAGTATTTTTCTTTTATTTCTTTGAAATTTGCATGTCCCCTAAATTTGGAAGACTGGGGGACACACTGTCACCTGCCCATGTGATCCTAGGTGCAACAACGAAGAGGTAAATGACATAAACTTCAGTTACAGAAAAACCAACTTTTAACAGCTTTGTCCACGAATGATGATAAGAATACACATTTACGTCCAAGTCAGCACAAATATTCTTGCCAAGCAGTCAAAAATTAACTGTTCTCTCCAAGACTGTGTTTCATCATGAAAATACAACTAGTTTTTAATTCTTCCTTTTCACCACCAACCAGTATGGAACCAAAAGACACCAAGAGGCTGAAAGATACACACATGAGAGTTGAGTTTCTGTCAAATGCAAAAATAACAAGTGGCAATGCAAACTTTGGTCTTGTAGCCTTTGACATAATGGGTTCTTGAATCTACCAGAACCTAATGCAAAAGAATGTCTTCAGGCTGACCCATGGGTACTAAGATGCCCTGTTAGCATGTCCATCATACTGGAGCTGAAGCCTAATGACAAAGAAGACAGACCATTTCCCTGACTGACACCAAGTGATGAGTTTTGATTACAACAAACCTAACTTCAGAACATTTGATCAGTGTGTGTGTTGAGGACAAGAGGTCAACCAGTGTTTCCTGATTGAAAAGCCAGTTTCTCTCCAGAATGTCTGGGAAACAGTGAGGACATGAAGAAAAAAAAATTCCTATTAAATCTTAACCAAGCAAAATGAGTCTTTGTATAATGTTCAAAGATAGAAACTACCAGTAATTCTGAGAAGCTTCATTTTCACTCTCAACACAAATTAATATTAAAGGTAAAATATATTTAAATAATAACCAATCCTAAGTGGCTTCAGAACAAAAGAACTGAAGCACTTTAATCTACCATATATACTCGCTTATAAGTCAGATCCAACTGCAAAATGCACAGACCCAGATCCGTCATCGCATAATGAGCTAGCAGATCTACATCTATGCAGTTTGTTAGGACTAATCAGCAGAACAACTGAGACCATGCAAATCTGGGTCTATGCTGTTTGCAGTTGGACCCGACTTGTATGCAAGTTTACATGGTATAAAAGATTTAAACCACTTCAAACGCTATATACATATTTAACAAAACAACAATACAACGAGAGCAAAATTCCATGTTGAACATAACCCATATTGTATCAAGAAACATGGCAAGCTTCACGTGGGTTGCATTACAAAAGATCAAAAACTCTGATCTATTAATACAGACACTCTTAAGTTCAATATCCAGACAGTTCAAGTTCCACATGAAATGTAGCTCCAGTATTGGTATAACAGTATCAGCAAGCTAATTACCAACAATGAAAGGCAATTATTGCAGCAGGAAATTGGAGAGCTTTCTGATAAGACCACTGATTTATTTCTTGTTTTCCCTGGAACTCCTTTCAAATTGTTCATACCATTCCCAATCTCAATGCTTCCCAGGTGCCTAAGTCAATAAACTTACTTAAACTACAACTTGAATACTTTAACTTTTGGGAGCAGCTTATTAAAGGTGGGCATAAAATAAACGTTAAATTGATGATAAGGACTTCAGTAAGTTCAAGTTCTTAAGAGAGAAGCATGCCAGATTTAAACTGATATTGGATATATCAAACATGTCTTTTATTTGACAGCCATAAATTTTTCTATTAGAGGAGGGCATAAAATAAGTGTTAAATTGATGATGAGGACTTGACACCTTTATTTGAAATTCTTAAAAGTAAAGCATGTCAGATTTAACATGAAATGGTACCGGTATACTAGTATATCAAACTGGGTTTTAGTTGTCAGTCAAAAACAATTTTTAGCTTAGAGCAGGGCTTAAAGTAAAGTATTGAACTGACGATAAAACTTTAAAATTATTTCAGATTGTAACAAACATGCCAGATATAAAATGAGATTGCAAATATCAATGGCTTTTTTTTGGGTACCATCATGACTTTTTTCCAATGTTTCTGTGCCCTATTATCAGATGCGTAAGACGCAAGTGTCCTGGCATGCAAAGTGAACGCACTATGTAGAGGTAAGTAAATTGTTAGGATATATGGAAATTCATCTTCAAAAATTATCAAAGACTAAGAGAATTGAAAGAGATTCCTTATCTGGCAAACAAAATTAAATTACACAAAGTGAAGATAAGTCACCAAAGGTCCTTTACACTTTAAGATAAAGAACTGCAATCCTATTCCAAATCTTTGTTTACCTGAAGTCATATCATCTGTCCCTGGTAACAGTGACTCAAATCAAGATTAGTTTTGCTGACTCTGCAACACTTGGTTTCAATTTTGCATGCAAAAACTACATCAGCTGCTACGTAGAGAGTCAAGTCTGTAATTTTTTAGATAAAAAAATTGATGTACCTTTAAAATATAATTACCTGTTACAAAGTTGTTACACAGTAAACTACCTGTTTCTGTCATATCAAAAAGTCACAATGCACCTTCCAGCTCTAAATAGGCCAAAATAGTTGGAACTGGACCAGTCAACCATAATAACCCAATTGCCAACTGCCATTATCCCTGGACGGTGCCCAACCACCGAACTCCATTACCTATGCTTTTAAACGATAGGTCAAAATTTAAATACAACGCAATCAAGGTCTGGTTTATAGAATCCACACAACCCTTTTTGATGGTTTTTAGAAGATTAATTTAAATTTAATTTAAATTTATTTAAATCTGCAACGTGTTCGGCTATTCGGCCATGTATGCTGAATTTTAATGACAAGCATCACAATAAAAAAACACCCAGCCTTTATCAAAGCACCATCTCAACTATTGTTTATACTCACTAACAAGTCGAGCCCAACTGCAAACTGCACAGACCCAGATCTGCTATTGCATAATGCTCCAGTTGATCTAGGCCTCTGCAATTTGTTAGGAGTAATCAGTAAACCATACAATATAGACCTGATCTGCTGGCACATTATGCAATGGCAGATCAGGGTCTATGTGGTTTGCAGTTGGACTTGACTTTAAAGCGAGTACAGACAGGAACTGCAATATTGGGGCAAGGTTTATCTCAAGATTTTAGCACCGAGAGCCTTATCATCGCTCCTAATGCTATTGCTATAGCACTTATGAAAAAAGTGGAGATTCCCTACCCGATTTTGATATATATCTCGGAGAGTCAGCGATTCTCCCTACAGGGTCAAATAGTAATCCTGATTGGGACTTGCACTTTATCTTATAATAGGTCAAATTTAATGCAGCTTGTAAAGGCATGTACCGTATATACTCAATTATAAAACGGGTCAAAATGCAATCAACATAGACCCTGATCTGCCGCTGCATAATGCGCCAGCAGATCAGGGTCTATGTTGTTTGTTCTACTGCTAAGTCCTTACAAACCGCATAGACCCAGATCTGCTCGTGCATTGTGACGGTCAATATGCGTATATGCAGTTTGCAGTTGGTATCGGTTTATACGCGAGTATATACGGTAATCTGTAGCGTTCTTGCTTTCCTTGGCATATGCCTAAGTACTAGGTTCCAATTACTGTATATAGATCCAAAATGGCTTCCCCCCCCCCCCCTCCCCTTGTCCTCAGTCTGCTTTATCTAGGTCAACTGGCAACAAGGACCAGTAAGCCATTACCCCATGCTATACTGAGAATGGGCCAAAATTAAAATGCAACACAATCAAGTTGTTAGTTTAGAAACTTGATACCACCATTAGCAGCTGCTCTGTCCAAACCAATCTCCGCTTTTTTTCTCCTTAGCAAATTTAATTCTGATATGGCTCACACCCATTTTCAGTTTTAAAAAAGTCTGAAAGTTTTTTAAATGAAGCCTCAAACCTAAAACTTGTAGCAGATTTGTTTATATTTGTAGATATGGTTCAGTCCAGCAGTGACTCTGCTTTGTGTGTGAAATATATACTACAGTGCATGGTATACAACTTTCAAAAAGTTGCCCAAAATTTCAACATTGTTGACCTTAATGCTTCTGCCATTGGAGCTGCGAATTAATAGCTAAGTGCTTCTGCTTACGGACACCATTTAATTTCGGGGGGGGGGGGGGGGGGGACAGGGAATTATTTGTTACCAGGATTTTTTTAAAAATCCCTTTACAAGAAGAATTTTTTTTTTCAACTAATATAATGGATATAATTAATTCTTTTTTTTCTTTCTATAAATGAGAGCAAGGATGTTTTTTCAAGCTATCGGATATATTTTTAGCAAAAAATGTAAGACTCTCTCCCCCACCAAAAAAATTAAATCATTAGTCATTTATACACTGGAAAGACAAAACTTTCTTAGATCTGGTTATCTGCCATCTGCTCTTAGTTTTCCAAGCTTACTTCACTGCTGGTGCATAGAGTGAGAAAGCCCTCCCTCTTCCTCTACTCATAACAGCTGGCTATCTTTCCAATGTCCAATTCAATCTGCCATGGAAGAACATGATGGGGTCAAAACTGGCTACCCCTGGTGGCAGGAACTTCTCAATTTCAAATGGTGTTTACTTTCTATATGTTCCAACAGATGTTCACTTTTAGAGTTAAGGGGTTTAGACTTGGCAAGTGGAATAAAAATGAAAGAGTTCAGAGTTCTTGATAAGCAGCACATTTACATATTTTATGCAGACAATTAGACTAAAAATGCATAAGGAATTATTAAATGCATTACAATTATGCAAAACAATTGAATTTTTAACATTCAGTACAAAGTTGTCAGTGTATAGCTCCTGCTGTAAGCACAGTCCATGTTGTATGATGGCACATTCGATCAACATAAATTACCCCATCAGTTCAAGTTCCAGATGTTTTGTGTTATTTGAAATGGTAGTACTTGATCGCTGTGAAAACACTCTCTCAAAAAGAACTATATAATCAAATGTACCCTGAACCAGTCTTGGTCACTAAGCAGTTTGGTTCATTCTAATAGACAGGATTAACATCTTGATGATTAAGACTCAGTCTTCTGGCACAAGTTTTGTGTTTTTCTGCGTTCAAGAAATACCCCATCGAATTTAAAAAAATGCAATTAGTTCCAAACCTGGGAGTAAATTACCCAATTTATTAAATTCTTATCTAGAACTCATGAGTTGTCAAGTATGCTCTTCTAAACCATTCTTTGACTCCATATACGTTATTTCTCATTTTCAAAGATTAATAACTTTCAATATTCTGAGACAGCTAAAAAATATTTAAAGTTTGGATCAAAGACTCCACAAATGCAGCTATCTTCAACATGGTCTGACATTCTGACTTTTAAACAAAATATTACCATATATACTCGCATATAATCCGATACCAAATGCAAACTGAATTGACCGCATAATGCACTGGCAGATCTGGGTCTATGCAATTTGTAAGGACTAATCAGTAGAACAAACAACATAGATCCTGATCTGCTGGCGCATCATGCGATGGCAGATCAGGGTTTATGTTGTTTGCATTTGGACAAGGATTAAAACCAGTATTAGATTCAAATGGAACATCACATCTCCATCATCACATGTCTACAATACGACCCAAGGCACACGTATATTTATCCATAATACCTTTTTGGTATGATACTTGTTTTCCAGCTGCATTTTATATATTTGATTGTATATAGATATAAATAATTAAGGGCCACAAGGGCGATAAGTTTTTTATACTAACTGTGTCACCCTCATAAAATAAAGACTTTACCATTATTAGTATTAGTATTATTTATTATTATTATTATTATTATTATTATTATTATTATTATTATATACATTAATATAATTTTATTGGTGCTTTTTTGAGCATTTAACACCCAAAAGAATACACGTGTAAGTTTTTAAAAAAAAAGTCAAATGTCAGTAAGAATTTCACTTAACCTTGCAACAGTGTTAAATAACTTTATTTTTAATTGTATTATATATGTATACCTAATGATCTTCTGACTATTAGACTAATAAACATAGTCACTTTGCAACCAAGTCAACCTGAGACTTATCAGCTAGAATCCAAGCAAGTTTGAATTTTTGGACCGAGTTAGAACACCAGCTATATATACATGTGTCATATACATGTGCCATATATACTTGCTAAGTCGAGTCCAGCTGCAAAAAACATAAACTCTGATCTGCGGTCGAATACTGCGCCAGCAGATCAAGGTCTATGTTGTTTGTTGTACTGAATACTCTGAACAAACTGCATAGATCCTGACCTACGCAATATAAGCAGCAAAAAGTCAACCTTGATGTCGGTGGGTGACATAATTTCCATCACAAAATAATACACAGGAAATTTCACAAAATTCCTCTGGATTAAACTGCCACAAATATCTAACTCACTCACGTTTGTCATTAATTTCTCGTTAGCCCCTGGATATCAAGATCAGATCAAATACCACTGGTCTTGGGCAAGCCCACTTGAGACTGGTTTAACATCAAATATCATCATTTCTCTGCAGAATAATATTTAGAAATAACTTGAAACCAGACAAATCATGCCACTAAGCCATTTCAAGTTTTAAAGATTAGTGACAGAAACAATCAAGGCTTGTGAAAATATCTCCAGCTCATCGTTAAACAACACGATTACAAGGTGGAAAGTATCAGGAAAAGCCAAACTATAACCGACTGTCAATAAAAGGCGCCAGAAATATTATCTGGTTATCCCATACCACATTTTGACTGGTTAACTGCTGGAAAATCAATCATATGTCAATAAAAAGAGTTATTACCATTATATGTATTGACTGACATGGACTGGTTCTAAATCCAAAGTATTAGTCCTTGTCAATACTGGACTGGAACTAGCCTTGTTTTGGCTTATAAAATGGAGACTTCTAAGTTCATTGTAAATTTGTAGTCAGTGGGGGAGTGGATGTTTTCATGCCAAGCGATTTTATTTTTAATCCTCTAGTGCTTATTTATAATGAAAACATCATTATTCACACATTAAATTGTAAAGTCCAGTGTACGTTTTTAGTCCAGGGTGCAGAGGGAGGGGGGAGTGGACATTTTCCTGCACAATGTTAGACCCCGGGTTTTAATTTTAACAAAAACAATTTTTCATATTTCAGTTGTTAAAAAGTAAGGTATGTCAAAGCATGTTCAGAAGTTATGAATGGGACTTCACTAACAGTTCAATGGGACTTCACTAACAGTTCAATGGGACTTCAACAACAGTTCAATGGGACTTCACTAACAGTTCAATAATTGATAGGTTTGAAACTGCACATCAACACATGCAAGGTTATTACATTGTGCCAAGACAACTAATTAAAATGGCAGGCATAATGGCAGTACTCCCTCATTGTAATGCTGTCCATGGAAGCCATGGAATATACCACCTTATAGTGCAAACACCTTATAATGAAGTACATGATACATGTAACTTTACTACCACTGAATGAGATGGAATCCATGACCATACCTGCCTTGTAACAGGAACTGCTATAATTAAGGGCATTATAATGACGGAGTGTTGTATCAAACCTACCCATGTATAATGTACATCAAACAACAACAACAATAAAAAAAAAAAAACACCAGCCCTTCTCAACATCAAATATCGTAGAAATCAAGAAGTTGTGAAATAGAAGTAAAATACAGCGACTTTAATTACTACACACTTAAATGCTATTGGATTTCAAACCAATGTGGGTAATTATAATAAGAACAATACACATGCAGACTGGCACACTGGGTGACCTAATGTCTGATTTACTTTGGTGTGGAAAAAAAAATAAGAAACTGGCTAGATTCTTTTTTGCCCCCCCCCCCCCCCCCCTCTGTGTATCAAGTACTAGTCCAAAAATATGTTGGTTCAGGGTTGTATATTTTATCAAATACTTCTGCTCAAAGAGACTAGGAAAATAAAATACCTCTGGGTGGTCCAATTTTTGTTTATTTGAATGAAACTTAGAAGGGATGAACTTCAATACATCTGGTAACAAAACAGAAGGATTTTAATACCTTCCTTGAAACCTTTAGCTATTACAGTAAGCCCCTAAATGACTCAATCTAACTTTAAATGGAACGGACACCATCACTTGAAACCAAGCAATAAATTAAAAATTCATCACATACATGCAGCAAACACATACTGTAATTTCTGGACACATTATTTTTTGGAGGGTGTAAATATAATTATTGGAACAATTACTACAGTACTAATTAGAACACTTTCCATGAAAGCCATAGACTATACTGCCTTACAACGAAGTACAATATACGGATAATTTGACTACCATCCATGACTATACCTGCCTTAAAACAGGAACCATGTTATATAATGCGAGACCTAATACTGAGACCGCCTTCAGACCCCAAAAAAAATATGTGTTTCCGGTCGGCCGATCGTCCCTGTTTCTCATTGCTGACCCTAGCACTTTTTTCCCCCATGGTAAAAAAAAAATAGAAAAAAAAAAAGTCACATGGCCAAAATTGATTTGTGCATCTAATAGAGCCAGTTTTGCCCAGTACTTTGAAGCGGTTGAAATATTATTTGATTTATATATAACGTTTAAAAAACTACCTGCCTACCCTGATTTTAAAACCAGTGCAATAGAAAACACATATTTTTTTTTTCCCTTATAATGAAGTACATGATAATATAATTTTACTACCACTTAATGAAATGGTATCCATGAGAATATTAGCCTTATAACATTTACTGTGTTATAATGATGGGTCTTATAGTGAGGGGAGGCCTGTACCACTCAAAATCTAATAATACCCTGCCATACTGCTACAGTCACTATTACCGTATATACTTGCATATAATCCAATACCAACTGCAAACTGCATAGACCCAGATCTGCCATCGCATAATGTGCCAGCAGATCTGGGTTTATGCAGTTTGTAAGGACTAATTAGTAGAACAAACAACATAGACCCTGATCTGCCGGTGCATTATGTGACAGCAGATCAGGGTCTATGTTGTTTGCATTTGGATCCGGTTTATACGCGAGTAAAGATGGTATATTGCATCAACTGCAGACTTTTTTTTCATTACAAGTCATGCCACCATATTCTCTAAACTTTCTGAGCATGAAACTCAAACTCAAGCTCTAAAACCCCAAAATTTGATAAATACTAAGGATGCACCTACCGTGTATACTCGCTTATAAGTCAAGTCCAACTGCAAACTACACAGACACATATCTGCCATTGCATCATGTGTGGGCAGATCTGGGTCTATGCAGTTCGTTAAAAGTAATCAGTAGAACAAACAGCACAGATCTGAGTCTATGTTGTTTGCTGTTTGCAGTTGGACTCAATTTATAAGCGATTATATACAGAATGTGATGGAAATTTGCAATCCTATTAGAGGGACCCAAGTTATAATTAGTTCATATTAGGCCAACAACAACAAAAATCTGTTTCCTATTGCACTGGTTTTAAAATTAGGGTATACAGGTAGGTTTTTTTTGTTTTTGTTTTTTGTTTTTTAACATTATATATCAAAGTACTGGGCAAAACCTGCTCAGTTTGATGCACAATCAATTTCGGCCATGTGATTTTTTTATTTTTTTTGGTTCATGGGGGAAAAAAGTGCTAGGGTTGGCAATGAGAAACAGGGATGGTCGGCCGACTGGAAACACATATATTTTTTTTTGGCCATAAGAGAAATTTTAGTGGTTAAGAAGGGACAAAGCGAGAGATGGCAATGTTCTAAGCTAAGAAACATCTGAAAGTTCTGCGATTCTGTCTTTACTTCAATTAAAGTTATATAAGCTGTTTTGAAATGTGGAGCCTGTGCTTGACTTTTGAGAATACAAGGCCAAGTCTGAAATATGCTATTGTACAAAAGCTGTAGACAGTATGATCAAGAGTTTCTGCTTGCATGGCCCATTCTGTGAATGCCTCAGTTTACACCAGGCCTGATATGACCTTGTAAATAGGAGTTAACAAGCCCCACCAGGCTTGTTCAACACCCCCTGGATTACATACTGATGATCACTATACATTAATCTTGTCAGCACCACTGTAAACATTCCCAGAAATACATTTATAATTCTGTCATCTCTTACTGGCTGAAAACCCTGAGAATATTCTACAAGTACCTAGAAAACAGGAACTAAACTGGGTCCTAGAGAAGCTTTGGGTCCTCACTGTTAAGTGCCTCTGTGATGATCTGTCTTCAGGAAACCTAATAATTTTTTGCTTTTGTTGGTTTAAGGGTACTTTTAACATATTATTGGTTATATGGTGCAGAAAAAAAATGGGAGTTAAGTGCCTTGACCAAGGAAACACCAAGGCAGCCAACCCAGGCTAAACACCAAGGCAGCCAACCCAGGCGTACCTGTTTAAAAAATGATCACACTACAGACAGATAGATACACATGAAGTTATTCTAATTTACATATCATTACATGTTTGTTATGTAAAACGGATTCAGGTTACTGTATAAACCTTTTGTACAAGTAAAACAACGGAGCAGCAATAAGTAATGACCATGGCATACTGGCTGGCACAATAGTCAACCACCATGCATACATTTAAATCCATATAAACATTGAAGAAACTTTGTGACTTCTCTGGATTAGGCCTGGCTATCTACCACAGGCAGTCCATCATAAACATTATATTTTTTGTATGTGAATTACTAATAATTGGTGTAAGTTTCTATCATCATTGAATATGGGAAGAGAGCTGATAATGGGCATAGAAAGATCGGACTCGAAAGAATTTTTATTGTTGATTTATTTACATTCAATATTATGAACTGCACTGTGTGAAAATGATAAAGATCCAAAAGCGCTTTTCCAACTTAAAAAAAAAAAAAAAAAAAAAACCAGTATTGGCCCATAAAATCGGACCTGGCCCCTTTAGGAAATACCAAGGGACCATCAGTTCCATATCCCTGAATTCCAGATTGATCCCTGTTGTTTTGCAAAAGCTGTTCAGATTCTCCAGTTATTACTTCTTAGCTAACCATACATTTTTTAAGTGGTCTGGCATATATTTTGAAGTGTTCAATTCTGGAAACACTTTTCTGTTCAGATATTAAGTGCTGCGAGGATCTGGCGAGTGTTCTATCCGCAGGGTTTACTGTTTCACACAGCCTACAACAAGCCAGCCTCTTAAGAAACAATTAAACTTTTGCTCACTTATTAAAAGGCAGAAACTGGTTGGTCTTTCTTTACAAAAAGTTACTATTTCACAAAGTTACTATTTCACTAAGCCTTGAATATATGCTGCATCTTTAGTAACAACAAATTGACATTTTACTGAATTTTCTTTGTCAATTTTTAATGGCTATGGTCTATGATTGCAAATGTCCATAGAGGCACTTCAGAATCAAGGTCTCAATCCTATGGGACCGACCATTTAATTTTCTGGTGGGACCTTGTATTTTCTTTCCAACCTGTATATTTTTCTTTCTTTTATTACAAGATATTTTTATTTCAACTGAATGACTGATAGAATAAAAAAAAAATTCCACAAATCGGAGCAAGTAATTTTTCAAAGCTATTAGAAGGCCAGAAATTTGAAAAAATAATTTTAAAAATCCTGTGGGGTCTCCCCCCACCCCAATTAAATGGGCGTTCCCTAACTACTCTCTAGCAACACTAACTCTATCGATAAACTGCAATTTAACAAATAAATCAATCAAAGCTTACATGTTCTGAGGTAAAACAAACATGGCCTAAATGCAAAACTATTAATTGTTAGTAGTAACCTAATTTTAATGTATGGATGTAGTACACTTCAGTACAAATATGATACCTATATCTATGGCAGCATGGGCAAACAAAACCTAAGGCCCAAAAAAAAATGTGTGTTTCCGATTGCACTGATTTTAAAATTAGGGTAGGCAGGTAGATTTTTTTTTTTTTTATAAAACATTATATATAAATCAAATAATATTTCAAGTGCTTTAAAGTACTAGGCAAAACCGGCTCAATTAGAAGCACAATCAATTTCGGCAATTAAATATTTTTTTTTTCTTTTTTTTTTTTCCATGGGGTAAAAAAGTGCTAGGGTTGGCTATGAGAAACAGGGACGGTCAACCAACTGGAAACTCGTATATTTTTTTTTGCCTGCATGAAAAATAAGAATTCTTTATATTACCTATCTCCTGCCATTTCATAAACAAGCAAATAATGACAAAGTACATACAACCATAGTTTTCAGGAAAACCGAGAATTATACACTATCGATAAAATGGAATATTACTGGTATTATATTAAACATTTTTGTTAAATGTTAGTATTATCTCTGATTTGAAAACCTTTAAATAACTTCTATCAAAGCCAATGAAAATTTCAATCATAACATTCAACATTGTTGAAGACTCAATGTAATAAATAAAACTATCAATAATTTTAAGCACTGGAGAGGACCAATTCTAGAATTGAAAATTTAGGAGCAAAATTTCCCCCCTTTTTCTGAAAAAAAAAAAATGGGTGAATTTTTCTGATTAAACGGGTGATTTTGTGTATATATGTATGTATGTATGTATGTATGTATGTATGTATGTATGTATGTATGTATGTATGTATGTATGTATGTATGTATGTGTATAAGCATGCATGTATGTGTGTATGTATGTATGTACAGTATGTACCAACTAAAGGTAAAGTTTGAAAAATGTAAAAATGAAGAATTGCAGAGAAATTTTAGAATGATAAACCCTTCCAAAATAAATGTAAACACAAGTACAACAAGATAAAATATAAAAGTAAAAATGTTAAAATTCTGTAAAAGGTATATAAAATAAAAAAAAAAAGATAACACATCTAAAATCCTTCCAATGATAAGGCTTGAATATATATAGTGCAATTTTTTCGCATTTCGTTAATTTTTCATAATGATTTTTTTTATATTCCACAACTGCATGTTGTAAAAGAGACCCTGACTGGAATATAGCTATAGTTTATACACACGTCTCAACAGACAGCACACTTTTATGTTTGGTATCAAAAACATACTGCAGTGTTGCACAAAAAACCTAATACATGTACTGAGAAATAACTGAAGAGGGTTTAGTAACAAAAGTCAAGAGTCATTTTGCTTTCTTTATGTGTAGATGGAATGCCCAAAACAATATAAAATGTAGTAAAAATACCATTCACATGGTACTCCTGCTGATGTATTTATTGCTGGTCGTTTGAAAGAAGAACAAAACTACCAGTCAAGATTAAATGTAAACTGTGCACAATCAAGTACCAGTCTGCCATCTGGAAAATATCTTCCTATATCATGAGCTTTGAGATGATGTGGTGTACATGCTCTGTGCTTTCTGTTTTTTCCTCTGTCTGTGTCTGTCTGTCTGAGTGAAGTGTTGTAAACTGTGTATACACAAGTATCTTTTCAATGTCTGTAAAAGGTATTACAATACAAAAAGTTTACAGCTGGTGAGCCTTACATGCTTTATGCCTTTCTGTCTGTCTATTTGTCTGTCTATATGCCATCCTTAAATATTTTTAAAAAGTATCATTTTTTCCACAGCTCTCCAGGCACATCTGTCCATTATATAAGACTTCATATTTAAGACAAAATAAAAACTTTTTAAAAAAATGTGTCCAAAATTCTCCAAGGCAACATGCACATCAATAACCAAGTTTGCATCAATTGGGGAAGCAAAATTTTATATTACTGAAACTATTAATACTTCAGTACCATCCCGTTTCATCCATTCACAGCTAAAACATTTCAATCTATACTGAACACTCAGATGACCATGAAATATTCACGATACCAGAAAA
Organism: Margaritifera margaritifera; assembly: GCA_029931535.1. Classification (NCBI taxonomy): domain Eukaryota; kingdom Metazoa; phylum Mollusca; class Bivalvia; order Unionida; family Margaritiferidae; genus Margaritifera; species Margaritifera margaritifera. Next base: position 665,169 of record JAQPZY010001617.1, read on the forward strand.
GCCTTTTCTCTGAAGGTGAGAGAAGCTTTTTGATTTATGTCTGTGACTGTACTAGGCTTCATTTTCTTCTAAAACAACAATGAAGTGACAAAATACATCCCCAACTGTGGTAATTTGTATGTAGCATATCACCATAAAATTTAAAATGGAAATAGGATTTAACAAAACAGCAAATCAGAGGTTTTATTTTGCCATTTCTTTCTCTAATCTGTGCTAAAACATAACATCTTCAAGAGCTAAATTGAATGCCCTTAAAGGGTTGAACCAAGTCTTTGCAATTGCTTTAAAATTAGCTACAGTTGGCTGATTGGTGTGTTAGTTATGAAATAATTTACAACAACATTAGTTAGTCACATGACCCTTTGGATGCTTTATTTATGGGAATATTAGGTATATTACAGTTAAAAATGAAGACAATGTAAAGAAAGAATTTACTCAAATTTGTCTGGAAACTTCACAAATTTTAATTGATTTTTTGTTTTAATATGTAAATATGTCCTCATAAAACCAGAGTAAATTCAAGAAAGGTAAATTTCGAGTCATGTGCACATTTTTGTAACACTAAGCTTCTATCGGTAATTTTTAACACTTATTTGGTAGAGTCAATTTTGATGTTGACTCTCCGTCTTTGTCACATACTGGTACTTTTTCTTTTCCATGGTATATATTTTACATAAATAATTAAACAACGAAAAATATTGGACCTACTATACTGCCAGAGCCTTTGATATATTTCTTGTCTCTGAAATATACGCATGAATGGACAGATACAGAAACAACTGCATTAGACTTGTCTCTGAAAAGTATGCATGAATTAATAGATACAGAAACAGCTTCATTACTGTAAGGTAATGAATTTTTCAGATGGTTCAAAGACTCCAGAATCAAGAGAAACAATAAATCTAGTGTACCAAAAATCTTGTGCAATGGATAAAAAATCCACTCATACTTAGTTATGTAAAATACTTGACAAGAAGGGTATTTTTCTCCCATACCATATCATGCAAGCGATACAGCAGTGCCATGTTTGAGATAAGTAATCTGCTAATTCCATCATTAAGATTACAAATATCATGATTGCCTAAACAGATATACACCATATAATTCCCACTGCAAACTTTATGCAAATGAAGATCTGTGCCAGTTATTACATAGTGTGAGCTCTGGAAACAACGTGTTTATCCATCTATAAATCCCTCCAAGCTGTAACATTGATTGATTGATTTACTGGTTTCTAATGGAACATCAACACATGAAAGGACATATCATATTGAGGCAACTGACCTAACGCCACTTGGCAATCATTCTGTTCGATTAACCAATCAGCAAGCATAAATTAGACACACCTCCAGGCATTGTTTACCTACACCATTTTCCTCCAACAAGCTGATTGTCATGATAATAAATTGGTTATCGTAAATATTTACACATTTTGTAAGAGTTCATCGATTTTTCAATTGATTTGTGCATATAATTGAGCCGTTTTTGCCCAGTACTTTGAAGCACTTGAAATATTATCTGATGTATATATAATGTTTAAAAAAAAGTTTTAACAAAAACAAAAACAAAAAACCTACCTGCCTGCCCAAATTTTAAAACCAGTGCAATAGGAAACACACATATTTTTTTTTTTTTGGCCTTAGGGTTTGGTATCACCTGAATTTTCATATTGTGTTATATTGCAATACTGGACAGTGTATTGGAAAAATCTTAAGAAAGTGTAAAATAATAACACCCAGAGGCAAGACTCGTACCACAATATACCAATGTGCTGGCAAAACCGCACATCTGTAATAAACAGCGTTATAGAGGGTGACAAATATATCTCAATAATCTATTTGGAAAACCCCCATGATATGATTGTAGTTTTGGTTAACGTATAGATGTGTACATACGGTATATAAAAAAAATACAACACAACAGCATGTTACTAAATTTCCACCAATATCTTGTACACAATGTACTCTCAGCAATATGTGAAGCAATTTAGTTATATACCAACTGTAAGGAAAATAAAATTGATGGGATTTATTTTCACTATTTCTCTCAGAGACCACAAAATTGATACATTTTCTCCACCTCTAAAACTTCCCACAAAACAGAATTTATCCGAACAAAAGGTTACTATTTTCGCTACCAATTACATATCCCAGTAATTAATCAGCGGATATTTTTCCTTCGTATTTGTGCTATCATTTTGTGCCACTGCAACTGAACAGGATTTGGTTGTGCATTTAATTGCCTGCAAGTTGAACAAAACATATGGAAACCATTTCTGCTGGGTTGGCTTTAAGAAGAAAACTAAGTTTATAGCAGGAGTAAGCATTTTACAGGCAAATATCTACTGTTACTGTATCTCTTGACCTTTCTTTCAGCTTTAATTACCAACAAGCTTTCTCTACTAAAGATACAATGTTTCCCACATTATGAATGACAATTGTTACCACGATAGTCCGATTTTACCATGACAAATGCTTTTCATCATATGACATTAATTACTCACTGCAGGAATGGGTTTGTTTTTGTTTTTTGCTGGTTTTAACAGCACTTTTAATACATTATTGGCTGTATCATGCAGAAGAAATGGGAGCTAAGTGCCTTTTGCAAGGACACTCCAATGCAGCTGACCAAAATACTGAACCTGTGAACCTTGGATTACGAGTTCGAAGCTCTACCAACTAAGCTGCGGTGGCTGCATGAATGGGAAATCTTTTAGTGCTAAGATTTATGAAGTCAAATCTAAACAATATAAAGAGAATTACCTGACAAAAAGTTTGTCTTTTGTGGAAAGGTGCACTTCATATGAAGATTTTAAAATTCTGTCCTATGTGGAAAGGTGTCCTTTATATATAGAATTTTTTAAGTGTCTTTAGTAGACAGGTGTACTTTATGTTGTGGTTTATAAAATATTGTCCATTGTGGAAAGGTGTCTTGAATGGAGGTTGAAAGGCTTGTATTTCATTGAGGAAGTTATAAGTTCTACTTTGTGGAAAGGTGCACTTTATATGGAATTTTTGTATAATGTTTTTAGTAGAATGGTGACATTTATATAAGGCTTTCAAACAGTTTGTCCTTTGTGGACAGGTGTCCTGTATATGGATTTAAAAAGGGATTGTCCTTTGTGGAAAAAGGTATCCTTTATATTGAGGTTAACTAAAAAAGTTCAACAAAGAATATGGGTTTTAAAAAAATAATTTCCTTGATAAGCAAGTATCCTTTATCTGGAAGTATCTACAAAATAGCATTAACCACAAAATAAATTTAAAAAATCTTCAATAAAATGAATAGAAAACCAAAATGTAATATTTGTAAGGCCAAAAAAAAAATTATTCCGGTCGGCCGACTCACCCTGTTTTTCATTGACGATGCTAGCACTTTTTTCCCCCCATGGTTTAAAAAAAAAAAAAAAAAAATTTTAATTAAAAAAAAATCACATTGCCAAAATTGATTTCTGCATCTAACTCAGCCGGTTTTGCACAGTACTTTGAAGTGCTTGAAATGTTTTTTTATTTATATATAATGTTATATAAAATGTTAAAACGAATCAAAACAACAACAAAAAAACTACCTGCCTACCCTAATTTTCAAACCAGTGCAATAGGAGAAACACATTTGGGGGGGGGGGGGGGCTAAGGCTTCTAGCAGAATGCAATTTTTTTTTTTAAAAAAGACTCGCCCCTAAAAGGAAACTCTTTTTTAACGGGTAAAGAGAAATAAGAAATGTTTAATGTTGCAAAAGGAAATCTGATTGCTGCTTTGAAAAAAAAAAAAAAAAAAAAAAAGATTTTAAATCATGTTTGAGACTTTATTCAAGGAAAATCTGAGCTAAATTTGTACATTTTCAAGGAAATATAAGAAAAGGACAAAGCATGTTTTCTTACATCATGCCTTCTCGATAAACACTTGATGCATGTATATTCTTCTGAATATACAGAGATTAAATATATTTACTACTTTCTGCTTTGATTTATGGGGATTAATTTGATAGTTCATAACTTTAATTGTGTCATCATTTTATAGCCATAGAATATAATATCCTAACATTGTGTCTCCATGGTCATGTATTGTCATATCTACCTGCTATCTCACCTTTTGACAGGTATGGCAGGCATTCACACAGCACACCTTTCAAACCCACAGGTAATACACAGGTATTCTCAGGTAACCTGACAGGTAACATATGTGAAAATGTCATATTAGTGGATATCTCAATAAAGTCACATGGCTTGGGGGTATATAAATATTGAAAGTTCATTTGCAATGAATTAGTTAATAAATTATGATTCATTAATTCATCACTAATATTTGAAGATTCTTTAAATGTGAGTAATTAAGAGCTTAGATTAACAGTACATTTCTACAAACAATTTATGAAGATGTTGGCATTATTCATGGGCATTTCTATATGCTTGTGTAAAAAAACAAAAAACTTTTTATATATTCAAAACCCAACTTTGGTTAACACATGCAAAATCTTGTTGCATCAAATCTTTAACATGTGACTCCAGGCTTTTTTTTTTTCTTCTCCCAACATGTGGGATTTATCATTCAGCAGTTTATCCTTACCCACTTCAACAAAACAGTAGATCCTTATCAATCAAGTGGTTTGTATGATTTTAGTTGAACAATTTAAACCAGTAAATACAATATCACACACTATATTACCAGAAAATTGACTGTAATGGTTTCAAGATGTTCCAAATTAAAGTGTAGACTAATTCTACAGTTGATATATTATGAAACAAGCAACTTAAAAAATGAACCTAACACCAGTCCAGATCTTTCAGATCAAAGGCCAATTCACTGCAGTTGATACCTCGAATCTCTTAATGATCAAAGTTGAGCTCAGTACATTTATTCAAAGTGGGAAATTCCTGTCTCTAAATTCACAATGGAGGTGATTAAAATTGTTTAATCAGCATTAAGTTAACATGGCAAATGAAACTGAATGTTATGGATTTATCAGAATATTTAACAAAGACGTCGGCAATAAAATGAAATTGGAGAAAAGGTCATGAAAAATATGATAGGCTGACTACATGATACATGCACTGTATGGATTTGTCGTCACGGCAATGGATATATGGATAGATAATGCACAAATTGTAGGCTTTTATCATGAAAATTTATGTTGCTATACTGACCATTTTTTTTAAAAATTATCAACTACCTAATTTTCTTTTCAATATGTCCCTGTATTGAAACACTGCAAGCTTGGGGATACATTACCATACATACTCACTTGTAGTTCGAGTCCAACTGCAAACAACACAGACCCAGATCTGCTGGCACATTATGAGATGGCTGATCAGGGTCTATGTTGCTTGCAGTTGGACTTGTATACAGTACATAAAAATACCATGAAAATGACAGGTACCTTGATTTTTTTGCTACTTCTACTGATTTCCTTAGTGATTTCCGTTAAATGTGGATAGAAATATGGACTTAATGTGGATAGTAATATGGACTTAATGTGGATAGAAATATGGACTTGATGTGGATAGAAATATGGACTTTTGACAAAATGTGTGTGGTCATCCTGATATCAGAGTGGAAATCTTAAAAAATTTTTGCACTTGTCACATTAAGGTAAGAAATTAAAAAAAACATGCACACTTTTGAAATGGCAATAGTCCCCTGGTTCTTGGTCTGCCACCCAGGCAGGTGAGGTACTGCTGCACATCAGGACATGGATAAAAACTGTAAGACTGATAAGTATAAATAAATTTGATACAACCTTACTTTATATATGATAAATGGAAAGATGAACATTTTTATATTTTTCTTCACAAATTGGGCAATTTTGTGACTCTTTTATACATTACCCTTTTCTGTAAACTAGTGGACATTGATAAAACCTAAAACATCCCATACCAAAGTATGGTCCAACAGCTGACATAACCACAACTAAAAAAAAGACTGACTTTTCAAGATGGCTGATGGACTGATAGATTGATTGATTGATGCTTGGCTGCAAATCAGCACCTAAAAGACTGTCAAGTATACTAAGAAATGGAAATAAAGTGACTTGCCCAGAGAAACATCCCAATTGCCTCATAATGCACCAGCAGGATTTGAATCCACAACCCAATGATTGTGTGTCTGGCATGTGTTTGGGTCTATATTATTTGTTCTACTGATTACTTCTAACAAGCTGTAAGTGCATGTAACTACAGATCTGGTCTGTGCAATTTGCAGTTGACTTGACTTGTAAACAAGTATATACAATAAAAAAAGTACCACCATATGCACTCTTTATTACTTCAATAAAATCAAACAAATTCGATAATAACTTCTATTATACACTGCCCTCCTTGGTTTGAAGACTTCCTTTTTCATCAAGCCGTATTTCTTTCTCATAATGACTATAAAGGATTATATTGTGTATACAACAGCTGGGCAAGCCACAATCGTCTAGGAATCACAATGTACCATATATACTCGCGTATAAGTTGATACCAACTGCAAACTGCATAGAACCAGATCTGCCATCGCATAATGCGTCAGCAGATCTGGGTCTATGCAGTTTGTAAGGACTAATCAGTAGAACACACAACACAGACCCTGATCTGCTGTCGCATTATGTGACAGCAGATCAGGGTCATTGTTGTTTGCATTTCGACGCTGCTTATACATAAGTATATACAGTACATTCATAAGCCATGTAGAATATTACAAGTCTGCACAAGAGACAGAAGTGCACTTGTTTAGCATGAGGCAGTACCGAAAACGCAGGCTAAAATAATCCACTTGTCTCATCTGGACAAGTTATGGGTGAACATGGACAAGTTGATTTTCCAAAACACACAACCACACATCATAAAATTAGACTCATGAAGAGGCAAAGACTTGTCCAACCCTAATGAAACTGATTTCATCTCACCTGTAATCAGCCTCCAACAGTACTAAACAGCTGTCATTGCAACGAACATTGATGCACATGTGTCTCACAAAATCAATATCCATATTAAAAGACTTTCCCTGCATCTAAACTAGATTATTGCTCTGATAATAATAGAATTTACAGCATATGCCTCAATTAGAAACCTAGCATTGCAGGGGAAAAAGCTCTCAATCCTGTAATTATAGCATTATCGAAGGTCTTCTTTCTGTTGTCTTGATGCTTGAAGTAAAATAGGTTCAGACTGGTTTCAAAATCATATTATGGCTTCTATATGAATCATCCTTAAAACAAAGAACCCTGCTCAAATGGTTTTTTTGGCTGACTCGAATTTCCTGAAGGAAGCAGACTACGTGATTTGTCATATGATACCCACAGAACCTGATCAAGAGACAAAGGAATTTTATTCTGCTCCAAAAGCATGTAATTTCTCCAGCAGTTGCAATTCTTTAACTTCCTTTTCAACAATAATTTCAATTATGATTTCCATTGTACACTTCTTGGGGCAGATAAATGACTAACAGTCCAAGTCCTGAAGCACACAACTAAACAGACTATATATATTTCTCTATGCAGTTCGTTAGAAGTAATTAGTATAACAAACAACATAGGACCCTGATCTGCTGGCACATTACGTGACGGCAGGTCAAGTCCTATGTTGTTCACAGTTGGACTCAACTTATAAGTGAATATATATGGGAGTTAACAAGCAAATTCCAGGAAATGACATCTCCCACATTTCACTGGAAGTAGGGGAGTGTGGTTTGTTCGAGGAAACGACTACATGGCAATGGCGATACACTAAATGAGTTAAGATAAGTTTGTAAAGGAAGACATTACTGATGACGTAGAAGACACTACTGAGACAACGGAACTGTAATGAAGTCTCATTAAATATAAGGAAGCATACAAAAGTGGGTCCAACATTCAGCAGCCATAATTCCACTGAACAATGACAGGAAATCGATATTCAAATTTTGCTTAAGTTATAGAAATACAGAGCTGCATCTAAACTTTAATTGTAATACAATAATAATTAAGGAATTATTGTATGAAAACACAAGTGGGTGTGTCCAACAATCAGGGACCACATCTCTGCTAAATGATAATGCAGATCAAATGCTGAAAAATCAAACTTAGCCAAGGTGTCATCAACATAAAGTTGCGTACCAAGGGAGTTATTTCACAGACAGGATGTTGGCGAGTTTGACAATCAGAGGCCATAACTCCACCAAAAGATATTTTGTTGTATGCTGCACCTAGTCAACACTAATAATCAACTCAGCTGCTGTGTCATAATATCAGTCGGCCTACCAAACTTGTTTAAAATCCTATAGGGAGTCATTCATGTGCTGAAATGAAAGTGGGTGGATCTGAAGATAAGGGCTATAAATGACCAAATGCTTACAACTGAACTCAGCCTAGGTCTCATCAATACCAAACTGCATACCATATTTGGTTCAAATCCAATTAAAATTGAGAGTGTTATTGAGCAGAAATGAAAGTGAATGGGTCTGTCAACCAGGGGCCTTAACTCCAATAAATAATGTCAAATGCTGATAACCAACTTTATCTAATGTCCTATCAATATCAAGCTGTCCACCAAATATGGTTGAAGTCCAACCATAAAAACAAAGTGCGGAAATTAAAGTGTGTGGGTCCATCAATCAGGGGCTATAACTCCACTAAATGATGATGTAGAATCAAACAGGGCGAAGACCTCATAAATGTCAAGCTGCATACAACATTTGGTTGAAACCCAATAATAATTATGGGGCTTATTGTGCAAAAACCAAAGTGGGTGTGTCTGACAATCAAGGGCTATAACTCTGTTAAATAGTGCAAAATGCTCACAAAAAAAGCAGTAAAGGTCTCATAAATATCAAGCTGAATACCAAGTTCAGTTTAAATCCAATGATAATCAATGGATTTTTGTGATGAAAAGAAAGAGAACTGATCTGTCAATCAGGGGCTATAACTCCACTAAACAACAGATTGTTGACAATCAGAATCATCCAAGACCTCATCAACATCAATCTGCTTACCACATTCAGTTGAAATTATAATAATTAAGTGAGTTACTGTGCATAAACAAAAGTGGGAAAGATGGATGAACAGTACGACAGTCAGATGGAAGGATGTATGAAAGAATGAACCAAAAGACAGACACACACCCATGTAATGGCAGATCTTGATGTGCTATACACAGTTGGGTATACATTATACTCAGGTAAATATGGCAGACAATTTTGGGGCATACCTGTAGCTTGCCAGGGTGTTTTGCCATGTCACATGGAGGCACAATATTTGTAGAGAAGAATTCATGCATTAATTGATCCACAACTATGATGAAAAAAGACCCCATACACAAAAAAGGGGGTGCAATGTACATTTAAGTGTATCAATCAGTGTCACAGGGGGCGGAATATACATTTTGGGCACCAAGCCCAAGTATGTCACAGAGACAGAATATTAAAGTGGGTGGGTGGTTCAGGGTAGAATAATAAGAGAATACGGAGATCAGCTGCCATAACAAGAATAAGATTCCCTCAAAGGGACTGACACTCTACTGGGTGAAAAGAATTTGCAAGAATTCAAGATAAGATCATTTCTTCCTTTTAACTGTGGAGTACTGAGAATATCTATAATATTCTTCAGTGATAACAAATGATCAAATTAGCTGCTGTGGTGCACATATTGGATGTCAGCTTGGCACCATTTTCATTTAGGACAAAGCAGAGATCATTAGAAGTATTTTGGTGAAAATCCCACATCATAATGATCATCCATTCAGGGGGAGTAGTGACAACAAAATTTTTAAGACAGTTGTTGCAGCAGCCATATTGGATGCACGATTGGCACCATTTTCATTTAAGACCAACTAGGTATCATAAGAAGGCTATTGGTGAAAACCCTATGTTGATATAGCCATCCATTTGGGAGGAGTAGAGATAATATTTTCAAGATAAGTCTTCCCATTCAAGAGTAGCAATAACAAGATTTCCAAGATGGCTGCTGTGGTGGCCATATTAGACATCAGATCAGCACTATTTTCATTTAAGACCAACTAGAAGTCTTAAGTATTTTAGTGAAAACGTCTTGTTGATATAACCATCTATTCAGGAGGAGTAGCAATAACAAAATTTTCAAGATGGCTACTGTGTGGTTGCCATATTGGCTGTCACATTGGCACCATTTGCATTTAAGACCAACTGGACATCATAAAAAGTCTTCTGGTGAAAACCCCACATCAATATGCCTTTCTGTTCAGGTAGAGTTGTGATATTGATTTTTAAGATATTGGATGTAAGCTTGGCACCATTTTCATTTGGTACTAACTAGACATCATAAGAAGTCTTTTAGTGAAAACCGTATGTTAATATGACCATCCATGTAGGAGAAGTAGCGATGACAAGATTTTCAAAATGGCTGCCATGGTGGCCATATTGGATGTCACATCAGCACCATTTTCATTTAAGTCCAACTAGACATCATAAGAAGTCTTTTAGCGAAAACCCCATCTTCATATGACCATCCATTCAGGGGGAGTAGTGATATGATTTTCAAGATGGCTGCTGTGATGGCAATGTTGAATGTCCAAGCAGCACCATTTTCATATAGGACCAACTAGACTATGGGATGAATGTGTGTGTAAAGTTTCATGGCAATCCTCCAAGTGATTCAGGAGGAGTAGCAATAACAAACTTGTGCTAACAGACAAATGGAAGCCGGACGACAAATGACGGACAAACGACCATCCCATAAGCTCTTCTGGTATATGACCAGTAGAGCTAAAAACAAAAAGGGAGGAGAAAAAAAAAGCCTGGATTATTTAGACAAGAACCAGAAGATGAATTTGTTCCACAATGGAAAAAAACAAAAAGAAAAAAAGAAAAGATAAGAAACCATGAAATATAAATCTTTTCAGGTGACTTAATGTACCCTAACTACTACTAATGTCTCAAGCAGATGTATGAACAGAAACAACAGTGACTAATGGCTCGTCATTTTCAAACCCTGTGCTTTTATTGCAACTCCAAACATTTCCAGCCATCAATATCCTCTTCCCTGTTAGAACACCCACCTCCAGACTGTGACCCATGGGTCATAATGCATATTCATCATATATAAATGTACCTTCCAAGAATAACTGCATATATAAAATTTTATCAGAAAATATATGAACTCGCACACCTTCTAGCTGATGGTTATCCTCTTGGCAACATGACTAATAAGTTTTGTAAATTTCCATCCTAGGTTTAAAACGAGAGGTTTAAGAAGCAATGTGGTAACAGACAAATGGAGGGATTATCAGATGGGCAGATAGAGGGTATTACAATATCGAGCACTAAAAAACATAGTAAAAATTATCAAAATAATTTAATATAAATAATTCTCATAAATTCCATAAGAGCTCCTACGTATAAGTCATTCATGATAAGATAATTCAAATTCTGAATAGGTAAAAATGAACTCCTCATACACTTGTCATCGGTCATTCAAACAGAACTGCTTACCAATCCAATTGTCAGCAAGGTGTGAATCATTAAGTAATGACATACTGATGGGATTGGACAAGAGCAGATAGGGCATCTATGTAGTTTACCTCTGTAAACAAGAAGATGCAATTCAAACTCTAGAGCTTCAACATATTTCCATTATTTCCATGAAATATTTCACTAAATATATTCAAGTCATGTGTCTGTTCTCAAAAAGTAAACACTACTGACTTTAAATGAACAGTTACACAAACAAATTCTAAGAATTCTTCATTATTCTGGGTCAGCTGACTAACAGTGGGAGAGTGCACTGTTACGCTGACAGCTGAAGGCAGATGGGTGGCACTTGGACTTTCTCAACAGTGTAATGAAGCTTCACTGAAAACCACCATTTGTTTCTGTCACTTGATCTGCTGAACTATGGTTAATACGAAGGAGACCCCACAGTGCCATTCCTCATTACATCTTTTTTTCACATGAAAACACTCCAACACTTATGAGAAATTAGAACATTAACCCAGTCTGACCATAAAACTTTAAAACTGTAATTTACAGCTATGAATTGGTCATGTTCCCTGATATTGCATGAAAAGGCCTTCTTCTTATAATAAAATGAAGTGTTTTTGTGCCCAGTCTTGCTGATATAACAGTCATAAAAAAAAGCAAACAGGCTGATGTTTCACATATGTTCTTACAAAATTGCACATAATTTCAGGGTTGTAAAATTTGTTATCCTTGTGATCTGTAATAGAAAATAGAGCCAACTAAGTCAAGCAATAATTATTACCTTGTTTATTGATGCAAGGTTAACTATTTAATGTTTTATGTTCCCTTTAATATTAAACACAAGACCATTTGAAACACTATTAGATCGTGACAATAAAATTGGAGTTAATGATCTATGTGTACGTCTCGCCCCTCTCTATTAGGGAACCATGATAACTCAGTTGGGAGATCATCAGATTTGTAATCCAAGGGTTGCAGGTTCGATACATACCCAGACCTGCCACTTTGGTGTGACCTTGGGAAAGGCACTTAGCACTTAGCTCCCATTGCCTTTGTACGATATAGCCAAATAAAAAGCTGAAAGTGTCATTTGAAAACCAACCAACAACTGGGGGTGGGGGTGGGGTGGGCCAAAATGTTCAATGTAACTTGAACAACTCTGAACTTGTCAGATAAAAGAATAGAGCCTCTTTCAGCAGCAGCTGCAAGTAACAATGCTTAGCTTGTGTACTTGCCACCGCTAATTTTGGTCTAAGAATCTATTTGGCAGCACCTTTCACTGTTAGTTTGATTCTGTCAGCAATATGGCACCAGGCAACTAATCCAACTCAAAAGTACCAAGGTTCTGGAAGCATTCAGTCTACCAAGGAATTGTTCAGACTGGTTCATCAGCATTGTTCCAAATCTTTAATTGCCATTCCAAACTATCCAAAACAATGTCAGAAACCAGCCAAAAGACAAGTTTCCCCAAAATTCCAGAATGGTATGGTTGAAAATTGTTCCACAAAAAGAACCAGTCATGGATATAGTTACAGCTAACTGCCTCTAACTGGTAATAATCAATGATTCTGACACATTTCAGAATGATGAATTATTTCAAGATAGGCTGTACCTGTATGGATTAGATAAATAATCCTGACCAGTTTGGGGAATTCTGAAAATTCTCCAAAGAGATGGAAACACCCAATCAGATCATCCAAGGAACCTAAATGTGTTTCCAGAACACAAATCAACCCCATTTAATTCAGTAACATAGGCCAAGCAACAGTAGCACCACAATGTTTACAGTACTACAGAAAGAATTCAGTTCCTTCAATGCTGCATAAGCAAACACGATTGATAATACATTGTATCTTTGAGAACAATTATTTTTACAAGATGTCCAGTATAGCATGAATTAACCAGAACCACTGAGAGACATGGAGTTCATCTAGATAACCAGTCATCCGTATAACGATAAATGTATGCAGAACAAATAGTGTAGCTAGGGGACAATAAATTGACCGGTATGATCCAAAAGTTGGGAGAAGTGACATCCATGTACTGTACAAAAACCTATTGATACTGCATGCTTCTAATGCAATCAGTAAGCTTTACAAAATATTTATTTTTCAATTAAAAATACAGTTCCAAGTTAATATGATCATCAAATTTTAACATGCATCTTCTGCAAATGTCAACTCTGGGTCCATTTTCTGCACACTGGTGTAGATTTCAGCTTTAGCTTTACATTGTTTTTAAACAATAGGAATTTTAATACAAACAGAAAATTAAAAAATGTAAATACTGCACACAACTTCTAGTCCATTAATTCATACCTTGGCTACAATCAATCAAATGATCAATATGAAAGGTAATTTCAAAGTTCAAGAATCCTCCTGTAAGCCACTGTTATTATCACTAAAACATTAGGCACTCTGCTGATTTTATGGTAGACTGATAGGGAACCATTCTGGTAACAAGAATCCAAATGCTGTAGACTGGTTATCTTTCATAAAGAGATAATTACAAGACTGGGCACTAATAATTACCTAGTGTCATAGATACAACAACTTGACTGGTGGTGATAAAGTCTAATACACTGACCACTTTGATACTGAATTACTGGCTGGGACTTTTGATATAATGGGATTAAGCAATTAAAACTTTACTCAACTATCTTGTAGGGCATCATCCCAGTTGGAAAATTTCAGATTTGTTCAACCTGGAGAAAACATGAAATTAGAAAATACCTTGGCAGTAACATTAGTCATTATACTTTTAAAAAAGGTGTTATTTTTTGGCTTCTTTTGAACTAAAAATAAAAAACTTTTTATTATCAAGCTCAAAAATATGAAACAAAAAAGAAAAAGATGTTCTTATTTATAATGCAGAACAAGCTTGTGCATTACCTAGTACTAATTTCATTATTGTTGAATATGTTTAAAAATATCAATATGATTGTCATTATGAAGATACAATCTTAAGGTTGCAATGTTTACACATGTAAATGGCTTAATTTTGTTGACTGCCTGTAAACATTTACAAAATCGGTAAATACGTAAACAAACATGCATGTGTCTGTCAGTTATGCATGAACAACCCATTCCAATTAAACATCTCTGCTTAAAAGAACTGTTTAGTAGGATTTTTCTATTAATTCTTTTCTTTAAGTATGTACGAGTTTCACATCGAATGTGGCTGTGCTATGAAAAAGCAGAAGCTGATGAGATTTGGTTGTCACACACATTACACATCAGGTTGATTTAGTGTCAATACCGATACAAAAAAAAAAAATCTTTAAACCAAATTTTTTAATTTTCAAACGTGTTTCTTAAATGACCCTTTAATTAAGAACAAAATTTATTTTGAAGAAACAATATATAAAGTTTTTAAGCCACTGCAGAGTCTATTGGTCATTATAGATCCTAAAAGATAATTCTTATGTACATGTTTAGGCAGTATACCTGGTTACATTATCGATTTTATTTTGACCATGTACACACAAGTGGCAATTGGAAACAATATCACAATGATCCTAAGGATGTTTTACTGAAATTGTCCAATGTATTCAACAAAGACATGTCTTACAAACTGAACCATGTCATACGAAGAGGTACAAGATGTACAGCACAATGAACAATCGTGAGTTGAGTGAGGTTCAGAATGTACATTAAAAAGTAACCGACAGCTATTCAGTATGCTTAAC
Source organism: Margaritifera margaritifera (assembly GCA_029931535.1). Lineage (NCBI taxonomy): Eukaryota > Metazoa > Mollusca > Bivalvia > Unionida > Margaritiferidae > Margaritifera > Margaritifera margaritifera. Next base: position 680,263 of record JAQPZY010001617.1, read on the forward strand.
ACGCAGATAGGGGAAAGGTTGAGTTTCTTATCATTTCATTTAAACCGTTACTGTAAACTGTGCACATGTTTAGAATTTGGGTAAACATCGCAGCCTTATACAATATAGTGTTTCTCATATTTACATGTCTCTGCTATAAGAACGAAAATTCAGGACAATAATCCATTTTCCTTAAACTGTCAATACTTTTTGCTTTTACTTGCAGGGAATAGGATCTTTTCAAAATATGTCATTAGTAACCTTATCAGAAGGCAGCCATCGATTTAAATAGTTACTATATATGGAGTATGACAACTGAAACCAAATTCTTTGAATCTCAATAAAATATCGTAAAATATACATCAACAGAATCTGAGAAATAAAAGTAGGATTTCTATCAGTGTCTATATTAATTTGTGTGCTGTTTCATCTCAGTATGCTTGATTAAAATGTCAAAATTTGGTTGACTTTAAACAAAAGTGCTACTGCCTTCTCTTCTGTACTGTCAGGGAATGTATTGAACTCCCTTGTGTGCTGAATGAACTAAAGGTACTACACTGTCAGGGAATGTATTGAACTCCCTTGTGTGCTGAATGAACTAAAGGTACTACACTGTCAGTGAATGTATTGAACTCCCTTGTGTGCTGAATGAACTAAAGGTACTACACTGTCAGTGAATTTATTGAAATCCCTTGTGTGCTGAATGGACTAAAGGCACTACACTGTCAGTGAATGTATTGAAATCCCTTGTGTGCTGAATGGACTAAAGGCACTACACTGTCAGGGAATGTATTGAAATCCCTTGTTTGCTGAATGGACTGAAGGTACTACACTGTCAGGGAATGTATTGAACTCCCTTGTGTGCTGAATGGACTAAAGGTACTACACTGTCAGGGAATGTATTGAACTCCCTTGTGTGCTGAATGGACTAAAGGTACTACACTGTCAGGGAATGTATTGAACTCCCTTGTGTGCTGAATGAACTAAAGGTACTACACTGTCAGGGAATGTATGGAACTCTCTTGTGTGCTGAATGAACTAAAGGTACTACACTGTCAGGGAATGTATTGAACTCCCTTGTGTGCTGAATGAACTAAAGGTACTACACTGTCAGGGAATGTATTGAACTCCCTTGTGTGCTGAATGAACTAAAGGTACTACACTGTCAGGGAATGTATTGAACTCCCTTGTGTGCTGAATGGACTAAAGGTACTACACTGTCAGGGAATGTATTGAACTCCCTTGTATGCTTAATGGACTAAAGGTACTACACTGTCAGGGAATGTATTGAACTACCTTGTATGCTTAAAATGGACTGAAGGTCGATTTACACTTGACAAACTGGGATATGGGGAAATTTTGCTTTATGTTATATGAAACAAAAATATGACAGATAGCATTCGTTATTATGTAAGGACAGCAGCAGCTTTAGGATTCCTTGTATATGGCTAGCTGTCAGCTTGCCCTCCACACAGGCAAGTTGATGACCACCTAGAATTAAAACTCTCAGCTAGTGACTTTAATCAAAGGGGTCTATAGTTACGGGAATAATTCTAAATCAACAATTTCTCAGTCTGGTCTTATCAACAAGAAGAGGGAAATTTAAAATTCTCCCCCCCCCCCCTGGAATGTCTAGAAATACCCAAACATTTTACTTAACCCTCCAGGAAATAACCTATAATTAATCCAATAATCACCTCAATTTTAGTAGCCACTTTATAGCAAAGCCTCAGGGAAGGGAAATCAATGTAATCAAACAGTCATTAGCAAGAGCTGGGTTTGAAGTGGCATAAAGTGAGGTCACTAATGGTCAATTTGTGTTTGCCCTCTTCACATGTATTAGCCCAGAGGCCCCAGTAAATTACATCAAGTGTCAAAGGACTGCCATTATTTCACACCCTAGGTATCCAGACAAGGCAATATACCTCTTTAACTTGGTACATTCCAACATGCCATGGAATACAGAAACACCACAGTACATGTACATACCAAGATTTTCCACACTCGCTACCACCACTACGAGAGTATCTGGATCAAATTTATATGGAACCTGAGGTCCATCACTTTTACAATTTGACTAAAATCATTCTAGTTTCAATCTTCACTAACTTAAATTTCTATAAGGAGTTTATACATAACAATTAAATAACAGATAAGTATCTAGCTCTACGATTATCTCATCAGAGGTCTGCTGACCGTAATATACTTGCTTATATGTCGGCTCCAACCGCAAACTGCATAGTTTCCTCGTGTCCGACATCACACAACATTACACATCAGGTTGATAGACTTATAAAATTTCTTTAAACTATATTGCCTATCTCTGAACAACATATTTGTTAACAGAACCTTTGATTAGTAACATTTTATTTTAAAGTGACACCATTTCAACATTGCAACCTATTGCATAGTTTGTTGGTTACTGTAGATTCTACAACTGCATCCCATGCACATGTCCAGGCAGCATGTCCTGTTGCATTATTCATTTTTTCATCATGTACATTCAGTAGGAAACAGTATCAGGGCAATCCTAGGGACGTTTTACTAAAATTGTCAGATATATTCAACAAAGACATGTACTACAAACCTAATCCCGACATAATAAAGAGGTGAAAGACGTACAGCAAGTGAAACAATCGCAAGCCGAGTGAGATATGGCATATGATGGCTGTCAGCTATTCAATAAGCCTACCGTAATCACTGTTAAGTCTTGGGACACCATAAGTCTTGGGACACCCTTAATTATTTTCAAAAGTAATTTTTTTATGACCTATAAAAGTTGGGACACGAAATTATAGCAATTTTTTCATGTACTATAAGTCTTGGGACACCTTAGAAATTTTATTTTTCCTACTAATCGATCGATGTATTTTATCGAACTCAACGACATTTAAAAAAAAAAAAAGACTTCGTTGTTGTTAAAGGGACTATCATTATGAATTATTGTCAGTTTATGCATTACTGCATTAAAATTGTTGAAAGTCATCAGTAATTAGTTTGTTTTGCCTTGAAAATGTAAATACCTAACTCATTAAAATGTGGTACCAGTATGACAACAACGAAAATAGCGTTTGATTCAACGCTCGCATTTAGTGAGCTTGTTTATACATCATGGCGTCACCACATGTACATTGAAGATTTTAACTTGCGCCGTTTGAAGTACATCCCTTGGTTTCGAATCATAGGCACCACTGCACTAAACTTCTATAATATCTCTAAAATACGATAAAGAAGTTTAGAAATAATGCTTTGAAAATAACTGTAATAACGTTTAAACTCGGCGGGAGTTTGCTTTGATGTAAGCGGCCTTAAGTACCTGTATACTCAGCTACGGTAATCGTACTAAAATTCTTGAGTAAAAGATAAATCACACATCGAAGAACTACACCAGTGATGGCTACTAATACAGTACATGATAATTTTAACCTATATTATGATCATTGTTTAATGTATATATAACAGTTATGTGAATAAATGCTGGTTTACCTTATATAATTAAACGTGTGTATCTTTTTATATAGATTACATCACTATGTAAAATCGCTTATATCACTGACAAACTGTAACTCTTTAGCGTGTGGATCATACCATATAAAATAGCAATTTGTGATCTTGAAGAAAGCGATTTGGTAAAAACTATGAATAAAGCAAAGTCTGCATACGATTTGCACTGTGTAAGTACTGTACACTATAAAACAGGTCTCAAGGTAAACCCGAAACGACCCGTGAATTGTGAAGTCTTTATTTGCCTTTATTTTATTTCATGTTGGAGAAATCGGAAAATATATACATGCAAAATAATAACATAAAAACAATCATAGTAGTTTATAACAGTTTATTGACGTGGCGATCTTGCCAATTTTGCCAATTTCGTCAGACATTTTTTGTGTCTATAATTGTTGGGACAGTGAAAATGCTATATTTTTTAAGTGTGTATAAGTCTTGGGCCACGGAAAAAAATAATTATTTTTTCGTGTCCCAAGACTTACAGTGATTACGGTAATCGGAAGATTGGAGGAAAGGCTGTTTCTAATCGTTTCAATTAAATGGCATTGTTTCAATTACTGTAAACCGCGTACACATTTAGAAATTTTAGGAAATGTTCCTGCCTTACTTGTCTTATGGACAAATAACAAGAGCAAATTTTACGAGTCCTTAGGCCCAAAAAAAATGTGTGTTTCTGGTCGGCCGACTGACCCTGATTCTCATTGCCGACCCTTGCACTTTTTTCCCTCCACCCCCCCCCCAATTTAATTTTTTTTTAAAATTGCCAAAATTGATTTGTGCATCTAATTGAGCCTCTTTTGCCCAGTACTTTGAAGCGCTTGAAATATTATTTGATTTATATATTATTATTTTTTTTTAAAACCTACCTGCCTACCCTAATTTTAAAACCAGTGCAATAGGAAACACACACATTTTTTTTTTTTTTTTTTTGGCCTTGTAGCATGCAGTGGAGCCAATGTATTTTATGCTTATGAATTATGGTAGTACATATTTTAAACTATAATTTTCAGTTTATTCTACATAAAATGAGTGATTTAAATCCTATGTTGTACATGAACAGTGTTACAAGTTTTCCACACTATATAATTCCTCTCGCTTACTTTGTATGAAGGAGTTTTGCTTGAATCATCAGACACTATTCTGCATCAATCTGGCCTAAAATTGTTCTTCTAATCCTGTACAAACAAGTTTAAAATTGTATCTATCTTCTTACAATACATCAGCCAGCTGTAGATCCAATGCCAGAAAAACAATGCAAAAATACCCAAACTTGCCATTTTTTTTTCTTCCCATTCATGAACCTGGTATGGGATGGTTTTTAATCTGAAACTGTCCTCTCTGTTCAAACCTACGATGCTGTGGAAAGTGATTATGTTCTATGTGCCAACAAAAGTCCTTCATTTCTGTGAATCTAGCATGAAATGTAATCAAGCATTTAGAGACAGTTCCCGTCATGAAGTATATAGAAAAGAAACCGTTTTCATGTTTCAATTACCTACTCTTTGAAAGGCAGTAGTTTTGTTTCAGAATGTGTTATTTTGATTACCAAGTGAAGGCAGATAATGTTTGTGATTTTAATTACAAATACCATTTGAAAAAGTCAAATTTAAGCTATATATCACATTCTTTTACAAAAGAAGCAAAACCCCTATTTCTGGAAACAAGTTTGTTCGTTTTAAATTATAGAAACTATAGAATATCTTTTTAATGTTGGAATATATATACAATTTTTGGCCTCAGAATGCAGAATCTTTTCTCTTGTCAAAATTTGTCAAAACCATAAAGAAACAGAGGGAAATATTATTAAGCAACATTTATTTCCATTCTCTATCTGTCAATACTTCAAAACCTACGGCAATAAACTTTCACTCTGAAGCTTGCTTAAAGAGAAAAAGATCTGGCTCTTCTGTAATTCACACAAATATTTATGTCTCTCAAAACAGCAAACTTCCACAACTTTCCACCACAATCGGAACATTGCTCGACCATTCCGTCAAGTTGAGAAACAACCTCAGATATTGTTATAGGAATACACATAAATTTGATGCATTTGGTGACATGCCTCTAGTGGAGTGCACCACATACATGTATGTTGCAACAGAAAAGGCTCACAATGTTCGACTGTGACTTTGTCTCCTTTCGTCATCATGCTGTGCCATGTGAACAAAAGTAGTTCAGAATAGAGTTCTCAATGGCAATGAATTACATCAGAGGTTTCTTTCTTGACTTAATGGAAAAGGGCCCAGGATATTCCTATTGCTTTCCACCCAAGTGACAAGAGAATTCCTCCAGATATAACTTGTGTCTCCTCCCTGTAATTTAGGGCTGGGTCAGTCCAAAGAATCGTTTTATACCCCAAGTAATCACTCACATGGAAAATGTGCTCCCAATATCTGTAGTGGTACTCTGTCCCTCAGTGTCCTATGTGGAAATTACATAAGAATTAGAAGCAATGTCCGATCCTTCCTTAAATCACTGTCAACAATTTACCATTGAAGACTTAGTTTTAGATAAGGCACAGATTAAATGGTCTACATCTTGGAGGTGGAGGGAAGGCGGGAGGTAGGCCATTTTTTTCCCACCATAACATTATACTGCAGCAGAAGACGTTGTGTCTGCAAATAATACAAGGATCTGCTAAGGGTGTAAAGAGAGTTATACCTGACCACCAAAATCAGATCTGTGTCTGTGCAGTTTGCAGTTCGACACAACTTTGAAGCAAGTGAACATGGAAAAAATTAAGAAACAAAATTCTTATCAAATAAAGTTAGTGCCAAGGAAGCACTTGCTTTCAAATTAATGACGTATTTCCGACACGGATACAAGTTGTTCACTGTGCACTTTGTCAAATTAGCTCCATAGACGAATACATGTAGCTGCATTTTTTTCAATCAAAAGTTTTTGGCTGCTTTTTTTTTCATTTTTACCAACAGTTGTACAGCATTCCCTCATTATAACACTGTCCATCGAAGCCATTGAACACCACCTTATAATGAAGTACATAATACCATATATACTCGCGTGTAAGCCGATACCAACTGCAAAAGGCATAGACCCAGATCTGCCGTCGCATAATGCATGGCAGATCTGGGTCTATGCAGTTTGTAAGGACTAATCAGTAGAACAAACAACATACACCCTGATCTGTCGGTGCATTATGCAATGGCAGATGAGGGTCTATGTTGTTTGCATTTGGACCCGGATTATAATATATAGGAGAATCTATGGTACATATAATTCTACTACTGAATAATGAAATGGAATCGATGACATATACCTTATAACTAGAACTGTGTTAAAATGAATGGTCTTATAATGAGGGTATGATGTATCTATGATGTATCTATAGCCCAACACCAATCTTCTAGCATACAAATAGGATAGATAGATTGAATTCTCTACAACCAACATGTATTTTAAAAAAAGTCCCACAGAAAAAAAGCATAACATCGCATAATTACAAAAGAGCAAATTATGAACACAGACATGTATTCGCAGACACGTCTGTTAATGAAACAAACCATTTCTTGGTAAAAAAAATTAGTTGTCTAGCAAATGTCTACACAAGATCCTCTACTTATTGAACGGAGTCAAGAGCCAGTAATATTGAACGGAGTCAAAAGCCAGTAATTGCACAGGTGAGTTACAACACAGGTAAAAGCAATGAAATAAAGTGGTTCCCAGTTGTAACCTATTTGCACTCCTAATTACCTACTGAAATTCAAACAAAGGTAAATCTTCTAGCTTTATCTACCTTGTTTGCTACCTTGTTTGCTATTGCATAAACCTTGTAATCCAAAGCAAACTTCATCAAATCAAACATACTGCCCTGACATTGCATCACAAGATCCACATGTCAATAAAGTCAAAAGATCAATAAATCTATGTAAGTTGGGAATCTGACAGGATTTAAGGAACAAGACTATATATATATATATCTATATATACAGTCCCTATACAAAAGGCTCCATGCTTATACAACTCGGATTTTCCGAATATCTTCATACCTGACCCAGGTAAACATAGCAAAATAGAACAAAGGACATTGTCCAAATGGTTAAAATGAACCGATTAATGAAGTTTATCTCGTCTCACCTGAATAATGCATACTACTATATATTTTGTAAATAAACTTTATTTTAAATCAACTAGCTACCTCATCAGAACTTGAGTATACATTGTCAATGACTCAATGATGCAGTGTTTGCATGTGTGTGTGTTTATGTGTATAGGGCGGGGGGGGGGGAGTATCCAGTGAATTCAGGGGAAAAGGTCATCCAATATTCAGAATTTCAGTTAGCAAAAATCTTCGTACTGATGGAACAAATGTTTATTAAATCTTTCAAGTTTAACATTGGTCAGAATTTATGTCTATTACACACTGGAACCTGTACTGAAAGATCACACCTTGTGCCAAAAATTCCTGGTCTCTCAAAACAGGTGGTTGTTCATGACAGGTCATAACACTTATATAATCAATAATTAAGTGCATTGAGAATCTGGTCTCTTGAGACAGGTGGTCTCTTATGACAGTTAGTCCTCTCTCACAGCAGTGATCTTTCAAGACAAGTTTTACTGTAATCTCCTCTGGAATGAAGAACAACTTGATTACCGATACAGTACTTCTTTCATGATAGAAACTAAAGATGATGGCAAACATTAGAAAGAATAAAAAACAATGATGTCCCAAGTTCCTGAGAAATCTACAAAAACAATTTTTCACAAAGAAGAATAATTATTAATGGCATGGAAGAACGTTTGTCTAGAAGTTGAGTTTCATATTGCAGTGCCTTCTCTGTGCTAATGAACTTAAGGTGACCACTGCCAAATCGGATTAAAATCAAGATCTCAGACTTATGGGAGATCTGACAGACACCCATATAAGGTGAAGTTCTGCTGACTTTTCGATTCACCAAATCAAACTGCAACTTTCACATTTATGAAAGTGAAAAAACATCAGCCAGAACATAACATTTCTAATGATAACTCTCCACAACACAAAATGCAATACTTCATCTGTTAGGTTACCAAAAAAAAATAGAGACTGGAAATCCAAAAGGTCTGCATAATAGGAACCTTTATTGGTGCCTGTTAGATCTACTTATTATATGTACATCTCGATTTTAATCCGACTTGCCACACCAGGTTCTCTCCCTGGTATCCCAACTGGACTACCAGCTGATTTGAAAATCCATCCAACCCTGGTTGTGTCTGGTGGTGCAGCCCCAGCAGTTGTAAAGACTTACAATGCAGCAGAGAATCAATGACCATCAGGTGCACCAGAATTGTCTATAAGGAATTGATGGCATCTCCTAATCTCACTTCCAATCATACTTCCCTTCTTAAGATGATTGATAGCAGTTCTGCTAAAGCCATCAAGGAGATGATGATGAGGCATTGAATACATTTATGTTACCAGTATCATCCATGCATCTACACTGCTGTGGGAAGCTGGATGTGTCTGTCTGGACATGGAAGTAAAGGGTTCAGACCATGATTTCATTTTCTGTAGACATCAATGTTACTGTTTGAGAAAATGTAACTATTTTGTGCTCCAGATGGCCCAATACACACCACCTGTAGGTCTTGATTAAGTTTGTACAAACTTTCCGAACGAACAAAATAGAGTGTTTCACTTATTTTTTTAGATAAATATCCCTTAAGTGGGTTACTGGTAAAAGCTATCTTAATCGATGGTCTCACATCAATTAGGCATATAATTATCTTGACCTGCCACAAAAACTCTTAATCATGTAAGTGCACAGACAGAATCTAGGAAGAAGTTGATAGCACTGATAAAAATAAGTCTCAGAATTTTTTTTTAAAAATTCCACACTGATATTACAGTCAATGGCATTTTTCTTAAAGTTTTAAGTTAAGGTATCCAATGTTGGCCCATTGGGAGACTGGAATTAGTGGTATCAGACCTATGTACATACAATCAAACCTGTCTCAACGGTCTCCTGTACATTGTGGTCACCTGGTCACAATAGCGATTCTAATTTCCACCTGGCAAATTTCCTACATAAACGTCCTGTGTGTAACAGTCACCTGCCTTCTGTGGTCAGCAGCCAGGTGTTTCCTAATGAACAGTGGTTTCTCAATGCCCTTAGCAGTCACTGGAGCATATCAACAGTGACCCTTTCAAGTATGCAAATTAAACTTCTGTTTGATGAGCAAAGCATTGCTTAGATAAAAGCGTATCATGTGAATTGATGTGTGAACATTTCATGTCTCTATTGTACTCACTGTACTCCAGTCACACTGTCAGTCTAACTCAATGAGCCAATATGTCGGGTTAGAGCACAAAGTGGTTTTTATCCTTACAGAAGAGGGTAGAAGCAATTCGTTTGCTGTATGGTGGAAAAAGTAGTCGTGTTTTTGTAGCAGAAACATGTCACTTTTTGTGCCAGTGTGACAGGTATAGTTCAATATTTTCATCTATTTGCCTGTGAATTAAAGCTATCTCAGATGAAAAAAAGTTGATCTTTGAGAAGAGGTATGAATTACATCCCTTTTCATTAGGGTCAGGGGTCAATCAATATTTAATACTTGTCTATAAATGCAGGTGAAATTTTGGTTCATGGGTCACAAAAATAGCCATATACAGCTTCTTTTGATTCCCTATTTATCACAGACCTCTCACATAAGCTGACTGTCTTTTGATCTCAGCGAGGTGAGCAACTGGCTAATCCAGATATTGTTTTTGAAGCATGAACAGCTGTTTCCAAACCTAATTAGTTTTGTCACAGTGCACAAAATAAACCAAGATCAGTGATTATATTAAGTCAGTGACAATTTAATTTATAGGATGGATTAAAGTGAGCAGGATACAGTAATCTTGTGTGGAACATAAATTTAGGAGAAAACAACATGTATGCATATTTTATGATTTTGTTAAATAGTTTACATAAATCAATCGTGTTAAGGTAATACTACTACTACTACTAATAATAATAATAATAATAATAATACAATAATCATATTTGATGCATGGTATTTGTTCAAAAACCAATTCTGAAAGATGAACCTGTGTACAGAGGTCACCTGTGTACAAAGGCCAGTTCTGCATTAGAAAATTGTAGATGCACTGATACATCTGTGAATCATTCCACCCCTAGCATCGAGATTTGCCTACCATATATACTCGTGTATAATCCGGGTCCATATGCAAAGAACATAGACCCTCATCTGCCATCGCCTAATACACTGGCAGATCAGGGTTTATTTTGTTTGTTCTACTGATTAGTCCTTACAAACTGCATAGACCCAGATCGGCCGGCGCATTATGCGATGGCAAATCTGGGTCTATGCAGTTTGCAGTTGGTATAAGCTTATACGCGAGTATATATGGTAGGTGAAATGGTTCCTCAGCCTAATTCCCATCAGTATAAAGCTACCCCTCTTGTTACAGTATAATCCTCGATTCCATTTAATTGGATAACTTCTTATTAATTGAATAATTTGTAAAAATTACTCATACTGAATTTATTTCGCCTAATTTTATTTCTTGGCCAATGAGAACCAATTACAGTAAGGTTTCACATCATTTCATACCCTGTTTTGTGTTTTTGTTCACTATTCTTGTTGGAACATCCCCCAGTATAAGGTCCCTCGCTTACAAGAAGGGTCACTATTATAGCTCCCATGATCAGTGTTATGAAGTGGAAGTAATGTGTTATGTAACAAGAGTTACAATCGTGACCTCTAGTGCAAAGACTTTTCAATACCATCAAAAATGAAATATAAAACTCTTGATCAGAAAATACACCTTATATCTTTTGTCTTTCCTCCTGATAATTCTTGCGAACCTGATGCATACATGCATTAAAATAATTGCTCTCTGATGCCATGCTGTCCGATTGAATTCATTATACAATTGTACTCTTACTCGCATTCAACATTTACGAAACGTGTTACCATGTTATATTAGTAGCAAACAGCACACAGGTTGACTTCGTCACAGCATACAAATTTACAGAGGAGTTTATTCCCTGAAATTAAGTATTACAGGAATGTGTAGCCAGAAATATCATCCAAGAACTAATTTCAAAACCATCATTTTTTTTTGTTCATTTTTTTTTATTTATTAGCAATCATATACCGGTACTGAGCCAAAAAATTTCCACAATCAAAAAATTACTTCTATCAAACACTAAAAATACATACTTTAATGAACTGTTTCATTAACAAAAATGTGAATGTATTTGAGTATTTACCATATATACTCGCATATAAGTCTGGTATAATTGCAAACAACATAGACCCTGATATACCTTTGCATTCTGCACTAACAGATCAGGTTCTATATTGTTTGTTCTACTGATTACTTGTAAGAAACTGTAAGAAACTGCATCAACACTTATCTGCTGGTGCATAAGGTGCCAGCAGATCTGGGTCTATGCAGTTTGCAGTCAGATCCGACTTATATGTGAGTATAGACGGCACGAGTTTATAACACATTTATGTACCAATTCTATTTGCTGCTGAGCTGTAATGCAACTGTAATCACATATATCTGTAATGAGTAATATGTTCTTTATGATGTATAAAGTATGAAAGGAGCAGAAAAGGTGTGGAGTAATTATTCTGATTAAATCTACCAAGTCATAATATGCATCATTTTAATACAAAGCAAATTTAAGAATACAGCAAGTGAAACACACCCAAACAGCCTTATATACAATATTACTTATAATAAAACATAATGTGGTCTATTTATCATTTTTCTTGTACAAATTGTTCATGAATCTTATCTTGAAATATCCATAGAGAATCTACACTACTATGCCAATTTTATATCTACATTCTTTAATGAAAGGCAGGCAATTTTCAGCCTGTGCTAAAATGGGAAGCATGAAATTATCGTACATACAAATCTTCAGTACTACATTTAGAAAGGGTTTTGTTATATATATATATATATATATATATATATATATATATATATATATATATATATATATATATATATATATATATATATATATATATATATGTTACTACTAAAGAACTGAGGAGTATCACAGGACCTGGATCCACTCTGAGACTTAGAAACTCAAAATGTTATATATTTTACTACAACACAATTGATGCCACAGGACCTGGATCCACTCTGATGCTCAGCATGTTACATATATTGCTACATGTACTACAAAACCGAATATCACATGACCTGGATATACTCTGATACTCAGCATGTTACATACATTTCTATTACAAAACCGAATATCACATGACCTGGATATACTCTGAGACTCAGCATGTTACATATATTTCTATTACAAAACCGAATATCACATGACCTGGATATACTCTGATACTCAGCATGTTACATATATTTCTATTACAAAACCGAATATCACATGATCTGGATATACTCTGATACTCAGCATGTTACATATATTTCTATTACAAAACTGAATATCACATGACCTGGATATACTTTGATACTCAGCATGTTACATATATTTCTATTACAAAACCGAATATCACATGATCTGGATATACTCTGATACTCAGCATGTTACATATATTTCTATTACAAAACTGAATATCACATGACCTGGATATACTCTGATACTCAGCATGTTACATATATTTCTATTACAAAACCGAATATCACATGATCTGGATATATTCTGATACTCAGCATGTTACATATATTTCTATTACAAAACCGAATATCACATGACCTGGATATACTCTAATACTCAGCATGTTACATATATTTCTATTACAAAACCGAATATCACATGATCTGGATATACTCTGATACTCAGCATGTTACATATATTTCTATTACAAAACTGAATATCACATGACCTGGATATACTTTGATACTCAGCATGTTACATATATTTCTATTACAAAACCGAATATCACATGATCTGGATATACTCTGATACTCAGCATGTTACATATATTTCTATTACAAAACTGAATATCACATGACCTGGATATACTTTGATACTCAGCATGTTACATATATTTCTATTACAAAACCGAATATCACATGATCTGGATATATTCTGATACTCAGCATGTTACATATATTTCTATTACAAAACTGAATATCACATGACCTGGATCCACTCTGATGCTCAGCATGTTACATATACTGTATATTGCTACTATAAAACTGAATTTCACAGGACTGAAAACCAAATTTATAGCATTCATAAACTAAATTTTCATTTCAATTCATGCACAAATTTTGGCATCAGATCAAAAACATTTGAGATTCTTCAACTCAACAATATATATGACGCTGCACCATGGTGGCTATGCTAGAATAACTTTTATCTTGATGACAACCAAAGATTGGTTGTTCCTGGTGTACACAATGCCGTTATTTTCACCGTTCTATAATAAATCTGATTAGAACCATTGAGGTGTAAAATCAAATAGCTTTGTACATATTTATCTCGAACCCATATCAATACTTCAACAATGTCAAAATTGGTCTTAACCAGGTCAAAATGAAAAGGCAGATTCAACTCCTGTAACTATCATGGGATTAATTCAGTTTGAACATCTTCTACTGTCCATGAATATATTTGCAATTTTATCTTCAACATTGAGAAAAGATGCTAATGCATGATGGTAGACCATTTAGAAAGATTTGATTTTCTCTTTTTTCTCTTCATACAATTCAACACTGACTTGAAACGTTTGTTGCCCACAAAAAAGGAGAAAACTGCATATATTATTATCCTATTTAATTCATGATAAGCCCCTGCTTTTTTATATTGCACTTGTTTGGTAATATTATCCTATCCCCCCTCCCCTCACCACCACCCCGAGGCTCATTTCTTACAAAAGTACTGCATGCTAACACCGTGCCGATTGATTCACTTCCGCTAATCATTTCATTAATGGTTTTATACCAATACTGTAAAACTTTTATTAACATTCTGTGATTAAAATTTTTATGATCACATTCATGAAGGTGCATTAAAAAAAAGCAAAAACTAGACTACCATATAAACTCGCTTATAAGTATAGTCCAACTGCACAAAAAAAAAAACAGACTGATCTGCTGTCACATAATAAGCAGACTGATCTGCTGTCACATAATAAGCAGACTGATCTGCTGTCACATAATAAGCAGACTGATCTGCTGTCACTTAATAAGCAGACTGATCTGCTGTCACATAATAAGCAGGCAGATCTGCTGTCACATAATAAGCAGGCAGATCAGGGTCTATGTTGTTTGCACTTGGACTTGACCTTTAAGTAAGTACATATGGTACTCAAGACATTAACTGTATATGATATAAGTGTTACATATGAAAAATATAAACTGCATTATTTATATTTTGTTCATGCAATACTGTAAGCACTCTAAGTATCAATAAATGCTTTATGACCATAACTAAGTAGCCAAGTCAAATCCTCACACCTTGATTTAAAAAACAAAAAAAAATAGATGTATCAAAATGTCTACTACTACTACTACTAATAATAATAATAATAATAATAACGAGGACTTAGAGTACAGCGCTTAATCTTTAAAAGCTCCAAGCGCTTTGCAATATTAGTTAACGCAAAAGGACATATATATAGACAAGATTACAAAAACAAACACAGTGAAATTACAAACAAAAACATACTGAAAATAATTAAGGGTAAGGAAACATTGTCAAGTCTAAAGACTATTCATGCAGTCTAAATAGGTGAGTTTTTAGAGCACTCTCGAATGAGATCATACTGTCATTGTGTCTAAGTTCAAGAAGCAATTTGTTCCTGGCACTGGTATGCAAAAGTACGTTGACTGTAGGACTTGGTTTTGATAGTGGGAATAATGAGAATAAGAGTGTCTGAAGAGGAGCGGAAGTATCCAGATGGGGTATACATATGGGTGAGGTCAGATAGGTATTTTGTACTGGAGACAGTCAACAAAATGTAGCATAGAGAACAGATTTTGTTTGATTCTGAAGCAAACAGGTAGCCAGCGGAGGGTACAGAGCAGGGGGGAGGAGTGCTCAGTTCTTGGTACTCTAAGGACGATCTAAGCAGCTGCGTTTTGAACTTTTTGAAGTTTCTGTAGTAGATATTGAGATGAACCAGATAGAAGAGAATTACAATAGTCAAGTCTATAAAGTACTAAGGAACACAAAAGTGTTTTAGTGGCATCAACAGAAAGAAAATTGCGAATGGAGCTGATGCGTCTCAGCTCCAGATATGCAGCCTTGCATATGTTCATGACATGTTGGCGTAATGAGAGAGTACTGTTGAGAGTGACACCTAGGTTTTGTACTGATTGTGTGAATTTATTGTTGGTGTTGCCGATACTTATTGTTTGAGGTAAATGATAGGAATGACAAAGTCTTTGTGTGGTGGTCGGAATGGCTTCAGTTTTATCATCATTCATCTGCAGCTTGTTACATGTCATCCGTGCCTCTCCTTAACTACATCTTGGTGCACTACACTCACTTAAGAAAATTATTTTCTCTAAACCAATAATAAACCTTTCAAACAATACTGTTGATACAATGGAGAACTGTTATTAGTGAATTATTGATTAAATGGAAGCTGAACAATTACTAATGCATTGGATGCATTGTCGATGTGGCAATTGGGCCACACAATTGGATACATGGCTCATGAGGTATGCCCATTTGGCTCATTAAAAGTCAAAGTGCAATTGATTTTCTTGCGGGATGTCTTGCAAAATGCATGCAAGCAAACTAATAAAAGGCTGCCATTTTAACTAAAAACACTGTAGTTCAACAATTACTTTCAAAATAATGTCCCAAAAGATCCCAGCTGCCACTGAAAATGTCAGCTCCAATGGTCCCTGGAAATTGAATGTGATGACCAGGATATTTCCAGAGCTCAAATCAATAAATTATCTAATAGTTTTAATAATCCTGATATGGACAGCTTTTATTTGCATATTCATCACACACAATGCATACTCATCACATACAATGCATACTTATCACATACAATGCATACTCATCACATACACATACAATGCACTCATCACATATGATACATACTCATCACATAGACATACAATGCACTCATCACATACAATCCATACTCATCACATACAATGCCTACTCATCACATACTCATCACATACATTACATAATCACATACAATGCCTACTCATCAGACACATATTATGCAATCACATACACTGCATACTCATCACATACAATGCATACTCATCACATACTCATCACATACACATACAATGCATATTCATCACATACAATGCATAATCACATACACATACAATGCATACTCATCACATGCACATACAATGCACACTCATCACATACACATACAATGCATACTCATCACATACTCATCACATACAATGTATACTCATCACATATACATACAATGCAATCACATACACTGCATACTCATCACATACACTGCATACTCATCACATACTCATCATATTCAATGCATACTCATCACTTACACATACAATACATACTCATCACATACACATATAATGCATATGCATCACATACACATACAATGCATACTCATCACATACAATGCATAATCACATACAATGCATATTCATCACATACTCATCACATACAATGCATACTCATCACGTACAATGCAAAAATGAATAAAACTTACAAGTGCATCATTTTAATTAAGTAAAATGAAACCTGTCATAATCTAGTGGCCAAGTTCCTAAATATTTTGGATTCCTGCCCAAATTCAGCCAAAAAATTTAACTGGTTTTAACTTCACTACATTGAATAAGACCTTGATTATTCCAGTTCACTGCTCAATCCAGGTTATATATCTCTGATGCTCTCTCTCTCTACAGCCAGATTACACAGGTTCCACTATACTGAAAAATGTGATGAAAATGTACTTTTTCATAAATTTCAGCGTGCTTGTTTAATGACCAATTTTACCTACTGGTACTAAGTTTTGATAAGTCAATAGATAGTTCCCCAACAACATGTATATACAATAGTCTCTCACTACCAAGTACCACAGTATAACATGGTCTCTGACGTAACTCAAGTATAGTCATGGATCTGATAACAAAGTACCTTAGTATAACACAGACCCTGATATAACAACCATACATGCCAACCCTTAGAGAGGTATAAGCGTAATTACTACTAATATATGTGGCAAAAAAGCATAATCTGAGTATACAAAGTGTAATCTATATATTGCATGTCATAATCACAGGAAACTGTATGAAAAATGTACATTTATTTTTGCCACTAACCTTGATCTGCTGCTGGTTTAAATACTTTTTAAAAATTTTTGGCAAAATCTATGTGGATTAGTACCAGAATACAAACACAAAACATATTGACAAATTATTTATATACCACACTCACTTTAACTAGTCTACATGTCTAACTTTTGCTGATTGATCGTAAAGCAAAGTCCAGAAATTCTGCAATGAGCATGACGATGTGCTCAACCTGAGTGCTGTATTACATCACTCTCATTTATTTTTCATTTTAAATTTGTAAAGCGCTATAGATTTGTTTAAAAAGATACAGGCATTATCAGGGTCTATGCTCCATTCCTCGTTTACTATTGTCTTGTTTCTGGAACATTTAACAAGCGAAAGAAGAAGCATATTTTTTGGACAGTGATTATTTAATCTATGAATTTTTTAATCGGCTAAGCTACCTGGTCTAAAATTATTTACAAGAAAAACATGATTTTTTTTAACAACCATAACCATTCTGCTACACTAATTTTATATGTACAACAGCCACCCTGATCAGTTTTTATATTTGACAGGGTCACAAGGAAAAAGATCAAAGATGTCAGCTTCTTCCAATAAAGTTGGCATTTATAATAACAGGATGTGCCAAATCAACTTTAATTTTTAAACCTGGGTCATGTTCTATTGTTTGACCATCTCCCAAGGGTGTTACTGACACAAGAATGTGATAAAGCATACAGGTATCTAATTAAATCATACTGAGTTATCCCACTCAAATTTCATTTCAGCTTCCCAATTATAAAACCTGTTACATGACTCACCCTATGCCAGTATGTGTCAAATTTCAGTGGAAAGTGACAACTCTTTTAGCTGTTTGTCCATAATTAGTCAAAGGTATAATGAATTACCACACTATCAAGTCACATGAATTTATCAAGTAGAGGTCAAATTTCATTGTATGCATATTAAACGCTGTAATAAAGATAAGATCAGTTTTTATTGTATATCTCATCATATGGTGTCATAAATCTGTGGATAGATTTCAATGTATATTTAATCCTTTTCCCCTGTATAGATAGTTTTATTTGGTTAGGTGTTTTACAGCAATAGGTGATAGTTATTTATTGCCAAGGCAAATGTTGTCCAGTGTCTTGCACAGGGAAACACAATGGTAGTCAACCAATGCTGATCCATTCAGAGGATTCAAACCCTTGCCATTCTGATCACCAACCTGGCATGCGAAGAAATAAGCTGCTGTGGCTCTTGCATAGAGTAAATATTGGCTGTATGCTTATCTTTGAATTTTTTAATACAAATTTTCCAAACTTGTCATGAATAGTACGCAGCCTGTCACTCGTTATGTTATTCTATTATTCAACCATCCTGTATGACTATAGATCACCATATTTTAGTGTCATTTAATTTTCACAAATCGGTAT
Source organism: Margaritifera margaritifera (assembly GCA_029931535.1). Lineage (NCBI taxonomy): Eukaryota > Metazoa > Mollusca > Bivalvia > Unionida > Margaritiferidae > Margaritifera > Margaritifera margaritifera. The sequence continues at coordinate 699,370 of JAQPZY010001617.1, forward strand.
TTTAGCACGTTAACGACATGAAATGTTAGCGAATTACCGATGGGCAAAAATACAAATTTTATGAGGTATTTTTTTACACTATCAAATGACAAGCAATAGTGCTTGCATGTTGTGATATGTCCACAGTGACAAAATGAAGTTTGGTCATTTTATTTCAACACAAGGTATTATTCTACTGTACTTAACATGAATTTCTGCCAACAATAAGGGATATTAAAATAAAATTAGGGATAAAACATACAACCATTTCTCAGAAGATGGCTGGTTGGTTTTAACAGCACTTTTAACACATTGTGGACTATATCATCTACGGGTATGGAACCGTGTTCCTCTGATTACCAGTCCAATCCTCAAAAAACTAAGCTACCGCAGATCCCTTCTTAGAAGCAAGCTGCACAGGTCCACTGGTTAACTCACTGCTATTACATCCTAATTACAGCACTGTGCTTGTGAAACAGTGGCTTCTAATATGTATCCCTGCTTACAACTCTATCGGCATTTCTATCATACGTGTTTTTCAAAAACGTACTTTTAGTGAAAATACAATGTACAATGTTAGCGAAAAAAAAGTTAGGCTCACTGTATTTTTTAATTTTATGATATCAAAGATAATTCCAAACAGAATCCAGGCAAATGCTGCTCAGCAAGAAAAATCATAAGTGAGGACACCATGCTTTACCCCCACCCCCACCATAACCTTGACCAATATAACCCTTTTCAGAACAAAGCCCAATCAGGCAGGCAGTTGTGCAGACCAGGAATTTTTTTAGTCAGTGGTGTATCAGCATGAAAGAATGCAGTGATGTTGGTTAATCTGACTTTACTAGACAAGTTTTTCAAATAATTTTTTTAAGTTATGTACCATTTTAAAAAGCATAACATTTTCTTTAAAGCAATGCTAAAAAAAATCAGATAGCCCAATGCCCGTGGACCCTCTAATTTCCGATCGTGCCCCTCCTGTATTCGAAGTGACGAGCCCATTGGGCTTGTAAAAAAAATCTATTTTGCATGAGAAAACTTCAATCTTGCTGACATAATGCAGAATTTAATTTGTTGAAAGACAAGCAAATTATTAATATTTATCACCATGTATGCCCCTTATCCTTATGAAGATCATCTACTTATCATACTTCTATTGAAAGCTGTAAACTTGTGTACAAATCGAAGCACATGACCTATGAATGGGGAACAGATTGCCTGGGTTACCTGTAATTAGTGCTCACTTGGCATTAACATACATGTGATTCTACCGGCAGTAGGACAAAAATACCGTTTGTAAAGCTGTCTACTGCACATACCGTTTTATACTTCAAATCTACAGCTTTTGAAAATAAAGATTTTTTTTTTTAAATTGAAAAAAGAAAGAAAAAAAAAAGGTATCTTTACATGTTCTATCCACGCATTAAAGAAACCATCCAGAACCAGTCTAGTGTGGACCGGAACTGTTCCAGCAGTCATTGCGACCTGTGCAATGATGCGTGGCTGAGTAAACGGGTTAAAGCTAACATGTGTACACAACAAGCTGTTAATTGCAGGACGTTTTTTGAGGTGTTATAAGTAATAAAGGGTTTGAAAACTCTGTGTTTTTCTTTGTGGATAATAATTGTGAATGTATGTGTCTCTGTGTGTACATGTGTGTTGTGTCTAAGTAATGGAACATACCGTATGTAAAGATCAGAATGCAAAATAATTTAAGGTAATACCCCATACACCAGGACAGGTGGTGATGTAGGGGAACATGTAAAATCCTGACAACTTATGTTCAAACAAAAAATATTAAAAAACTTTTAAATTAATATTTTTTTTACAATATTATGCACACATCCAGCCTCTGTATATGGACAAACTTTATCAGCAGTGAAGTTTACAAAATGTCCAGCTAGGCTGAAAACCATAAAAGTCTTCATCATCGTCAATATGCGAGTCAAAAATACCTATGAACTAGTTATCATTAACTCAGTTCATTCCAATGTAGTGAAGATCACGATCCCAAAAATAAAATAAAAAATAAGCCTAAAATATCAATTTCTCCAACAAAATTGTCTATATTTTCATCAAAATCAGCATCCATACCACTGTCATCACATGCCGCTTCACTACTGTCTGCCATTTTGATCTCCTCATGTTAAAGTTCATTTTTTTTAAATAAAATTTTCTACTAACCAGTTATCATCATCTCTGTTTATTTCAAAGTCAGGAGGACTATGACCTAATCAGTAGAACAAACAAAATAGACCCTGATCTGCCGGCGCATTATGCGACGGCAGATCAGGGTTTATGTCGTTTGTATTTGTACCCGGATTATCCACAAGTATATACGGTAATTATGAATTCCACAATCGTGTGTCCTAGAATAAACCCTCCATGCTTACCTATTTTCTTTTCCATTTTACGAGTAAGGTCTCATTATGAGGACTAAATTATTTAGAAATGTCAAAACTGAAAATAAATCTGCTGACTCACTGCATATTCTATTTGTGGCTTATAACATATATTTAACTTATAACAGGTAATCATTTATTATCTTTGACAGGTGTGCTCAAGAGCAGAGTCCAACCAGAGTATCCACAAAGTCAAATAAGACACTTTAAGGAAACGTGTGAAAGACAATAAGAATTTTGGTGACACAGCTATCCTTGGAATTTCTCCCTAGTTACAGCACTCCCTCACTTCACGATCCATCCTTATAACAGGGTTCCTGTTACAAGGCAGGTATGGTCATGGATCCAATTTCATTATTCAGTAGTAAAATCATATGTATCATGTACTTCATTATAAGACTGTCTCACTATAACACTCTTCATTATAACACAGCTCAATTTATAAGGTGTGTATGGTCATGGATCCCATTTCATGAGTGGTAGTAAAATTATATGAATCATGTACTTCATTATAAGGCTGTCTCACTATAACACTCTCCATTATAACACTGTTCTATTTATAAGATTTATAAGGTGTGTATGGTCATGGATCCCATTTCATTAGTGGTAGTAAAATTATATGAATCATGTACTTTATTGTAAGGCTGTCTCACTATAAGGCCCCTCACTATAACATGGTTCCATTTATAAGGCATGTATGGTCATGGATAACATAACATTATGTAGTAGCAAAATTATAAGTATAATGTACTCCATTATAAGGCTACCTCACCTACAAGGCAGTAAAGTCTATGGCATTATAATGAGGATGTCATTATAATAAGGGAGTACAGTATTTATATGGGAATCACAACATGCATAGTATCCAATATATCTTACTTAATTTCATCAGGAATACTATTAGGCCCAAAAACAAAATATGTGTTTCCTATTGCACTGGTTTTAAAATTAGGGTAGGCATTTAGTTGGGGTTTTTTGGGTTTTTTTTAAAACATTATATATAAATCAAATAATATTTCAAGCACTTCAAAGTACTGGGCAAAACTGGCTCAATTAGATGCACAAATCAATTTCGACAATGTGATTTTTTTTGATTTTTTTTTTTGTGGGGTGGGGAAAAAGTGCTAGGGTCGGCAATGAGAAACAGGGATAGACGGCCGACTGGAAACATATTTTTTTTTTTTGGCCTTAGTATCTTGGTCCCCAGTTTATACTGTTTATTCTTAGTACATGTACTATCACATCTGACAGTTTGAATATCACCCAACAGCCAAGGTGTCTACCATTCATGCTATATATTTCACATATATCAAAACTGAAAGGGTACAAAAGATTTGATTTCATTCCACAGGAATGTGCAAGTCACGGGGGATTGGACAATATGGTTTGAAAAAGGATGGGATCTCATTTTTATGAACAAAAATACTTTCTGCAGATAGAATAACACTATTTAATCTAATTTAATTTGACAGATTTGTATGTGAAAAAGGAAATACATATAAAAGGGCACAGCACCATGAATGTAATAGCTATGTTCAATTTCACTATCAATGTTACTGGATCTATTCAAGGATGGGTGATTGCAGGATTCAACGGGGTTCAGGAAAACCACTTGTCCTTGCAGGATTCACCAGGGCTCATAAAAACCACTTGTCCTCTTTTCCTGACGGGGTAAAAAAAACAATTGGCTCGTTCTTGTGCCAAGTAGATGCAGATTCGTACCCTGAGAATAAATCTGTGTCCATTTGATACCCTTAACAAGAACCGAATTCAGCTCAGCATTGCTTACCATCTAGCATGGGTCAATTATCAATTACTTTTGCCTACTTGCTAGTCCAGAATCTGTTGCAAAGGAAGCTAATTTTGCTTTTACTAACATTCCCAACACAAACTTAAATAATACTAAAATAGGTCCAAATCATGAAAATATTGTTACGAGTTAACACAGCAGTTTAAAAACTTTATCATATATGGCCGCTTATATAAATATATACAAAGACACGAGGTTTGTATTCTAAATTTAGAAATCTCAGCTTCACACCAAGCCCCAATTTCTTAACGATATCCGCGTGTACAGTGACACTTTCATGATCTATCACAAATCTTGATAAGTTAGATCGTGAAAAGTTAAAAGCCTGAGAATGTAAAAATTTTCTGACATTTCATCTTGTCAGGCGGTGTTACGCTTGCCCCAGGTCACCAGAATTTTCAAGACTACAGCTTTATTGATACACTGTCACAGCAAAGTGAAGAAGACACCAGCAGATATTTCTATAAGCATGTAATAACTTTACACAAGAAAAATGGTGCTAACTCACATTTGAAAGAAGCATTGTACGTGTCTCTGCTGATTCGCACCAAGTTTCATATAATGCATGCCATTGTAATCTATTTAAAAAGCACATCATGTTCAGACAACAGCTGATTGGTCTTAATTTAAGTGAGGCAGCAACCTTCCAACACTTCTGACCAATCAGGGCTCTGGAGTTTGATGGGCACCTTGAGTAGTTCTCTAGAAATGGAGGTTTTACTGAAATTGATTACAGGGTACAAAAGTTAGTGAAAATTGTGGAGACACTTGGATTTCTTTCAAATGTTAAGTTAGCAACATTTTTCATGTGAAAAGTAATTACATGCTGATAGAAATATCTACTGGCATCTTCAGTATGGCATGACGATGTATCAATATAGCTGCCCAGTCTTGAAAATATCTGTGACCTGGGCAGAACGCAAGACCCTTTGAACAGACAAAAAAAAAAAATCACAAAATTTTGAAATTTTCTGGCTCATAACTTCACACATATGTAACTTAAACTTCACACATATGTAACTTAAACTTCACACATATGTAACTTAAACTTCACACATATGTAACTTATAAGATGTGTGAGAGATTCTTCAAGGAAAAACTTCTCCACATTAAAATGACACCTAGATTACTAAAAAAATGTCCCCAAAAAACACTAATTAAGAAATGGTGGGCTAGGTGCAAAATTACAACTTGTCTCTTGTTATATGTTTATCTAAGGAGTCATGCATTAAAAGGATTTTAAAATCGCTGTCTTTACTCCGAACATAATATTTTCATGGTTCGGGCCCATTTTAATATCAAGCTTCCATTGGGTGCCTTTAGTTTTGTAGTTACCGATAGTAGTTTAGTAGACAAGTGTACTGTGTTGAGTAAAATGATGAAAGGTACAAGTATCTGGTGCAACTCGTCCCAGTGACAAATGCTTGGAGAAAAAAAATCCTATGCCGATTCATGCTAGATTTTCAAAAATCGTGCTAAAAAATTATTCATATGTGGGGAGATCATGAATCATATCTGCAAGTTCTATCTATATTTCTTCTTTAAATCGACCCCTGTAGTTAGACACACCCTTTTTTTCAAAAATGGACTTGGGAATTTGTACCCTAAATTTTAAGTTCTTTAACAGACCCTTATAATACTGTCATAAAGTTTCAATTCAATTTTCTTTCAATTCAAAACACCGTTTGAAGATTATAAAGCATACATCTATTTTATTTTCTGCTTACTAACTATTGTGTTGATCAGAGCTCTAAACAAGCAGTGTATTTACATATTTCATGCAATCAAACTGATTAAAAAACACATATACCCTTTTTTTAATGGATTAAAATTATGCAAAATAATTTCATTTAAGCATTTAGTCTAAATTTGTCAGCTGATTACTGCTCTCATAAGTACAGTCTATATTTTATGATGGCACATTATAACCTAAATAAACCATGCTATTCTGACAAGTTCCAGATGTCTGAAATAAAAAGTCACCTACCATGGTGAGTAGGTGTACTCAAACAGAGCCATATTATCGAATGCATGCTGAATTATCCTTGGTCATTAAGATGTCTGATGCATTCTAAAAGACATGATTAGCATTCTGATGACTAAGACTAAGTTAGGTACCTAAGTTCATGTTTTACGCTATACAATACTCCATCAATTTTTTAAAAATGCAAATACCATATATATTCGCGTATAAGCCGATACCAACTGCAAACTGGATACACCCAGATCTGCCATGCGCAATGCTCTGGCAGATCTGGGTCTATGCAGTTTGTAAGGACTAATCAGTAGAACAAACAACATAGACTCTGATCTGCCAGCACATTATGCGATGGCAGATCAGGGTCTATGTTGTTTACATTTGGACTGGACTTATACGTGACTATATACGGTAGTATATAGTTTTGACCCCAGGCATAAAATACCCAATTTATTAAATTCTTATCTAGAGCTTTGTGGTTATATATTTTTTGATGATGTGCCACCAGCAAAAATCTTCAACTTTTAAACAGAATGCAGTTTATATTTTAAAAAATTACAATGTACTTTTATGGATTTTACTACTTTTATATGTATCTTTATTTTATATGTATCTTTATTTTATATGTATCTTTATTTTATATGTATCTTTATTTTATATACTTTTTAAAGAATTTGTATGTCTTTTATTTTAAAGATATGTTTATTTTTATTCTGATGGGTTGTCTTGCAAACGATTTCAGCAAGTTTTTTTTTTTACTTTACCATTTATCAAACTTTTACTCACTACTATATAGCCAGGATTGTGTTGATGTGCCATTAAACCCTATACATGAATACATACATATCATGCACATGTAGCTAATAATGTGTTAAAAGTGTTGTTAAACAACCAACCAACCAACCAACCATTAAACCTATTGTCAGACAACCTGTTAGAAAAATCTGGGACAAAAGGAAGGAGGGGAGAGGGGACATAAGACAGGTTTTTGCAGGTCAAGTGAAGAGAAGAAGCTGCAGGTGAAATACCAATCATGGAACCCCATGTCGTTTTCATTTCCCACAGTCAAATGAAGTACCTGTAGCACATGACTGACAGCTGTACTATCTGCAGCAATACACACTGCACAGCAACTCTAACATGTATCCCTCCCTTTGATCCCAGGAGATTTATGACTGACTGACAAACACCTCCCTTTCTCAAGGACCTGAGATATGGTGTACCATACATATATTTACTTCCTTACTAAGATAGTGGCATGTACCATATTTACTTCCTTACTAATATAGTGGCATGTACCATATTTACTTCCTTACTAAGATAATAGCATGTACCATATTTACTTCCTTACTAAGATAGTGACATGTACCATATTTACTTCCTTACTAAGATAATGGCATGTACCATATATACTTCCTTACTAAGATAGTGAAATCAATGTACCATATATACTTCTTTACTAAGATAGTGAAATCAATGTACCATATATACTTCCTTACTAAGATAGTGAAATCAATGTACCATATTTACTTCCTTACCAAGATAATGGCATGTACCATATCTAATTCCTTACTAAGATAGTGACATGTACCATATTTAATTCCTTACCAAGATAGTGACATGTACCATATTTACTTCCTTACTAAGATAGTAACATGTACCATATTTAATTCCTTACCAAGATAGTGACATGTACCATATTTAATTCCTTACCAAGATAGTGATATGTACCATATTTACTTCCTTACTAAGATAGTGAAATGTACCATATTTACTTCCTTACTAAGATAGTGGCATGTACCATATTTACTTCCTTACTAAGATAGTGACATGTACCATCTTTACTTCCTTACTAAGATAGTGGCATGTACCATATTTACTTCCTTACCAAGATAGTGATATGTACCATATTTACTTCCTTACTAAGATAGTGACATGTACCATATTTACTTCCTTACCAAGATAGTGAAATCAATGTACCATATGTACTTCCTTACCAAGATAGTGACATGTACCATATTTACTTCCTTACTAAGATAGTGGCATGTACCATATTTACTTCCTTACTAAGATAGTGGCATGTACCATATTTACTTCCTTACTAAGATAGTGACATGTACCATATTTACTTCCTTACTAAGATAGTGAAATCAATGTACCATATGTACTTCCTTACTAAGATAGTGACATGTACCATATTTACTTCCTTACTAAGATAGTGAAATCAATGTACCATATTTACTTCCTTACTAAGATAGTGATATGTACCATATTTACTTCCTTACTAAGATAGCTACATGTACCATATTTACTTCCTTACTAAGATAGAGACATGTACCATATTTACTTCCTTACTAAGATAGTGGCATGTACCATATTTACTTCCTTACCAAGATAGTGACATATACCATATTTAATTCCTTACCAAGATAGTGACATGTACCATATTTAATTCCTTACCAAGATAGTGACATGTACCATATTTAATTCCTTACTAAGATAGTGACATGTACCATATTTACTTCCTAAGATAGTTACACCTATCAAATCCAAACCCTGTCAACAAGAAGTTGTCACCAAATATAAGCTAGTCTGTTTGATGTCTACACTGATATGAACTAATCTGTATGGGTTACCGTATATACTCGTGTGAACTAATCTGTATGAGTTACCGTATATACTCGTGTGAACTAATCTGTATGGGTTACCGTATATACTCGTGTGAACTAATCTGTATGAGTTACCGTATATACTCGTGTGAACTAATCTGTATGGGTTACCGTATATACTCGTGTATAAGCAGAGTCCAAATGCAAACAACATAGACCCTGATCTGCCGTCGCATAATGCGCCGACAGATCAGGGTCTATGTTATTTGTTCTACTGATTAGTCCTTACAAACTGCATAGACCCAGATCTGCTGGTGCATTATGATCTGGGTCTATGCAGTTTGCAGTTGGTATTGGCTTATACACAAGTACAAACGGTAGTTGAGGGGAAGAGGGGGGTCAGGGTATATTCTAGAACTGAACATTGAGGGGTGGCAGTAATTCCTCTTTCCATTTGTAAACAAAGCAGGGAATTTTCAAAATATGGGATAGATTTTATGAAGAAATAAAGGTGGGATTTGAAAATATAATGCGTCAATTTGCGTATTTTTTTGGTGTGATCTTTCTTAAATAAGCCTGAATCCCGAATATCCTATATTAGACCCTGGTGGGTGGTACCATTCTACTTCAGTTCCAACGTTCATTCAAGCTTGACAAAATGAGCAATAATATGATGATACATACATTGCTGAAGTAGATAGCAAACAGGGCCTGAATTTACCTGTTTCTTCCTACTTGCATTTGTTTGCAAGCTGAGAACAAAATGTACTTGCACAATTCTACTTCAACTTAATATTTTTTCAAGCTGATTACTAATTTACTATAACATTAAATCTTTCAAGAAAAGAAGATCCACATTTCTCATCAATTTCAACTGTTAGTTTTAATCCATAGGAAATCTTGAAGCCCTGGACTCACAGGAATCTGCCAAAAGGTTAACTTAAAATTCTGGTCACAATATAGGTTCAACCACTGCATTGATCTTCAGTCCAATTTAAATGAAGGCACAAAAAAAATATGTTTCCGGTCGGCCGACCATCCCTGATTCCGACCCTACCACTCCTCCCCCCCCCCCAATTTTTTTAATTTTTTTTTTATTATAAACAAAATCACATTGCCGAAATTGATTTTTGCATCTAACTGAGCCGGTTTAGCCTGATACTTTGAAGCGCTTTAAATATTATTTGATTTATATATAATGTTTTTAAAAAAAAAAAAAAAAGCTACCTGCCTACCCTCATTTCAAAAACCAATGCAATAGGAAACACTAGGGGTGAAACGATTCATCGATATATCGATGCATCGATACTTTTGCCATATCGATACAAGAGGTGAAGAATCGATACAAAACGATATCTACCCTATATACGTTACTTTAAACTTCAGCAGTCATGAATAATTATTAGTCGTTTGCCTTTTTATTCTTTAAACTGAGAATCGATAATGTATCGTATCGTAGGCTGTGTATCGTGAATCATATCGATACGCGGCACAGGTGTATCGTTTCACCCCTAGGAAACACGTATTTTTTTCTGGCCTAATAATGCTCTCTGTGATTTAATCACTTTAAAACAAATCAAATTTTCAAATTATTTTCAAGTTAATTGGTTCATCATGACAATGCCAATAAAGTTTGCTTATAATGATAAACTTTCCATTTGAGCTACGTTTTTAATTCATGTATTTTTCTGGCTGGGGTTCAAAAGTCATCATCCTTGACCATACCTGTGATTCTACCGGCGGTAGGCCAAAAATACCATTTTAAAGACCGTCTACCGCACATACCGTTTAGTAGTCGAAATCTACTGTTTTTGAAAATTTCAAGGAATTGTTTTTTTGTTTTTTTACAAAAACCCGGTATTTTTACGCGTTTTATCAACACATTAGATAAACCAGCCAGAACCAGTCTACTGGGAACCGGAAATGTTTACCTATGATATGACCGGTGTGACGATGCATGGTTGAGTTCGGATTACAACTGTTTGCATGTGTACACAAGAAGCGGCTAATTGATTACCTTATTGTTGTAATTTGGAGAGTTTAAGGCCAAATGCGGGATGTTGTTCGAGGTGTTATAAGTAATAAAAGGATCAAAGGTAATCCATGATGACCATGAGTCTTTGATTAAAACTCGGCCGATCTGTCGTGGAAGGAAAATAAAACGGAGAGACCAACCAAAAATGATCATGGCAGAAACACTTGAGTAAGTATTCTGATTTGATGTCTTTTAGTTCTTCTTGTATTGTTCACGATGGTTTAAGATGAATATTTAAGGGCAGCATGTATTTTATTTTTTTCAATGCATGTCAAAATGCAGAAATGTCAGCTTTCTCCCTATGCTAAGAAGCCACCAGCTAAGAAATACTACAAGTTTAACAACACTTGGATACCAGAATTTAAGTGTGTGCAGGCGAGTAGCAAAGGTCCTGACTTTGCATTGTGTCTTTAATGCAGATTGGATTTTAAGATAGCATAAGGAGGAAGAAATGATATCACCAGGCATATGCAGACACCATCACATAGGAGCAACGATTCTTCTGTAACAAACACACCCACATTGAAGGCATTATTTGAGACCGGATCAAAAGTGGATAAAGTGACACTTGCAGAGACTTTGTTTGCAAATTTTGTGACAGAGCACAATTTACCATTCCTCATAGCAGATCATTTTACTAAACTGGTTAAAGTCATGTTTTCTGACTCTGAAATTGCACAGAAGATGTCATGCCAGCATACAAAGACAACACATATTGTCACTCAGGCCCTAGCCCCCCACTGGGACAGAAGAGTTGAAAATATGTGTAGGAGTCAGAAGTTCAGTATCATGATTGATGAATCAAATGATCAAGGGAATGATAAAATGTTGAATGTTCTAGTCAGTGTGTATGATCAAACAGTTCAGCAAAAATGAATATTATTTTTAATATTTCACAACATTTGTCAACTTACATCATTGCATTGGATTGTATAAAAAATCTTTGCAGTGAACTGTGAGATGTATAACTCTTCCTTTTTCAATTAATTAACAAAAATAATGGCTCAAATAAACTAACTATTTATTGTAACATTTTCCATCAGATTCTGAATCTGAATAATGCTCAAAATTTGTGTTTTATTATAATATGAAGAGAATACATATTATGTGACAAAATAAACTTGTTTTCTTTTCAATCCCCTTAAAACACGTAAAATTTATGCCGATAAAAAATCTACCTTTTTAGAAGCCAATCTACTGATCAAAATTTGTAAATCTACTGGTTTGAAATCCTGGTTCTGTGACAGTTTTGCTTGACTAACATTACCGATTCAGTAACTGAACTAGTCAATACTACTGACTTGAGAACAAAAGTTCTAATCAAAGGCTACATCTAACAATCTATAACCAGTCAATATTTTCCAAGTTTAAAATTCTATATACCAGTCCATATTTCCTGACTGGTGCTCTAAAAATTACATTTTCAGGCTTCAATTTACACTATCGTATTCTGATCTATTCTTTGTACCACAAGTCTTATTAAGTGCAAATTAGGATCAGTGCTCAAGAGAACAAGAAGTTACTGTACAACATTAAATCCATTTGCAGATCCATGGCAGGATCAATATAATACAAGCCATACCTAGACTGAACTGCCAAGTTCCATTGATTGTAGACTGGTTCATAAATTAATAATACCATTATTATTGGCTGTTCGTACAGAGTAAGGCATCAAATCTTATCTAACTCGAAAACACAACGAAAGAAGTGGTAATTTTACGTAAAACAAAATATGGCATTACATAATGCAGTCCGTGATTTCTGTGCACTATTCATTATAAAAATCTATAAAATGAACCATACAAATCTCATCTGACAGTGCATCAAGTTTATCAGATGTCTACTATTTACATGTAGATCATGACAGCTAAGTCTGAAGTATACATATCTCCGTAACCCAGCACTGATAAAACTTTTTCTTGAGTATACATGTTATTTAACAGGGAAACTGTGACCAAAAAATGTAAATTAATATTGTTACCTGTGTTTAAAAAAATCAACATGAAAGGAAATAATTTTTTCAAATACCACTAGATATTATAAAGTATATTTATTTTTCATGTATTTCTTTTTTTTTGCATGCAAAATGTAATAATTGCTTTACAATAAATCATATGTATTAAACTGCAACATTTCTGGATATATATCTGGCAGGCAGTAACTCGTGACATACTTGACACCTCTGTCATGTGTATTTACCTGTGTGATACATGCACAGGTATGAACTGAACTACTTCTGTAAACTGCCAGTGTTGTGAAAATGGGCAAATTTAATTAATTTCTTGGAGGGGGGAGGAACCTGGAATAAAATGTCCTACCTCTAAATTGCTAGAAAATTTATTCTTGCTCTGATTTGCAGAAAAATAACTAATTACATCCAATATATTAGTTTAAAATAATAAATTATCTTGAAGTAAAAAAAACTACAAATATCTTGGTTTAAAAGAAAATCCCAGGCCTGCCCCCCCCCCTTCCTGAAAATTAAATGGTAGGTCCCTTAAAGCAATCAGAAATTACAATGAGGTTTAATATAAACATTTATGCACTAATATATAAATATAGATATATGCCCATTATTTCTTACTAATAATTAGACCAGCATATAAATATTTATGTATTTATATATCTATTCAGATATACACTGTGTGCCTGACCACACATGCTGAAAAACAACTGTCAGCCTAACCAGTAGGACCAGACTGTGACACAAACAATTTTCTACCATACAAGTGTCACCTCTGTCGCCTTTAAAGTAATTATCAGTGTCACCTCTTTCGCCTTTAAAGTAATTATCAGTGTAACCTGTCACCTTTAAAGTAATTATCAGTGTCACCTCTGTCGGCTTTAAAGTAATTACCATAGCCATAATTGCAAGAAATGAAAATTTATTATCATGTCATACAGTCTGTCAAGTCAATTTAATGTTGCTTCTTACATCCTTTTTATTTTCATTCTCTTGAATGCAGCTTATAAAACAATTCTCAGCATCAATTCCCTGTTGTGGCATTTTATATAATGTCACTTCCTATGCTGCAAGAGAGAGAGAGAGAGAGAGAGAGAGAGAGAGAGAGAGGGGGGGGGGAGGCTTATACAAAGATGTCTATAATAATACTTTAAATAATCACAGATTCCATGTTATGTGCTAGGTACCTTGGACATGGTCTGAAACTTGCCAAAAATTACTTTACAAATTGCCAAAACCTCCATCGAAGCAGGTAAAAATGTATGTGTGTGCTATCCAGGTTGTGAAGTAGTTTGCTGGTCCCATCCGACTTTATTGAAACAGTGTGTACCTGAGGATGCTGGGCATTATGCTGGCCATATTCTGAAATACTCCAAGTAAGACTGCATGGATCCAATCCAGAGTAAATGATGGGTGGGGAGAGAGGGGTAAGGAGGGAGGGAAAAAGAGGGAGATATGGTCCATTAACATCGAGAAGCAGGGTTCTGAATAAAAAAAATTGATAATAAAAGCTGGATGCCCCTATCCCTCACCCTAACCCTGATTCTCTAGCACTAACGTACATGTACATTTAACATCTACAACACTCCTGGATGGGCTTTGTCTAAACATGGCATACAAGGTACACGGCACTCAAGTTGTATTCAAATGGTTATTCATACGATGGGTATCTGAACAGTGTCTAAGAGTCAGTAAAGTCGGCATGAACTTGGGTCTAACTATCTATGTTTACCGGTTTTTACTTGATGGAAGCATATAATCAAAGCCAGTAGTGGTGTGAAAGGGGACACTTGAAAAGAAAGAAAGAAAGAAAGAAAGAAAGAAAGAAAGAAAGAAAAGAAAGAAAGAAAGAAAGAAAGAAAGAAAGAAAGAAAGAAAGAAAGAAAGAAAAGAAAAGAAAGAAAAGAAAAAAAGAAACTAAGGAATTTTCTTCTAATGAAATTACCTTTACAACTGTTTATTTACAATTGAAGCCCATACCAATATTAATGGTAATTACCTGTCCTATTTTAATCTCAGAAAAATTTCATCCATATCAAATTTTACAATAAGGCTCAATATGACATTAATATTGTGTATAATACTAATATGACTATCATATTTTGTATATACTCACTTATAAGTCAAGTCCAACTGCAACTGCACAGACCGAGATCTGCCATCACATATTGTGCCAGCAGATCTAGGTCTATGCAGTTTGTTAGGAGTAATTAGTACAACAAACATCATAGACCCTGATCTGATGGTACATTATGCAATAGCAGACCAGGGCCTATGTTGCTTGCAGTTGAACTGGACTTATAAGCAAGTATTTTTACGGTAAATTTGCCTAAATTAATCTTTCAGTAATATTAGTAGAATTAAAATTTTACATCATGGTTGGTGCCTTGGTTTCTTTCATTCATCGCCCAATGTGCCCTGATTCATGTCATAAGAGGTGACTAATAGAGACAGGTGTCTCGGTGGTCAGCATCCCAAGTTCACAACGAAAAGGTTGCAGGTTTGAATCCTAGCATCATATCAGCCCAGGTCTGCTACCATAGTGTGTCCTTGGGCAAGACACTTTACTCCAAATAAACCTCAGCACTAAATAACCTACATGTATTGCTGTACACCAAACCAAACCAAATCATTAATTTCACTCGGGCATGTACCTCTTAGTGTCACAATAAGCAATATCCCCCACACCTTGGGTATTATACAAAACACCATAGTCTCCTAAAATTTGACAACTCCTGTCAATTGAATGTATATTAATTGTCACAGGTTATCTATCTCTGACCTATGCAGAAAAGCAGAAGTGATATACTAAGCAAAAAGTGTCAATGTATACCTTTTTAAAAAATCTTGGCCTTCAAATACATACACAATGAAACGAAATACACACCATGAAATGAAAAATGCACAAGGAGACCATAAGAATATAATTGGGCAATACATTAAACTGCTATCATTTCACAGAGATAGGAATCATTTCCTGTCTGTAAAGAATATGCACTCCAAAAATAATTATCATGCGATTAGGAATACTTAAAAATGGAAAAATCACCACCAATATATTTTAAATTTGGCACTAGCAGTAATTTCTTTCTTGAAAATTTTACAAATTGCTTTTCATATCCAACTTTAAATTTAAAAAGGAAACTTACTGCTGGCATTTAATTAATTTTTTCTGGTTTTAAAATGACAATTTAAAAAAATAAAAATAAAAAATCCACACATTCTTTTACTCATGATATGACAAGCATCTATCCATCCATACATCCACTTGCCCGCACATACATGTATGGACAAATATATGTACATATAGATAGATACATAGATACAGAAAACAAACAGGTAACCTTCATGCATATATTATCAACATAATAAATACATTAGCATACCTACAAAGTAATTAGTACCATATATACCTGCATACACGTTGCATCCAACTGCAAACAACATAGATCCTGATCTGTCACTCAACTTGCCAGCAGATCTGGGTCTTGGTCTTTGTTCTACTGAATACTCCTATTAAACTGCATAAACCTAGATCTGCCGGTGCATATTGCAACGGCAGATCTGGGTTTATGCAGTTTTCAGTTGGATTCAACTGATAAGCAAGTACTAGTATATTTGGTATATTTGTGTAACATTGATGATTGTTTTGCCAGCCCCAGTGTGCTGACAGACAACACCTTGTTATTTGGAATGAAATTTCCATCCCATCATACATAGTACAATGCACATATTATATAATGCATCCTCCAAGAATGGGATGACACCTCATTACTTTATCTGACCACACTTCTCATTCTTCAAATACCCATAAGTGGCCACTTATATTATTAACACGTGACCTGAATGCTAAATCCATTTAGTGTCATGACTGATGCATGCAACACTACCCATACTTATGGACTTATCTACAAATTTGTGGAATTTCTTCTATTTTTCTAGCACTTGCAGTGATTGGTTAAGTATGTTTATGCATATTCATGAGAAACATGGAAATCTCAGCATAGGTAGCCACGGGTGATAAAGGAGCGTAGCGGATTGTTGCCCATGGTTTGGAACGATGAAACCACACTAAAAAAAGCCAGATTATCGCATCTGTTCTCATTCTCATGTGTTTCGCTGCGGAGTTAACATCGTTTTTCACTGTCTAATTTGTTGTTTGACTTCAGCAATTGTTTAAAAACAACACTGATAGGTGCAACCTGCAAATACTTTCCTTGTGAGTCACAGGGTAGCTTGTAATGACTGGTCTAAGGTACCTACTATTACTAATAAGTACTTTTTGAAAGTAAAATCTCGAATAGTATCAAATGCCTACCGCAACATGATTGAATAATTAACAACAGGTTTTACACACCTCACTTTACCAGCATGATGAACAAAAGGACAACTGCCAACTTTCTGAAATTTGTTTTACTTGGACTTTAATTGACTGCTTAAGCAGGTTTACGCATATTCATTTAAAAAGTTTGGACAAAAGTATCACTATATAAATAAATAAATCGAGAGAGAGAGAGAAAGAGAGAGACAGACAGAGAGAGAGACAGAGAGAGAGAATGTACTGTGTGGTTCAATATCAAAATACATGTATAATTCCAAATACCAATCACCATTGCAGAGGTTTAGCTGATCAGATTATATAGAGAAGAAAGCAAAAGATTTAGTATAAATTATTTTCTGGTACATGGTCATAGTAACATTACATGATGTCTATATATGATACACTAATCTTAACTTTCTCTAGAGACAACTTGCTGTACTGAAGCACATTTATGTAAGTTGTCCACTTCTTCAGAAATGTTTCGCCTTCAAGACGCTTAAAAGCATTGTATTTTTATACTAAATAAAAACCGTTTAAAGCTTGTTTAAAATGTGATAAATGAGGATGGGTTATACATATAATTTTACCACAACAAAATACAATGGAATTATTACCATACTTATAATGAAACTGTGTTATACTGATGGGCATTATAATGAGGGAGCATTATACTGAAAACAAAAAGGGCATTATACTGAAAACAAATATAAATATTATCCAAATATACAAAGTGAATTTCTGTACAAAAATGTTGGGATAGCCTAAAAAAAAAAAGTGGCATTTATGCTCCTGAAATATAATCAAAGGAATTTGACAAATCTATAAGGCCAAAAAAAATATGTTTCCAGTCGGCCAACCACCCGTTTCTCATTGCTGACCCTAGCACACCCCACCACCCCATAAAAAAAAATTTAATTTAAATTTTTTTTTAAAAAATCACATTGCCGAAATTCGAAATTGATTTGTGCATCTAGTTGAGCAGATTTTGCCCAGTACTTTGAAGCACTTGAAATATTATTTGATTTATATATAATGTTAAAAAAAGAAACCTACCTGCCCACCCTAATTTTAAAACCAGTGCAATAGGCAACACACATATTATTTTTTTTGGCCTTAAATAAATCTTTTTTTTAAAGTTCATTGAACTTATCATGTAACATACACGTTTTTGTAAGAAGAGGATATCTTAATATTTAAACAATTCAATGTTAAGAAAATACAAGTAAATACTATTTTTATAACACACATAAAATATAAATTTATAGTATGCATACAAAAATCTTTTCTCGCAATAAGATAACATTAAAAAACGAAAACTAGGTGCCAAATATATGCTAGTAGCCACAAAACTTCACATCAAACTTAACCTGTAATATGAACATCTAAAAGACAGTGATTTATCACTTTAGAAGGGTTCCCAGTTTATGCGGAGCCATTATGAAAGAAAAGGCCCTAGGGTCAGTCTGAATTAATAACAGGTACTTTTGATGTTGCCCCCTGCCTCTAGCACTTTGGGTGTAAAAGTGACAATGTTGATTTACAACATATACAGGGAGGATTATAAACACATATTATACAGGATAATGGCTTGATATAATCTATAGGGTTTATACCTGTGATTTTCACAATTTATTAAGAGTGAAAGATTAAACGTATATGAGCATATTATTAGGTAGTAACTCTGATGTTAACTCAACAGTCTAATTTATTGCCGATCTTATTTGTCTTATTATCTACTTTATTTCTCAAATGCAAAGATCTTTGGCAGGGAGTCTATCCTTATCTTATTTTATCTCTATGCCTTCACTCTTTTTTTCTAAATAGCATGTCACCTCTCTGTTCTAAATAGTATATTATGCACCATTAGTTCTTTTATCTGGGTTACCCCTATTAAAGTTTATATTATTATTATTATTATTATTATTATTATTATTATTATTATTGTTATTATTATTATTATTTTCCTACAGGACAGGTTGAGAGAAAATTTCCTTGACTGTAAATTATTCTCATGTCAAAGTCAATATCTACAATATTATAGAGAGACATCACTCTTGTCAACAAAATCAACCCCCCACCCCTTTCACTGACCCCCTCCAACTGCTAATTTATACCCCCCTTGGGTTAGCTCCCTATGGAACCAGATGCAAATGGCAGTATACATGCTTTTCTCCACATGGGTTGTTTGCTGGGTCAATTAGCAAGTTATTCACTGTCCAAACATTCCATTCCTTTCAATGGACCTGTCGATGCCAAGCATGGCCAATGTCCAGTGACAGGAAGCAAATGCCAAGGTAGAAAAACATTTCCTTGGTAATTTTACTTTCTCAAATTTTACTTTCTCAAATGACTAGAGAGATTAAGCCTGTACTTGCAATGTAAACAAAGTTTTGGATACAAGATCCAGTCTTGGAATTAAAGCTCAGCTTATTTTTAGAAACATACTTTAAACTATGCATGACTAAGCCTTTCATTGCAGTTCTATATACGTCTTAATAGCAAAGGTAGTACTAAATAGACATACTACTAAATAGACATACTACTAAATAGACATACTAAATAGACATACTACTAAATAGACATACTAAATAGATATACTACTAAACAGACATACTAATTAGACAAGCTACTAAATAGACATACTACTAAATAGACATACTACTAAATAGTCATACTAAATAGACATAGAAGTTCAAGGTTTCCAGCATTTCACCAAGTTGTCTCAGAGTTCGTGATATTTATGCTAAACTTTTTCAAATTTCATTGCGTGCAGGATCTATGTAGGACATGTCTAAATGTCTAAAACAAAATGGGCTGAAAATAACTGACTACCCAAAAATTGGGTCACAATATCAAGCCCTACCATTATTTCTTTATTAAATCCCTCTGATATCAAGAAAAAAAATCACCCACCCCCTCCGGTCTTTTTTTTCCCCTCCTAAATATTCTGTTCTCGAATTGACCCTGCAGTGATTTTAATTAGTTCACAAAACACTCAAGTCCAAAGTTTTAATTAAGCATGGGATGTTGTCTTTTTCAGTCCCAGACCTTAAATTGTAAAGCAGAAGCCAGAACTTTACATAGGCTGTGCCTGGCTCGGTTTTTTATCATAGCGCAATAAAGTGTGAACAGTTTAAAATTAAAATACCCTAATACAAAAGTTTGCAGAACATTATTTTATTTTTTATTTACAGACTGTGTTCTTAAGTGTATTCGTAAGCTTTCAAACTGAACAAATGTGTGATTTCAGAAAACTCTCACCCGCCCCAAAACTTTTTTTTTTTTTTTTTTTTTTTTTTGATTGAAATATCTTTTGGGGAATCACCCCTTACTAAAGATTCCTGTCTGCGTCATAAGTCGATGAAAGCATTGCACTGTGACTCTCAGATGCAGTCGAGTCCTGATAATCTGATATCAGCACAACGCAGCTGCAATGCCTTTAATTATTTAAAGTGTGCCTATATGCCCCTTGCAAAATATATACACATATCTAGCTTCACACGATCGGAAAATTACTTTGCTCCAACCTTGAGCTGCCGCATGCAATTCTGAATTGATTTTTATCTACTAGGTTAAGAAATCGATACGTGAAAGTAATTTATACACTTGCTTTTGGCCGGTACTGAGTCAGATAATCTTGTTACTAAAGGTGCAAGTACAGTAAAGACAATTATTTTTTGATCTTTTTGTTTTTCTTTTTTAAATGCAGTTTTGCTACCCTTCCACTTGAATTTAACTCCAAAATGCAACCTTCCATCTGTAGATTCTCCTTATTTCAAACAAATCACAAGTTGACATTAATACTTCCTTGCTTAAAATCCGTAGAAAAAACAAATGTTTTTACAACCTATACGGTCAATTAAATGAATAATAAATTAATATAAATCTTTTTCTCTTTTATTTTACATACCTTTTCAAAAGGGTATTTATAAAACAAGGTTATTTTGCTTTGTTCGTTTCTACGGCACTTCTAACACTTCACTGGCTATGTCATGCCAAGGAAATTGACTCCAAGTTCATTTTCCAAGGACACACCGTGATAGCCGACCAGGACTGCCTGGCGGATCCTGAACCCGCAAATCTTGGATTGTTAGTCCGACGCTCTGCCAACTGGGCTACCGCGGCTCCCGAAAAAAACAAGGGCATTGGAACCAAATTAATGGGATGAGCCTTCAGCAAGGGATGAACAAAACGTACTTTTGAAAAAAAAATCTTACGTTATCAGTGCTTCACTAAATTTCCCAAATCTAAGCTTGTAAAGTGTTACAAGTTGGTCCCACTAATAAATCTACTCCATACACTACTGAGTTGAAGTTGTGCAGCTTTAAGTTGCTGCAAGCCTCTTTGTCAGCTATCTGATTTGGTGATTAGCAATTTAAGCAAGTATTCTATTTTGTGTATTTATTTACTATACGTCTGTGAAATGGCAGATCCTTTCTAAATTTTCCACCTCTTTGAACACAACATTTACTATAGAAAGGCAGATGGCCAGAGCGAAATTTTGTACACGATATTGAGCAGGAGAAAATGTCAGCAAAATAATTTCAAGTTGGATGGTGGCGAGGGGGTTAAGTAACGTAGTGGTAGGATGGCAAATGTCAAAGAATCCCATGAAGCAATGAATAAAACTAACAACGTGTATTCACGCACAGGCCTTTGACATTTTATCAATAGAGTGGAGAAACATTAGAATATTTAAGAAAAACACAGAAAAAGAAAAACCCTATATAAAGATTGAGATCTTTTCCTTTATGTTTTTTTTTCTTCTTAAATATTCTAATGATATATATGGCTTTCCCTTTTCTATTTTGTCTTTTTGCAAATATTTTAATGTTTTCATACTCTATTGTTAAAATATCAAAAGGCATGTTTAGCAATTCATGCATATAAAAGCTATCTGGTCAGTGATGTATTCTTAAAGTCTATTGGTTTGTTGTTTTTGTTGTTGCTTTTGTTGAGGATTTGTTGTTGTTGTTGTAATCAATGATGCAAAACATGTTTTCAAGGCAGAACCCAGAAGAAACAAAACCTGGACAATTTCGCTTCAGTATTAAATGTTATTTTCAGGTTTAAATATAACTGATCGGATCGTTTTTTTTTTTTTAGCAGCCCTTAATATG
Organism: Margaritifera margaritifera; assembly: GCA_029931535.1. Classification (NCBI taxonomy): domain Eukaryota; kingdom Metazoa; phylum Mollusca; class Bivalvia; order Unionida; family Margaritiferidae; genus Margaritifera; species Margaritifera margaritifera. The sequence continues at coordinate 721,587 of JAQPZY010001617.1, forward strand.
ACACATTCATAACATTCTCTGCTATTCTAGTCGTATTCAACATCCTCCTCTAATTTCAGTTATTTTACAATTTTCAGATGAGTTAAGGAATACAAGATGATTAAATCTGATTAAGTAATGATGCAAAATTAAATCAAGTTTATTGCACCAAGTTAATGTCTGTCAGTTCTCTCCGAAGTAAAGCCTCTCTTTTTTGATGTTTACTTTGTATATTCCACATCAATGCCCTACCCACAAATTGTTGCATCATTTCGTAATAAAGGTCACATTCTAATCAAATGTATTTATCGAACGACTAATGTTGTCAACGTTATGAAAGGGTGGAACTAATTCGTTTAAAAACGTCCATGATGAAAACTGGGACCGCAAATTTCATAAATAATTACTGTGCTCACAAACTTACCCAAATCCAAAGCTGTCACCCCTATTCCAAAATCCAAAACCAGAAATAACGCAATGATCACAGTGACAGCAGCATCTGTATCAGGCATCTTTCTATAAGCCCTCCTGCAACAACAGAATGATGCCTGTCCACTCTTAACTCTCGACAATGGCACGGTATATAGTACATCCATACCCACTGAATGTTACATCCCAAGTTTATCCTTTAACCGGCATCAATAATCCAGTGTGGTTAGTCAGAAATCTCCAAAAATCCCCGCCAGCGAGTCTTTTTATGGATAATGAATCCCAAAATGTCAATTTTTTTACATAGATCCTCGTTGTACTCTCACTCGCTCTACCGACTACTACACACTGAAATAGACACGAGTTTCCATCAATACTTACAATTATTATGCGGAATCGGACCAAACCATTTTCATAATAGGGGAGATCAGCTTGGTATGCTGCCTCCAGGCAGTTCCACACATTTACAATGCTACACGTAGAATCTTAGATTGACGCTTTAATCTTGTTATTCCATACATTATAATGAAAAAAGGGAGGCTCCAGTGGCTTATTTATTTACATAATTAAATCAGTTTGTATTCGAATAATAGACGTATACAGCGGTATATTAAAGGGGTGTTAGAAAGATGTGAGTGGGAAAGATAAGTATAGCAAGTACACTAGGTTTACTCGAGTGTGGCCAACTCGTGTCAACCATTATCCAACTTTAACCCTGGGCTACCCTTCCAACAATAAATCAATTGTGGGCTTGATACCGTACACACCCAATCTAATTACTATCACATATATGTAATAATTAAACTGCATCGACCCTGATATCGCATTTCATGTTGTTTTCAAGGATGAGGTTCAATGTACATCGGTTGTTCCACTCATATATTTTCAGCATACAGACGACACTTTTTTTCTGGCAAAGTTCCAAAAATAATAACTTTAGATTCATCTTGTTGAAACTATGACCATCTTAAAGGACGGCATAATAGTACGATATGAATAATGCATAAGGATGAATTTCTCTAGCTCAAACGGACAAAGGAAGTGTATTTGACATTTGGGGAAGGAGAAGGAAGTTATAAAATTGTTACTTGTAAGTGTAATGCTGAAGTGGTTGGTTGAAGAACCTCTTTAATCTTTTGCCAGTATTATATATTACAGCAGCAAATTATTATTATTATTATTATTATTATAAAATCTATTTTATTTTATTTATTTATTTTTTTAGAGGGGGGGGGGGGCTTGTTGGATTTAACGCCGTTTTCCAGCACTTGACACATGACGGCCAGTATAATTGGTGGAGGAAGAACATAGGAAGACCCCAAGAAGAATCACCGACCAACGGGAAGCTACTGGCAAGCTTTCTCACATATCTATGTTGGTCGAGCCGAGACTCGTACCCACGTGGACAGAGGTGACATGTGTGAGTAATCTGTAAAGGCGAGCGCCTTAGACCACTCGGACACCCGAGGTTTTAGACCACTCGGACACTCGGGGCCCCTCTTACCAACGTTTCAATGGTCATTGATGTTTCTATCAAGGCATTTATTAACAGTTATGGACGTCAGTACAACATAAGAACATTCATCATACGTACAGCTTACGCATTCATGTTGCCCTTGTAAATTTTGGCATCCAAAGAAATTTTAATTGTCTTTTTCATTTAATCCATATTTGTTTAAAGTTACAAGTTTCCTGATCCATTTTTTTTCTTCTTCATTGCAATGAATCGAGTTATTTTATGATCATATTATTTTATGGTAATGTACATATTTTCCATAGTTAAAACATTGAAGAAGTAACTATATTAAATGTATATAGCTCTACCCTGATTCAATCATGAGAAATATGTAATAAATAGTATTGGGAAATCGCTTTTATTTGTGAGGTACCAATTTTCATTCTCCTCCTGCTTCCTCGGAGGTGTAGAATAGGCCGAATGCGCCCTCCCGTGTGTCATAAGAGACAATTAATGGAGAAGGGAGCTGCGGTAGCGCAGTGGTTAAAATGCCGTACTCGCAACTGAAAAGGTGCGGGTTTGAATCCCATCATCAGATCAGCCCGGGTCGGCTAGCGTGGTGTCTGTGGGCAAGGCACTTTACTCCAATTGCCTCGGCACTAAGTAACATATATGTCCTGCAGTGCTTTACATAGACAAACCAAACGAAAACCAATTTTCGCACAATAATTCAATGTAAAATGCATTATTGTGTCAGAGGTACACCAGAAATGTAAGTTGTGACAAAAATAAATGAAATGTATTCACAGTATTCAAAGCCTGAAATTCTTTTTTTTTTTTTTTTTCTATACAGCGCTTCCTCACTAAAAGCCCTGTATTAACATGGTTCCTGTTATAAGGCAAGTATGGTCATGGATCCCATTTCATTAAGTGGTAGTAAAATTATGTGTATCATGTACTTCATTATAATCCGGTCTCAGTATAAAACGGTATACTATATGGCTCCCATGGACAGCATTGTAATGAGGGAATACTGTATTATCTTTGGCATTTCACACATTTTTGGTTCTTCAGAAACAGAACCCGTCTCTTCCCATGCGGGCTCGCCGAAGTAGAATATGCATGATGTCGCAAGAGGCGACTTGTAGAGGCATGAGCTACAGTGTATCATTGGTCAACGTCCCACACTCGGTACGGAAAGGTTGCAGGTTCGAATTCTATCATACGATCAGCCCAGGTCGGCTACCGAGGTGAGTCATTGGGCAGTACACCTAACTCCAATTCACTCAGTACTAAATAACCTACTTGTGATGCTGTGCGCTAAAAACGAAACCAAACTAATCAGAAACAGATTTAGTTTTGATACAATCAGGGCCGGATTAAGACCTTTAGAGGACCTAAGTACTGAAAAGATTATGGTGCTCCCATGTGTAATTTAAAATAAAAACAATACTAAACCGTTATTTCCATTTTTTTTTTTTTTGCCTCTGCTTTGTTGGTGCCTTAAGCACGTGCTCAGTCTGCCTATCGGGTAATCCAGCACTGGATAT
>JAQPZY010001617.1:727500-910000 GCA_029931535.1 Margaritifera margaritifera
GCTGGTACAGATATGACACAAGTAAAAAAAACAAAATGTTAAGTACAAAATCTGTACTTACACATACCTCAACAAAATCTTCGAGAAGCATGCTAAAGAGTAATGGTTTTTCCATCTGTTTATAGTTGGAGCCCACGCAATGGTTGCTTCTTTGCAGCAGATCCATTTATCAAGTGGAAATAATGCTGACATGTACGCTGATGAAGATGATGATGACAAAGGTAATAACAATGATGACAAAAACAATATCTATGGCATTGATGGAAATGGTGGTGGTTGTAATAACAATGATGACAAAAACAATATATATGACATTGATGGAAATGGTGGTGGTTGTAATAACAATGATGTACAGAGATGACCTATATAATTTTCAAATGACGTACGTACAATGAACGGATGAAGATGACATATTCCTGAAATTAATGCAATTGCATAAAAAATATTTAACATAAGGGAACGACCATTTAATTTTCGGGGGGAGGGGCTGGAATTTTCTTTCCAGCCGGAATATTTTAGTTTTCTTGTACCTCAAGATAAGTAATTTTTGTTCAACTAATATAATGGATAATAGGGTTGTTTTTTCTGTAAATTAGAGCAAGAATTTTTTCTTCAAACTATTTGCTACTTGGAATTTTTTTTCAAATCCCAGCCACCCTCCCACCACCACCACCACCACGAAAATTATATGGTAGGTCCCTAAATATACAGGTAAATTTTATCCTGATGATGTTCTTGTCGAAACTGATGCAGTTAGTCCAATTATAATACCACAGGATATCCAAGTATGACAAAATACCGTGAATCCTTGTTTTAACAATCTTGTAATTCTTCTGCTCATAACCAAATGCGAGTCTATAAATATTACACACATTTTTTTTTTCTAATATAACACATTGCTGTAATGGAGGAAAAGTCCATTGTCCGGCACAACAGGACAAGTTAACAATTTTGCTGATCAAGCAAAAATAGAAACATTTCAGGTATTGTGGAACTTATTGAAAAACTTGATTCCAGGCAAGTCTGCCATTTTAGAATTTTGTAGCTCTGTGCTATAAGTAACAAATAGGGTAAAGATGAATAATTTTGGACAGCGCACAAGATTAAATGTACGAGCACTATTAGTCACCCGGCCCACTACGGCTTTCATCGCCATGCAATGCAAAATCAAACCAGAGCCTGGGGAAGGAAAAAAAAAACACGAAATTTGGGGCGCTAGGTGACGCTGCGAGTGTTGACTGAAACTAAAAATAAAATTAATAATGCAAACAAGGCATATCAAATTACAAAATGGGCGGATTAACTGACCGAGCTCTGAGTAATTAGATTTACAATTTAAAGCTGAATCTGTCTATGTAATTTGACGCGTTGTTGTATAACAATGGTCACATGACGAAATATTCATCACCGGACAGTCACATGACAAATCCACGGACGCTCGATTGACATGACTAAAACAACCAAACTATTTCGAATCAGTGTAAACTACATCTGAATGGTCGTTCGATTTTAATGGAACAGCCCATTATCCGCCCATGTGCCCCGTAATTCGAATACAAGTTACCAAGAATGAAAATATGCTGTACGTATCGATGATAAGTTCATTCAGCCTACCGAAATTCAAGAACCGGGAGAAATACTGGTCAGTGTCTAAAAACGGCCGATGTGTGCTGTGGACAAATCTCTCTGCAATAATTGCAACGTTTCATGAATAGCTGAGATCATATTCCAGATCACCAATATACCAATACAGGTTTGGGGACTACTTTATCGGACTAACCCACTTCCCTCCCCTCCCACCCCGGCTTTCTATTGCATATCGAGAAAATCTGAAGAGAACCGGGTGACCCCTGCTAGTTTCCCCGAAAATGGGAAATCAACCTGATATATACATGTTTGCTTTTTTTTTTTCTTTCTAGTTTGACCGAGAAGGCCGAAGTTGCTCCGAATGAATGGCCGAAATCGACAAGATCACGAGGGGCCTCACACAGCACGAATGAAGCGCATTTTAATTGTACCTTGACCCGAAAGTCCATCGAATGAAAATATTTTAACAAAGATGGCTAGGGTTTTACGAAACTCAGCTGGTACAGCGTTGAACTCGTAATCCAAGGGTTGCGGGTTCGAAACCCGCCCAGGCAACCAGCTTGGGTCGCCTGCCTCATCTTGTCTTTGGGAAAGGCGCTTTGCGTCCATTTCATCAGCACGATATAGCTAATCATGGTGTTAAAAGTGCCGTTAAAACCAACAAAAACAAAAAGAACTCTCAGAATAGTTTAATTAGTGCATATTACATCGCCTGTTATTAAACTGGATTTACAAAACGTGAGCAAAGTTCCCCATCTGACCGAAAATACCCGTCTGACGGAAATTACCCGTCTTTACCCTATATTGTGTTTTTTCCTTAAGGATTTGTTATAAACTGATTTCACTGTCGGTTTTTATATTTAAATGGAAAAGAGAGACAGATATGAAGAATTATTGAGAAATATAGATGAAAAACTTGTTTTCTCTTATCCATTTTTACAATTGAAACTTGTGTAAACTGCAAAATATACAAAAATAAGCAATGCACACTCACAGTGAGTTATTTAAGCATTAGAGTTAAACGGCATGTCTGTTTTCATCTTTTTTTACTAATAATGAATAATGACCGATGAAATGTACAATCCTCTTTTCTTGTGATGTACATTTACGTGCATAAACTGGACAAAAATGCACTCTTTTTGTTTTACACGTGGAACCAATGATGCAGTGTTTGCGCACTTATCAAGGCATATTAATACCAACCTCTTGAGTGCCACTAAAACCTTTCACCAGCACAGAAGAAAGATACAGAATTATACAGTTATGGTTTGTACTTGCCATAAGAACAGAAAGAGAATTTGAGCTCAAGTATGGCACTTAATGCATGACACTAAATGGAATTTAGAGTCGTGAAAACTGCCATACAGAAGGGCATCAGAACGGGGGCTTATAAAAAAGAGAAGAAAATAAAAAAGATAAAACGCTTCTAAAATTACAAAGGGGGCCATAAAGCACACTTTTTGCCCCTCCACCCCATTTTTCAAAATATTGGGGGAAAATAAACCCAGATTCCTTTGTGGAAGGAGGAATACCCACCCTAACCCCCTTGACCTTTCCCCCCAAAATAAAAAATGCTGCCTCCCAATCTATAATAATTCCATAGCCTGTGATGCAGAAGACCGTTAAGTACCAAAATGTGTATATGTGCTATAAATGCTTCCCTACAATATGATGCAATTAAAGCACAAAGAGCTAAGTCTAACAAGGGCCATAACTCCATAAATTTGTCGGAAAACATTACAAATCGAACTTGACCTAAGTCTTCTTAATATAAAGCATCATACTAAACTGGTTTCAATCCATGAAGTCTTGCACGATTTGTTTTAACGGAAAACGAAGGACAACCGTTTCAAGTCAGACAGGGTACGTAACTCCAGAAAATATTGCCAGAAAATAGTGAAAATCAAACAGGACTTAGTTCTTTGTAATATAAAGCCTCACACCGAATTTGATTTTAATCTACAAAGTTCTTCAAAAGTTATTGAGCAGAAACGTAATCTAAGAGCAAAGTCCTACGTCATACAGGGGCCATAACGCAGTAAAATTTTGTTTGAAAATAGTCAACATTAAATTTGACCTTAATCTTCTTAACACAAAGCCTCATACCAAATTTTATTTCAATCCATGAAGTCCTTGAAAAGTTACTGAGTTGAAACGCAGTTGAAAGCCATAGTTCTTAGTTAAACATGGGACATATCGGCGTAAAACTGTGGTGGAACACAGAGGACATCAAACTTAACCTAGGTCTTCTTTGATATGCTAGGGGCATACAGCAGGACTGGTATACACTCTTCTATATTTTTGTTTATTTGTCAGTTTTAACGGCACTTAAACACATGATTGGCTTTATCATGCCGAGGTATCTAACCCGCGACGCTTGGATTACGAGTCCGACGCTCTACCAACTGAGCCGCTACTGCTCCCTCCTGTTATGTACCATTCACATGCATACAGAAAGTAATAATGCGCACTTATTGTCATACACATGGAACGGATGATGCAGTAAGTGCCTGCACACTTATCAAGGCATATTTACAGCCACCTCAGGGTGCCATAGAAACCTTTTACCAATACAAAAGTATAGCTATCTCCAGCATTGGTTAGAGTCTTTACTATTTTAACTTATTTCCAGCACTTCTGCCAGCTGGAAAGACAAGATCTCCACCATTTCAAACAGAGCAACTAAAGACTGTTTACTGTCAATAATTTTATGTGTGAATTATATAATCTTTAATCTCGATACATTTGGGGACAAAACTCAGTCTTTTTTTTTTCATTTTTTGTTGTTGTAGGGCGATTATTAGAACAAAAAAATATTGTTGTACCTTCTATAAGGGTATCATTTATGAACAAGTCAATTATGTATGAAATTGATTGCAGTAAATTTTCTCGAACATTTTTGTTCATTAATTCTAGCATTTTAAAACCTTACTGCTAGCAACTTTCTTACAGAGTTACAACAGCCTGGTATGCAAAATAAACTTACAATAGTATACGCTTTGGTTTGCATTTCTCCATAAGAATAAGAGAAGAATTTAACACATATATGACACATCATAAAGTAACTCTAGAGTGACACAAAATATCATACAAGAGACCAATTGCCAAAATAGAAAATCCACCCTCTTACATGTCATTCTTTCATAATTAACCTAATTAATATTAAACGTGCATTGTGAGTGCTTCTTGAGATGAAAGTGTGTTGCAAATCAAAACTGGATCACTCTGACCTAATTCCCACTGTGTGGTTTATTCAACAGTTAACAATGATGTCTTTGCGCTAGTTTCAACACACACACACACACAAACACACACACACACACACACACACACACATGGTCACTAAAGTTACATTGTGGCTACATCATGGAAAGACATGTGTCATGCATCAAAAATGGGTCACTGTGATATTTTTTTCAGGGTTTCAATAAAAAAAGTTGCTATAATAATGTGTCTTATGCCGGAGAAACAGGGAAATTTTGTGAGCTCCTGCTCATCCTAATAAGTTTAGTTTGGTATACAATGAACTACGAGGCTACTAGAAGAATAGTTATTTGAATGTAAAGTCAAGGTAATCAGTCCCAGTCAAGATAAATAAAATTGCAAGTTACAGGTTCTGTATATATAGCTCACCATGGGGCATAGTTACATGGTCAATTACTTCTATAAACATGGGGCAGGACACAAATGAAAATACCAGCCTAATGAATAGGTTCGGCAACCTACATTTGCAGCTAACATGAAACGGAAAGAAACTTTCATTTATAACACAGGAACGGCATTTAACATACTTACTGATTGTTTGGAATTTCAACTTCTCTGGTTCATTGAATAGATACGAGTAAATAACACCGTTTTTTGTGATTTGGATAAAAGAGGAGGGAGTGGGGGTGGACACTCTCACCTTAATCCAATGGTCGATGCTGATAAATTGTTTCAGGTCAAAATGGGGTTACAGTGAAACTTTTGTTGGGCAATTACTTGACTAATAACAACACGTGGCTTAAATAACTGAAAGGTAATTCAAATTACTTTACAGCAAAACAAAGTGGGTCACCAAGCGAGATAATCAAACAGCGGCCTTTCTATGGTATTTCAAGGGTCAGTTCATGTTGTTTTGTTCATCTGTGTCTTCATTTTCAACATACAATCTTTGGTGTCCCATCCGTTTTCCCTGTGCTTATAACATTTTGAGGGAAGATCATGGCAGAGATCATATATCCAATCACACAACTACATAGTTACAATATTTCTCCTGTAATAAATACAGGGTCCACCGTGTAATTTGTTGTTTTGAAAGTCGGTGGTTGATTTATCATCTTTACATTAAGAACTTGAACTTCATATTTTCCAGGATTCTTAACGTCGTGAAGCTTAACAATCGATTGTGTACTCGCTCTTCAAACTTGATGACGTCATTAATCCTGTAAACTATGAAGTACAATTCTTATAATTACAAATAGTTAACAAAATAATAACGAATCTCAAGATATAAAGAATAAAACTATATTTTAACCATTGTTAACAAATATTGTCAACGAACACAAGTAGGGCGCATGAATACATAAGTAGTTCCTTTCTGCTGGTATGAAGTAATAACCTCTAGTTTTCTGCGTCACATGATGCGATTTTAACCAATCTAAACGCTTGTTATGAAGGCTAGGTAAATGTTTGTATTGATTTTTCCATGAAAAGTTTCCAATATTTTGCAAAAGGAGACAGGCTTGTCATCGAGCATGTGTTTATCATGGGGAAATTGCAGTGTTATTATCTCAGAAAAGACAGCTTATTGCCATTTTTGGATATTTCTCATGAAATGCATATACTGATATGTTTATCCAAAATGGCATTTTCCTGTTGTATATTGTGCTTATTTTCTGTTGCTATAGATGTTTCCATGCACACACTTTCATCAGAACAGTCATTATTCATTTCAGACAGTGAGACTACATGTATTTGTATTAGATAATAAATAGTCCCATTTCAACCATAGTTAAACTGCAAAAGTCTAAAATAAATGTCAAGTCTCTTGAAAGAAATCTGATATTTGCTTGTCAAAATAAATTGGAATTTATAGATTTATTTATGAATCTTCTGTGGTAACCATGCTACAAGTAAAAACAACCATTATATGTTTCACATGTGCATTTTTCTGTGTACATGAAGTCATCTCACTCCACACCCCAACCTCATCGGGTCTGAGATAATAAAACTATATATATCATCTGCAAGGAGAAATCGTTGGTTGATTGTTAAAATTTGTTAAAAAATTGGATGAAAGATATTTAATTTATAACAGTTTGAATTTGTTTTCATAATATAGTGAAAATGTTTTAGGTGTCTAACGATAAATGAACCACGCTGCCTCTGAGTTTGGTCTGCAGTCACTTGCAACTGTCAATAAGCAAGGATTGACTGCGTCCGATCAATCGAATTATCCTCAGACTTTTCTGTCAAGTAGAGAAAGAAACCCCAGATGTCACTCTTAACCATCGCCGCTAAGTAAGTGCATCAGCTATCTGACGATTTACTATCCAGTTTTGTGTATTATCCCTACGGAGACCAGCTTGTCGTACACGTATGTATGTTAAGATTCTAACAAAATAGCTCCAAACACTTAGCCACTATACGTTTTCTTGTTGTGATGACTTTCTAATGTCAATCTAACATATGCCTTGATTATAATTTGAACTCAATAAAATTATACGTAGAAATGTGTTAACATGTGTTTTTGAAAAATGTAAAATTGCCCATGCTCATTGGAACACTTCCGTTGTCAAATCTTCACTTTCGGAGGTGCGTAGTTTTTTGCACGTTGTCAAGCTCTTCAGTTTTGGAGGTCAGTAAATCTTACATGTAGTCCGCAATCTCACAATGCCTAAATGGAATTGATCGGTTTTGAAAGACACCGGAACGTACGAAGTTTGTCTCAGATGCAATTCGCCGCCATTGAGAACTATATTTTTGACAAAGTCCCAATCGAAACATTGTCGGCCTTTTCTGTCCCAACATATGTGGTGCACTCCGGAAGAGACGAATCACCAAACCCATCAAATTTATGTGTATTCCTACAACATCATCCGAAGCAATATCTCGACGGAAATGGGAAAGCAATGTTCCGATTGTGCATCACAGATGATATTTAGATGGAACTTAATCATTTGTCATGCTACAAAACTATTCTCCATGAGCGCAAAATCTACAGCCGAAGCAAAACTCAAAGGTTTCATAACTTCTAGCCCATGTTCATAATTTTACACCATATTTGTCCCTGTAAAATGCGTGTAAATTAGCTACATTACCGTGTTTATCCATATTAAACTTAACACACAGCCAGGCCAAACCCAGATCTGCTGCCATTTATGATTTCATGAAAAAATCGTTGACCCTGATTTGTCAGAGGAGCAGATCTAAGTCTAAACTGCACACAGCTGGCTGGTAATTTTCAAGATTCTTCTGCACTATGTTTTGTGAGGATTGGTTGGGTGAGGTGGGAGATTATCGAGCAATATAGAATACCTCCTAATCCTTCAGCTAATCTTTATGGAATGTTTTAACTTATTACTTATTTTCAGGTGACATGAAATAGACCAACATTTAAATAAATTCTCACCATTCTAAGTCTCAGGCATTTGGATCACTTTGGACTTTTCTGCGTTAGTTTTAATTTTCAGCTGACTGAAGCAATTCGTTGAAGTGTTTGAACAAAATCATAGTCTCTTAGTATAAGCAATTTTTCACGAAAATAATGGTAGCACACCAAAGGCACTGAAGTTGTGGCTATTTACCTCGCCCAGTTTTCTTGTCAGAGCGGCTCTGATTCCTTCAAAAAAACTAACTGACTTACACATAAAGCCACTGCACACGACACCAGAAGTATTCCGCATTCTCGTGATATAATATCACTGTCTGAAAGAATACAAATAATCCCAGATGACTTCAAAAGTAATACATTATCTCACAAACTTCCTAATACCGCCCCTGTCAGTAAAACTGCTAATGCTTTCCGAACTTTTCAACAAGACAACTGACTTCAGTTTCTAATATTTACACTGTGATGTTTGTCTTTTATTTATTTGTTATTTACTTTTTGTATTTTTTTTTTTTTTTTTTTTTCGTCTTCCCTTCTTTTTCGTACTTAGTGCATTGCATGTCCATTAGGTGCATTATACCAGGAAGACTGTTATTTGTACCTTTGGTAATCCCATTTAACCTGTTCCAGCTGACAAATCAATACCTTGGAGTGGGTCACTGTTAGAGTACAATCTTTCATTGGACTAAATATTTATATCCCGATGAATTTTTAATCTATTTTAAGTATTTACTTTTACATCATTTCTAAACCCATTTGCTACAGAACAGGTGCACGTACACACAAAATATTTTTACGTTTTTATTGAAAAAATTCTAATTATCTAAATGTTACATATACTTTTCAGGCAAATGGAAGATTTACAAATTACACTAGGGTTTTATATGCAGAGAGCCAAATGATTACAAAGCATTCAAAACTTCTGGAGAGAAGTCGATGTGAATATAGCATACAACAAGATATGTGTTTATATAGCACTGCAGACCAATAGATTAAGTGAAAACTAGAATCGGGTGCATCGAGATCTCCGTGCTTTGAACATAAAACCTCATTATATGGGCTCATGATAATTGGGTGCATTTTGCTGAACCATATAAAAATCACAAAGAGCCAGGATGATCTAAATAGTTTGTAAGCTATGACCAGGGGGATAACACCATAGGGGTGGGGATGGACCCCAGGGTCAATGTCAGTTACATGTATAAATTTGTTTTTTCGTGCCTATTAAGTATATATGTGGTTATAGGGTGAGAGTCTTAAAAGTTTCCAAGTTATAACCCCCATGTGCTAAGACTCTGGGGGTAGGAATGGACCCATGGGCAATGTTAGCTTCATGATACATTTGTCTTGTCGTGCTTAGTATATATATATATATATATATATATATATATATATATATATATATATATATATATATATATATATATATATATATACATATATATGTATATAACCCCAGGGGCTATGTTCCAGCGGGCAGGGACTGACACCAGGGTCAGTGTCAGTTGCATGTACAAATTTGTATTTTCTTGTCGAGTAAGTGTATATAAGGTTTTAGGGTGAGGCTTTCAATAGTTTTTATATTATGACCCGGGGCTAAGTGCTTGGGGTAGGGAAGACCCAGGGGTACCTTACCTGTTTGATATGTGTTGATACATGGGTCATTGATAACATATATTGATCCTAAGACATGTGAGACATACAACTCAGTAGTTTTTTGAAATTTGTGTAGAATTCCCCCCCCCCCCCCCAGCTCCTAACCCTACCTCGAGGAAAGCAGTCAAAATTCCGAAAGCTTTGGCACAATCTATGCGGTTTTATCGGGTGGGAGTCTTAATAGTTTCCAAGTTATAACCCCCATGTGCTAAGACTCTGGGGGTAGGGATGGACCCATGGTCAATGTTAGCTACATTATACATTTGTCTTGTCCTGTGTGTATATATATATATATATATATATATATATATATATATATATATATATATATATATATATATATATATATATATATATATATATGTATAGCGCCCAGAGGCTAAGTTCGTGCGGAAAGGGGCTGACACCAGGGTCAGTGTCAGTTGCATGCACAAATTTGTATTTTCTTGTCCAGTAATTGTATATATGGTTTTAGGTGAGGCTTTCAATAGTTTTTATGTTATGACCCAGGAGCTAAGTGCTTTGGGTAGGGAAGACCCAGGGGTACCTGTTTGATATGTGTTGATACATGGGTCATTGATAACATATATTGATCCTAAGACATGTGAGACATACAACTCAGTAGTTACTTGAAATTTGTGTAGAATCACCCCACCCCCACCCTCCGCTTCTAACCCCACCTCGAGTAAAGCAATCAAAATTCCGAAAGCTATGGCACAATCTATATCCATGGAGCTATCACTGACCCAAGTTTCATGTGTCTAGCTCTAACAGTGAAGGAAGGATCCCAAGTACATTACACATGTACGCACGTCCGTAAGTACGGACGGACGGACATACTATAACGCAATATTCCCGCTCTTCTTTAAAAGCGCGGAGATAAAACGTTTTGAAAATCTATCCAGGTTATTAACATTTGCATGTAAACATGCATACCAAATTAAATTTGTCAAACTCAAATGGTTTTCGCTTAATCGTACTAACACGGTTTTTAGCAAAAAGTATAAAAACAATAAGTTCAAAAATGTATTTTAAAACATTGCTGTAATGGCATGAAAATCTGATCAGGTTATCTACATAAAACGTGATTTGTTTACCTCAAATGTTTTTTTTTTCCTTAATCGTGCTAACAAGGTTTTTGTAAAAAAAAAATTATCTACATATTAATGCAAATCATCCCATTAAACTGTACGTGTCTACTTCAATTTTTTTTCTTAACTGTGCCAGCAAGTTTTAAATCAAAAGAGTCCTAAAGCTAAAACATTCTGCATACAAATATGCTAGTCAAATTTTATTTGACTATGTTAACTGATTTTAGCGCCATCGTGCTAACGAGCTTCTCTGAACGAACGGATGGATGTATGGATAAACAGATGGACAGACGGAAGGACGGACAGGACTAAATCTTGTGCTGCGGCTATGAAACCGACAGTAATACTGTAGTTTCATCAGTACTACCTGTACTACTGGTAGTGATGTCCGCCAGACATTTAACATTAATGTAAAGCACTGCCGTGATCCATTTTACTGATGATGATGATGACGACGACGATGATGATGATAAGAGTCACGATAATTAGGAGGAAGTAGATGATGAGACTAATTTTAAAAGTAACAGAGTTAGTAAAGTCAACATACAATTTTTCAAGAGATATTTTTTTGACATATTCTCTCCTCATGTCTCTCTTTTCACACGCTTATTTTACAGGGCATACTTATTCTCATTGATTCCAAGATTACACTTAGTGAAACAAGAAAACAGCCAATTGTAGCATGGTCGGATTGAAAACAGCCAATGGCAGTATTGTCGGATTGAAAACCGCCAATGGCAGTATGGTCGAATTGCAAACCGCCAATGGCAATATGGTCGGATTGCAAACCGCCAATGGCTGTATGGTCGGATAACACGAATACTGTAAATTAAGTTTTATTCATTGGCTACCAATCTTTTTAGATTTTTGTTCCTTTGAACCACGGACTGACACATCTAAATATCAACTTAAGTGACTCTATGAGCAACAGTGTCTACGAGTACGACCTAAACCAGGATTCGAGGTGCGTGTCAAACAGTGCTGTGGTTTTGGTACTTAGTAAAAAGTCAGGTAGCATCTTTCTGCTACGACGAGAAAACTCTGGTTGATGGCAGGATTGATATTTACGGATTTAATACTATCTCCAGCATCTTTTCTGACAGAAAAAAAATGTTGATGTTTTGATTTCTATTACAAATGATAGTGGTCTGCGGATTGTTAAGTAATTCTATGAATTTACCGCAAGGTACTTTTAGACTAATGACTAAAACAGTGCTACGCGTAAAGGCATTTTGCTATCAGATTTTGAAGTAGGTAGCAAAAATGTGCAACTCGCTATTGCGTCTTGACCTCTCAGCCTGCCTAAAATCATACCCTAACTTAAAGAGACTGAGCCAAAAGCAAAAGAAAGCACAAATCACTGAACCATTAAATGTAGGTCACATTGACTTAGTTTTCACTGATGGCTTTAGCACGTGCTATTACATAAGAAGTTATGTGACTCTATAGGCAATACTGAATGAGAAAATGACCTAAACGTAATCCCTAACCTAGAGAAACTGATATCAATGCAAAGGTGAGCACAAATCACTGAACCATGAAATATGGGTCATAGTGACCTAGTTGTTACTGATGGCTGTGGTACTTCTCATGACGCAATTACATGCCAACTTTCGTGTGACTCCATAGGCACTAGTGCCTGAAATAATGAGCCAGACGCAAAGGTTAACCAAAATCACTGGACGGTAAAATATAGGTCGAAGTAACTTTATTTTCGCGGAAACATGTATTGCTCTATCTGACACATCTAAATACCAATTTATGTGGTTCTACGAGCAAAAGTGTCTGAGAAAACTGCATAAACGCAAACCCTAACCTGAGTGCTGACACCAGAAGAACGGACAGAAAAACTGACATACATAATAAAATCCATCAGCCTGAATTACTTTGCAATCCGGCCAAAAAATGGTCTCAAGTCAGAGAATTCAGATAATTAGCAATGTGTAGCAGTCACGTGACATCTTGAGTTCATCTTACCGATATGCAAGTACTTCAAAGAGATTAAATGTGCTACATGTATGAAAGCTGTGACACTTACTTATTTGGATTAAACTCGCGTGCGACCAATTTGGTCATGTGCGAGGAAAGCTATGACAGCGCCACGTGATACTTTTATACTGCAGAAAACATTAATAGTACAAACTGTGACAACAAATTCCCCAAATATGATTACATTTATTGCCTATTTGCTGTGAAAGTAGGAGTTATCAAGTATGGTAAATTAGGAACAGTATTCTACCATGTGTAATGGTGAACTGGTTGTGCAATAAATGAGGCCCCTACAAGGCAATGGTATGTGGGGTGTGAATTGAAGAATACCAGTACTTGAAACACAATCATGGACGATGTAGGCGTCCATACACCTACACATTCTCCCAAGTTCCCAGTCATCTATCAACATGAAAAGTGTTAAATTACAACAAATTAGCGCAAGGACATGTTAACATGAAATTGGATGAAAAAAGAACAGTCTCGCATTTTTAATTATAAATGTATTCATTGAATATTTATTGTATAACACATTATAACAACTTTTATGAAGTACCATTAGTGGCCTAAATGTTGGCATGGGTTTGGCGCCATCTATGTATGGGAAGTAACCCAAAGATAATCTCTGACCTTGGATGCATCGGCTCAGACTAACCCTTCCACCACCAACACTGATGATTGACCTTGGAACTCCATGGGTGCGAAGATAATGTGTTACCCTGCACTATGCAGTCCCTTATATATGGTTTCTCTAAAATTTATATTTTCAGCCAATGTATCAATGCGCGGTAATATTCATGTATGTGCATACAAATTAAAAATGTACTAATTCTATATCACTTCTACTATATGTACATTGTGCTATGAATCTGCTTTTCATTATTTTTTATGATCTAGTCACTCCCCAGCTTCTAACTCCCCATAAAAGAAGGCAGATAATGGCCAAACCATTTTATCTAAGTCCGTATATTGCAACAAAATGACATCAAAGATGTGTGGAGTTCCTAGTGTCAAGCCGATTTTGATCCCCAAGACTACAGGATTATAGGAAATGTCTCCCAAAATATGTATGAAATTTAAATCAAAACTACAGGAACTTTCTATGAATGATTGTATATTTTAATGTGCTTTCTATCTGTAAAAACAAAAAGGTGGAAAACCAGTAATTTTCAGTGTAAATTACAGTAATATGTACAGTGTGACAACAAATCATTCTTGCTACTTTGAATTATCAACCCACCTATTGGATGGACCATTTAATTTTCAGGAGGAGGTGGGGGTAGCATGGGATTTTCTTTCTAACCAGGATATTTGTTTTTTCTTTTATTTCAAGATATTTTTTGGTTAATTCATACGATGGATAATTTTTTTTTTTGGGTACAAATCAGAGAAAGAGGAAATTTTTTTCAAGTTATTAGGGGGCGGGATTTTTTTTCGCTCAACAAATTCCAACTTCCCTCCCCACACGCCTGAAAATTAAATGGTCGGTTCTTAATGGCTTTCCAATACCCCTATTGCCATCTGATATCCTGGTTCTTTTTTTCTTCCCCCCTTTAATAATTGCTACTAATTATTAATGCTTCTAAACCAGAATATACCCACTATGAATGAAATAGGAATATTTTAAATTAATATTACTGCATGATTACATGATTACATTGAGAAAATTCACATGGAATTACTAATGTTCAGTCTAAACACTGCATGCAAACAAGTTCGTTTTCAACATCCTTTACTCGAACCAAAAGCAGGTAAAATCAAAAGTTCGTGACTGGAACTAAAGAATTCCTCTATGTTGTTCTACTGAGATTAACAGTACAGACATAGCTGATTTTTCTAAACCACGAATAATAGGTGGATTTGTTGCTTTTAAGTGCCAATACTCGGTCAGTTATATGTACAAAAACATACTACATGTATATGAAAACAGAGTAACCTTATTAAATGGAATAATTACATGATCGAAATAAAATTGCTTTATTTAAGATATTACCAAGTTTGCATGCCAAATGTCAATTAACATCTCTGAATTTATAGGACTTTGACACACTGGAAGCTATTACAAACATAATGAAAGATCCATAATGTTGTCAATTAGTTCCCTGCTTGTTTGACCCTTAGGGACTCCCACATATATCACTTGGAAATGTGTTAATTGATGGATCGCCAGAGCGGAGATAGTTCTTGCTTCTCATTAGTATTGCATTTTAATTGAAGACCAAAGTGTCTGTTTTGACCAAAACCTTTATTGAAAGTAAAATTACCTCTCAGTATATAAAGAAAATTTCAGGAACATTTACCCTTGCCGCATTATTATCTCCCTTGGCCGCTCTCGCGAGATAATGCGTGGTTTCAGAATGAGGAGACATTGTCAGAACCAATCAGGTACAGAGAATAAACAAGCAAACAACTCAACGATTAAATGAATAACAAAAATAAAAAAGGAATTAATGAATAATTAATGAATTGGTAAGTTAAAGCTTCATGGAAAATATGTTAATATGTTTGAATGAACACAAATTATTAACGAATAGAGAAAAATTACAAAGGTGTGAGGGAATATAAAAAATTAAAGGAATTTGTCGATCAAACTTTTAGCCTACAAGATCGGATGACGTTCTAACCTTTATTAA
The DNA here is from genome assembly GCA_029931535.1 of Margaritifera margaritifera. NCBI lineage: Eukaryota > Metazoa > Mollusca > Bivalvia > Unionida > Margaritiferidae > Margaritifera > Margaritifera margaritifera. The sequence continues at coordinate 743,049 of JAQPZY010001617.1, forward strand.
AGTTTTCACTAGAATTTGTTGTCAATTAGTGCTTTCACAAACTTTCCTTACGGGAAATTATCCAGAGAAAATGAAACTGAAGCCTTTGCTCTTTTCTCTGTACAGCATATTTTACACATAGTTGGTCATTACTTTGTATTTTTTAAAAATTGTTTATGATAAGCATTTTACCCCAAAATTACTTAGAGAAAAAGGCAAATGCGCCGAGTTCGTCCCATTTCGGGTGCATATTTTAAAATAGACTTTTTAAAAAAAAGTATTTAACAGCTCTCTTCTTTCCACGACTAATGTATCACCTAAATTACTCTCCACATTAAAAATGTTGTGATGATTGATTATTTTTAATATGAATCTTTGATATCTGTCTATTATTGATTATTTTAAATATGAATCTTTGATATCAGTCTGTTATTGATTATTTTGTAATATGAATCTTTGATTTCAGTCTGTTATTGATTATTTTTAATATGAATCTTTGATATCAGTCTGTTAAAGTAACTCTTAATTTATACTCCCCTTGTTGATAGAAAAAGATATGTCATTGACAATTTTATCATCCAGCCTTTAAGTTTCTATTAATGAATGTACCAATGTATGATTACTTCAATGGTCGAACCGGTGGCGGCGCGATCCTTTGAGGCGCACGGGAGCAATGTTCTGTAATGGCGCCCCTACTTTGCCACAGAGAACAGTTTTCATGTCAGTTGCCAACCACCACCGCCACCCCACTCCCCATCTAAGCCATGAAAACGGGCTGTAATGGGGGATGGGGGTGGGGATGGGCAAAAAGGGGGGCTCCTGACGGCGCCACCCTCCCCCTCGCCCAGCGCCCGGGGCACATGCTATTTATGATACGTCAATGGTTCCTATCTATTGTTATTATTTTCTTGCATCAAATATAAGTATTGATGTAAACAATGAAAGTTGAAGACGTAGCAGCGTGTCATTGCTGTTTACTACTAATTTCTCAATGGCCTTGATGAAGTTTGATAGGTATTTCCTCTCAGGCAAAACCTTGCAAGTTCTCACGGGATATAGCGTCACTTGAACGACTGTGGGCACGCAAACAGAGAATGTGAAAATGGTCTATTGGATAGGAAATCTGCATAGTTATAACTATTTGGATTTATAACCATAATTTTAATATACGGGTTATAACAGGCTAGACCACTGTTTCCGGTAGTTGTAAACAATAGATTTACTCGGTTCTTATAAAAAAATAAAAATTTTTAAAAAATCTTTTTTTTTACAATTAGAATCAAAGGCCTAAAGGAATAAAAGCCGAGTCAGCCACCTCATCGAATGGGCCAGTGATGAGATCAAGTATAATTATCGATATGATATATATAACATCAATCGGAGCTGCTCCAGCGAGTAAGGCGGAATGTGCATGACTGTAAATCAAGTAACATTCACGCCTAGCCAGCTGATATACCGTGGTCAGTTGGCCAGTCTTAGTTGCAATCTATGAAAGTTTTAACGACCAGTGGGCAGAGTCAGCGAGCCATTAATTATGGGAGGGAGAAGAGTGAACTGTGACATACAATTTGTCATTAGATCTGCACATGGGTAAATTTAATTTGGTGTCCAGGAGGGCCACACGAGTTCAAAATTCCACTCTAGGGACTCTTGTTAAAGATGCTAGAAGCAGAAAATGGTACAAAGTTCAAAGGGGGGGGGGGCGGAGTAAGGAATTAGGTACTATTGCATTAGTCTGTGTTTTACTGTTCCTTCAGGGACACTAAAATATTTCATTTTGTATACATGTATTCTTTTGATGCGTATCACACAAAACATTTTTTCCTACAAAAGTTTATTATATATATGACAAGATGGTGAAAGCAAGATTATCGAATTTAAGAAAATTAGCACAAACAAAAGTATCTAAAACTCTTGCAGGAGAATTGTCCGTATAATCTTGATTTTGCAGATTTATTTTCTTGGGTAATATACTCACCGTTCTCTTGACCTATTCAGGGATTACAGATCTACAAAACAGGGATTTGATATAAACCAGCCTCCAAAATATAGCATAAAAGGAGCTAGGATCATTAAATTCTCTTTTATTTGTATTCCTGATTCTGTAAACAAGGTTTCCCTGAATTCAACTTTGTTTATTTAATCTATCTAAAGTGGCGTGTCCGTGAAATATGCTACCATCCTTGGATTTGGAGAGCCCGGCCTTGAGAAGCTGTAAAGAATAAAAATAAGGTCGTTACTAAGCCATTTCCAATAAGGCATTTTTTTAATGACAACTTTCTGACAGGACTCAAGGATCAAATTTCAATTAGGGAAACATGGATTAGATTAAATGCTCTTCAAACAGGAGCTGACAATGTTCTAATGACAGACAAGGGAGGGGCTGTCGTCTTGGAATCAGGCGCCATATTGGAGAAAAAAATGGAATTATATGATCATTTAATGTCTTTTGAAAAAGTATGTTTTTTTGTGTGACATATTAGCCTTGTTTACCAAACTCAAGTACATATTTACAAATTGCTATTCTGAACACGCTGGCTGCATAATGGTTATAATCTGTGCTTGTTCTAAAAGAAATGGTTGGTCACTCGATTTGTTAGATTTGTTAAATTTGAAAGCTGGAGTAAAATAGATCTGATTTCCATCAGCTTTTATTCAACACAAAATGGTGGCGAGGTCAAAGGGCAAACGGAAGAGTCTTTTTTACATATTTAGGTAGGTATGGATCAAACTGACTTTCCTATTTCAGGTTCGTATTTTATTTAGTTTATAATTACTTATCAGACTGGTAGTGAACGTACTAAGCAGCGGTAAAGTGTTTTCCCTCTCACATGGGGCGGGGGGGGGGGGGTGGTGCTGACGTTTGTGGTCGAAAAGTGGTGGGGGTCATTGCGCGCGACCAAAGTCAATAACAATTTTAATGAACAGAAAGTGTGAGTTAATATTGTAACTTGATTGCATCCTGCATGTTCACCTCATCTCATTCATTAATATTTTTAACTTTGCCATCGTTTATTGGTCTGAAAGTATACATGTGCTGTCAACTAAGCAATCATGAGAACACTAGTCATTTAATCTCTGTACTAGTACTACAATGATAACTTTTTTTTCTCTCAGGCCTGTCGGTACCAAATTTCTTTTGATATGGACATTCCCATACCACAGTTGTAGGATACAGGGGTGGAGGGCTTTTCGATTGTACGAGGGGTACTTAAAACGTGCTGAATATTTTATTATAATTTTTCTGTTTCTTTGAATCTGGGAATATATCGAACGCCTATCGAAAGCCAAAATAACGTTCTATAAAATGATCTGCAACTGCACGTGCAGCAACCCGGATATCTGCATATATATATATATATATATATATATATATATATATATATATATATATATATATATATATATATATATATATATATATATATATATATATATATAACATTGGTAAATGATAGTGACATAAAAATGTCGGAGAAGGAGAATAATTCTACTACTGAGCAAAGAGTATACTGTAAGATCCGGACGCTCTTAGGGTACTCTCAGACTGATATCAACGTCAATTTGGATAATGTTTACGGATATAATTCTCTGTCATATTCTACAATTTTGAGGTGGTTTCATCGTTTTAAAGATGGTCGCGAATCCATGGAAGATGACCCACCTTTGTCTGCGATTTGTGAGAGGGAAGTGGCTGCTATGAAGGGTGAAATTGATGAAGATGCAATATGCACAGTGGAAGATATTTCTATTATCACGGGCATTAATTCGTCAGCTGTTTTTAATAGATTAAAGAATCATTTGAAGCTCAGAAAGGATTGAGAAAATTGGGTCCCGCATTTGTTGACGGCTGATCAAAAACAGTCTCGGGTTGAAATCGCCAAACAGCTACTCGCCAGATATGAAAAGAGTGATCAGAGTCTGAGATTGTTACAGGTGATGAAACATGGATTTTAACCCGACTCAAGAGAAAATTATAAAGTTTGGACTGGAAACAACGAACAGAGACCACACATCACTCTACGTAGTCGGACTGTCAAGGGAATTTTATACGCATTATGTTTCGATGCAAAAGCCGCTGTCGTCCAGTACCTGTGGCTGACTCTGCTAGTGTCACCGGACATTTTTATGCCTACAAAGTGTTGCCAAAAATTGTGAAACACTACCGAGGTATCCATCTACTCCTTGACAACTCAACGACGTATAAATCTGCCGTCTTGAGAGACTGCCTGAAGGAGCACAGCATCCAGACTTTTGCCACACCCTCCATACGACCCTGATTTATCTGCAAGTGGTATTTGGCTGAATCCCGTAATCAAAGATTCACCGAGGGGCAGACGGTTTGAAATCCGCCTTGCGGTTGTAAGTGTAGCTTTTCAGCGTGTGAACATTATACCAAAAAGAGAATACAAAATGGCATTTAATAATTGATAATAAGACGGAGAAAGTGTGAAGCGGTGCATGGGATGTACTTTGAGGGAATGCACTGACGTACTGTTCACTAATAAAGAACTTTGTTGTACAGAACACTACTATTCAGATCTGTTTAAATACCCCTCGTGCAAACAAAAACCTAACTTTCTCACAGGCAGTGACAACAAAATAAAACAGAAGAATCTTTTTTTTTTTTTTTTTCGCTCTAGGTTTTCCAATTACAGTTTAGTATGTTCTTTTTCTGCATCCATGTATGGCTCGAAATTTTGTATTTGCTGGTTGTACCAGCCGCGATGACCTTATTTCTGCTGATGTCAGCACTATGATTACCCCTAAAACCAGCTGACTCAGCACTGCAATGAGCGAAAGTTTACTGGGGATAAAGAGAATTGTATCAGAAATTGATCAAAGGAAACTGAACTTTCTTGGCAAATTATGCCACCTTCCAGAAAATGTAACATTTAAAAGAATATTTTTATTCAGACTATATCGATATCTTTCTCGAAAAGATGTTACAGAACAGAAAGGCTTTATTCCAGATATATGTAGCATTTTGCAGAAATATAATATTTATGAATTTATTAAAATTTTTGTTAGAGACAAATATTTCCAGGAAAAATACAACGGAAACATTTTATAAAACATGCTACTCATAAGTATGAAAACGAACGTTTTACAAACTTGTGCCATACTGACATTTCCTATAAAAGATTCAAAAATGTTCATATTTCTATAAAACCCTCAATTTTATGGCAAACTCCAAAAACAACAAGAGAGTTGCAGTTAATTACATCCCTTGCAAATGTTCTGATAACTGTTCCAAATAATACTATGCAAGTTTGTAAACACTCCAGTTATCCTTACACAGACTTAATAATCCATGTATTTATTTGCTGTCAGAGCACTGTGCGACAACGAGACATATTTTGGACGCATATTATAAATAACTTTGACATTCGTCTTGGCGTGTTCCTTCATACTATATCAGACGAAGAATTTATTCAACATCTCCTAGGTAGGGAATTTCCCAACGGTATCGGCTTAGACGAGCCCGAAATACTAAGAAATTGTGTAATGTCTGCCTCAGTGTTCTCTGCAACTGTAATTCATGGATTCTTTTCATAGTAATAAGATCGATTTTCAAATTATCAAGATTTTGGAATGCTATTTTTTGACATTACATATAAAATAATATTTTCTGTAAAATAATGATGATGTGCACAATAATTAAATATTGGAGGACTGCGCAAGAGTGCACTATACGTTATAATAAGTATTTTGTCCTCATAAAAGAATCCTCATAGGAAAGCAGCGCTTCTAAGAGACTACTTTCATTTACACCTCTGTTAATTGTATATAACTAATTAAATATTCTTTTCTTTTTCCTTTGTTACCATCCTTATCTCTAAAAAGAGAAAATAAAGATTGATGATGATGATGATGGGAAGTAAAAATATGTAACCTATTTAGACAGGTTGTTGCATAGAAAAGGTTTATTAGTACACTAATTTGGTGCAAGGGACTAGAAAGAGCAACCAAATTTTACTATATATATATATATATATATATATATATATATATATATATATATATATATATATATATATATATATATATATATACGAAGGTAATCCAGCTTTGAAATAAGCTGCCTAAAATACTTAATACGTATCCTATATATATTCAACTTAAGATACGAAGACAGAAACGTATATCCCCATAGTTGAAAAGCAGAAGTTCTAAACCATATAGAACACATAACACAACACTTTGATTAGCATTAAATTACAAAGCAATTTATAGCTATAGACGTGAGTATGCAACCATTTGTTTTCCTGCAGAGGATAAGTAGCATGATTATATTGAGTATTAAATTTCATACCTATTTCATTTAGTAAAAAAACAAATACAAAAAACAAAAAAAACCCACAAATATTATTATATTTACATAAAATGTACAGACCAAATAATAAATAATTCTGTTAATCTTAGAATGCAATATAATCATAGCTACTTATACATAATTAGTTATTCCTAGCCTTTTCTGTTGCGCAAAGTATAAAAATGTAGAAAATGGAATTAATTAAGAATCTATTGAATTTGCAGACATAATGGCTTTAAAATTTTCTATATTCGGCCATGAACAATAATATCGTGGTAAATATGTTCTTCTCAGTTCCCTATAAAATGGACAAACATGCAAAAAATGATATTCATTTTCGACAGCTCTTATATAACACCTGTTACATAGTCGCTCGTTCCATGGTACTCACTGATAACGAACTATTTCTATATTCAAGTTATGCGATACTGCTTAAAATCTACTTAGTGCAATTTTAAAACGAGTTTCATTTATCACAGTATTCTTCAAATGATAAATATTCTTTATACAAGAAATAATATTTTACATTGTTTAATGATCTCACAGAGGATATCTATTTTTGCCTATACTGACATAAAACTCTATCTCTTATTTCACTGACTGGAATCAAAACATCAAATTGATTGTTCCGTACGTAAGAAAATCCGAGATCATCTAACAGAGGTTTTACTTGAAATGTCCAATGGTTCCCATTATAAGAGTTAATGTTATCGCTTTTTAATATAGTATAAGTTCTAAAAATCAAGTTATCTCTATTTACCAATATTTAAGTCCAAAATTTTAAAAGGTTCATTTATCTAATTTCCCACAGTGGGTATCTCCCCCAGTTCACCATAGAGAATATCCAAATTAATAGATTTTATTTCTCTCCCCTAATAATTGTTTGCAAAATTTTGTATGAATTTGTTCAGTATCTTTTCGTGGGTGGAAACCCCATATTTCCGATCCATAATGAAACACAGATCCAACGAGAGTATCAAAAAGTTTACATTTTTCCTTTAAAGGTAGAACAGTGTATTCAAATAATTTGTGTAAATTAAAAAGAGCTAAATTCCCATGAATATTTACATATGTTTCGTTTGTATCTATGAACCATTTTTGAACAAATGCAAACCTAGATACTTAAACGAATCTAAATTTTCTAATAATTCTCCACTGTAATATAAAATCAAACAATAAAATCCTGTATCAATTAATACAGAATTAAAATATTAATCATAAATGCAGAATTTAAACATATGAAATCTTAAAAAGATCTTTTACCATCTCTCTCTATATATATGTATATATATATATATATGTGTGTGTGTGTGTGTGTGTGTCTCTCTCTCTCTCCTCTCTCTCTCTCTCTCTCTCTCTCTCTCTGTGTGTGACCTAAGAGTTTACAGGCAAATATTTTTCAATTATAAGAATAAAAATTTAGGCAAGAATGCCAGGTATGCAGCAGTTAATATACTATCAATTTTGTAAATTCTTACATTTCAAAACTAATGTGGTTAATGAAATCACATTCACTCTATCCTGAGAATTAGCACTTATTTTTTTATTGTCTCTTCCATGCCTATGGGATATGAGCAGTTTGTAGTTTTTGTATAAAATCAATGCTGTCATCGGCAAATTGCAGATGGTATGACCTTTTGTTACACGGAACGGTAAGGCGGAAGGGATAGATATGTTTAAGATATAAAATTCAAAGCAAATACAACTGGATTTTCGCCTTATTTCTCCTTACCACCATGCTATTGATTGCCTTTTGGACTGAAATGATGCTACATTGATTCGATACTTTTTTAAGGACATTTACTCTACAGACAAGTGGTACAGCCATGGCAACACCAGCTACACAAACAGCGAAAGTCTTGCTGGCAGCACTTTCCACAAAAGTGATGACATTCTTGAAAAGTACGCAGAATCAATCCGATTTCTCCTATCGTACCTCAGTTATGTCCAGTAGAAATGAATAGCAATTAATTGCTTGTTTAATATAAGGTTAACAAATATAGCTCTCCAGGTAAACCGATAATGTACAAAAACATGTAACATAATTTTACAGGTATATGCCTGTTTAATGTCAAGCAAACACACCTTTAAATTCTTTTTTTTTTTGTGAATGGCTTATTATTCGATGTGTACCTCATTTTCTATGCAATAATGAAAGACTCATTTACCTGTGAAATACCTGAGGGACGACAACAAAGCAGACGGCAGATATGGGCAGGTTTGGTAAACAAAGCCATACCTTTCAGACTGTATCCAATCTCTCATCTTGCATGTTCACGCCCCTTGATGGTGGCTGTCTGGGGACACTTCAAATAACAGAGAAACTCTTGTGCCGATAAGAACAAAGTAATTTATCCCTTTAAAATCTGTCCTAAGGTTCTGCAATAAAGGAAGAAAGGACTAACTATGCGTTCTTTGCATATAAGAGTTTCGATTATGCATAAAATTCTTAGAAGAAAATATGATTTGAAAAATGGTCACTTGTCAGTGTTTACATATTCCTACAAAGACTATATTCAAAGCATGCAAGTAGGCAGTAACTTTGATCTCTTGGAGTTTTATTACTGTATATGGATGGCTACAGTGGCGGCACGAGGGTTCGTGGCGCCCGGAGGCAATGTTCTTTAGTGGCGCCCCTACTTTGCCACAGAAAACAGTTATTTTGTCAGTTGCCAACCTCCACACCCCCCCCCCTATAAATATAAGTTTGTTAAGAATTGCCCCCGTTGCACTAAGGTGAGGTGAAATACTATGAAAATTTCAGCTGCTAAAGCAAAAAAGCTCCCGATGGCGCCCCCCATTTCCTAGCGCCTGGGTACATTTGCCTCCCTGACTCCCCTCTCTCCTCCACTGTATGGCTTATATTTAAGGTGATTTAATGTTGGTGATATTGGCAGAAAATGCAAACAGCACGAAATTTTAACATCACTACCCTATATATATATATATATATATATATATATATATATATATATATATATATATATATATATATATATATATATATATATATATATATATATATATATATATAAAATCGAAACCAAAAAATCTTTCCTCACAAATATGTCCCACAGATGACTGCCACAGTCTGGTACTTAAGGTATAGCTGTTGAATATGCCCCAAATTCCCCCGTTTTACAGTAAACAGTTAGCACTTTAACACCAAAGATTACCTAACTGATAGCAAAATCTTAAGTAACAAGAAAACCGCGAACGGCGGCATAGCCGGATTGCAAACCATGAATTCTACAGATTAGTTTCTTTTTATGGGGTATCAAACTTTGTAGACCTTTTGGTTCCTTTTAAACCAGGGATTGATACAGCTAAATACCAACTTATTTAACTATACGAGCAATAGTGTCTGAGAAAAATACCTAAACACAAACCCTAACCTAAACAAACTGAGCTCAACCCAAATGCAGACACTTAAATACAGATCACAGTGACCTGGTTTCTAACGGTGGCTGCAGAACTCATAATTATCCAGTTACATACCAGACTATGCGACTACATAGAAAGCAGTGCCTGCGAAAATGAGGCTAAATTCACAGGTTAGCCAGAATCACTGGATTGCGAGATATAGGTCACACTGACCTAATTTTCAGCGAAGGGTGTAGTACTTCACATGACACATCGAAATAACAGCTTATATGGTTCTACGATTAACAGTGCCTGAAGGAATGAGCTAAACGCAAAGGTTAACGAAAATCACTAGACCGTGACAGCCAGGTCGCAGTAAACTACACACATACACCAAGTTATGTGACTCTAGAGCAATAGTGCCTAAGAAAAAGAGCTATACACATAGGTTAAACAAAGTCACATGAAATACTGGCTACTAAAAGATGTAGTACTCCACATGAAACATCTAAATATCAATTTATGTGACTGTTCAAGTAATAGTGTCTGAGAAAATGACTTAAACGCAAACCTTAACATAGCGAAAACAGATCAACTCAAAGGTAAGCGCAAACAACTGAGCCATGACATTGAGGGGACAGTGACCTGGTTTTCACTGATGGCTGTAGGACTCCTTGTGATGGAATTACCATTACCTGACTCCATGGGAAATAGGGTCAGAAAAAATTAGTGAAGCACAAAGGTTAACCAAAATCATTGGACAGTGAAATATAGGTCCCAATAATATAATTTTCCACGAAAGGTGGAGTACTCATCTAAATATCATCTTATGTGACCTACTTCAATATTGTCTGAGAAAATGACTACACTAACCGTAATCTGAGTGTTGACGCCAGATGGACGAACAAACGGACGGGCAGGTATCATCATTCCATCAGCTTTGCTTTGTGATCTGGCCAAAACAAATTCCACGTAAATTTAATAATTACATGCATGTACAAAATTCATTGTTTTCTGCAGTTGATTATACATAGGACTTTATTACTAAAATTTAAATATTATCTTATATCTTACAAATTTTGTGGTTGACATTTTGTTTAGCATATTTGAGCATAATTGATTAAACAAGTTTTACTGCTGGTTCAGGTTTATATGAGATTCTGGCCGTGGTATCCATGCCTGTTGAATCCCAGCGTGTCAAATGAAAAACACTATTTTGAATTATTAAACCCATGGACATGGTTGTAACTTGCAAAGCACAAATTTCCAAATATGCGTCCATGATGATCTTATACAAGGCCACCCATATATAACGCGGCTAGTCACTTATCACAACCGAACTGGCTAAATTCTGTTCTATCATTACTATTTAGTTTATTTTGATTGAACTCAGTTTCTGGCTGATGAAACCAATTATAATTTTGTTGTGCATCATTAAATATGCTGTTTTGAAGTTTTAAAAAAAATCAATATATCCCATTATAACACGGTCTTGCTTATAACACAACCTCTTTATAAGGTGGTCTCACTTACAACACATTTACACCTTTATGAGCTCCCATGAACCAAATTATAATGACCAATCCGTGTACAACCTCTTTCATCTTGTCAATCTGTCAAGTTTTTAAGATTTGCAAAATATTGAGGAGACTGGGTGGTAGACATGCCGGACTTGCGACGGAAATGGTGCGGGTTCGAATCCTACCATCTGATCAGCCTGGGTCGGCTACGGTGGTCTGTACTTGGGCAAGGTACTTCAGTCCAATTGCCTCGGCACTAAAAAAATCTACTTGTGTTGCTGTACCGTAAAACACCAACCCAAATCAAATAAAATGTTAAATTATATAACAGGACCTCCCAAGTAAAAAGGGCCAATTGTTATGACAGGATAAAACTGCAAATTGTCAACTTTAGGGTGATATGTTCAAAGCATTATTTGGGGAGGAGAAAGACCCTTGCAAAGTACTCTGCAATAACTACAGTAAACATGCAATAATTTGGAACCAAGAAACTATTAATCTGGCAGGGTTTGAGAGCCAATACATCGGATTTTATTTTGGACAAATATGTATGTTCAGAGTGGAATGTGACATAAAGATGTGCCGCTTAACCAAAAATAAAAAAATCTACTAAAATGTTATTTGTTAACCCTGGGCTATCTAAACCCAAGACCCAGTGGCTGCGCGAGGGGTGGTGGTGGTTGGGATGGGGCAATTGCCATCAGACCCCAAACGATGAGGTGCCGTCGGTTTTTTTTTTTTTTTTTTTTTTTTTTTTTTTTTTTTTGCAGCTGAAATTGTCATAGTATTTCACCTTCATCTTCACCTTAGTGTAACGGGGGCAGTTCTTCACAAAACATATATTTAGGATGTGAAGGGGGATGAAGGTGGTTGGCAACAGACATAAAAACTGTTCTATGTAGCAAAGTAGGAGCGCCACTAAAGAACATTGCCCCCGGGCCCCTCTGTAGGTGCACCACTAAAGAATGTTGCCCCCTGGTGTCTCGAACCCTCGCATCGCCAGTGCCAAGATCTGCTTTCCATCTATGTGGTTCCAGCTCTTTTCCAATGTGCAAGTACCTGTGGTTCCATCCAAGGAGTTTATTGGGTTTCTTAGCTTCCTGCGCCTCAAATAACACCTAACACAATCAACTGATTATACGTCACACAAGTTTAAAACTTGCTGTAAAATCAATGGAAAATCAATAAAATTTAAACAATATGTGTTCATGACATTTTCACCATCAGCTTAAAAGTCCTCTTTGAATCAATAGAAATTGCTTAAGAAAGAAAGAAAAATAAAAGACGAAAACACTCCACTTTCAAATAATAGTTATGCTTGTGACTAGAAGGACAATTTCTGTTTTTTTTAAAGAGTCAATTTTCTCCTATTTATAAAATTTGCATACATCAGACTATTATGGATTAAAATAAAACGTCTGTAAACCAGTCACTGTCGGGACAAAGTTGTTTATTTATTTATTCCTGTTATTTAATTTTTTATTGCTATTTTATAGAGATGGACAGTTTCTTGAAGTTATTAGCAAAATGTCTTGTTAGAACCAAAATATGTGACCAGTCTGCAGTGAGGGACGGGTGTAGAGAGGGAATGGTTTTGGCTATTTTCACTTTATCTTAAAGTGATGAAAGAAAGACTCGTGTAAAGGGCAAAGTTCTGATTCCAATTGCTGATCCCTTTCACTTCAAAAGAGCATAAAATGCAGCATCTTGAAGAGGAGATATAGATTGTTTATACTTATTATTTCACTTATTGAAGTTCTTTTTATCCCTCAGTGATTACCCAGGTACTCCATTCAAAAGCCTTGTGTATATTGTTGCAGTTTCTATTCTGTTTGATATCCTCTTTAGTTGAAGACACAAGGCAGATAAGCAACATGGGCCTCGTTTGCAACAGTAAAAACTTCGTGACCAGTCTGGAGACATTTGTCTTGAGAACTCTTCACATTTTGAGATACACTAAGTCTTTATTGACCTCATAAACTGTCTCTGAGAATCAGACAATGTGTAATAAGTTCTGTCTTGCAAGCACCTGAAATCAAAAAGAGGATCAGAAAGGTGCTGTAAGTGGATTATTTCAAGTTTTAGCAGATTTCGCTATCAAAAGTAAATAACGATAAGACATAAGCTTTAATAACATTGGATTTTCCTTTGTAAATACTAGAATACAATAAATTACCACCGAGCAGCACAACGTTTGAATAGTCATCTGGGCTTGCTAGAGTACAACCTATTATTTGGTATAATTAGTCTCTTTCTCTTTGACTTCTTCGCCATTGACTTTGCTTGATTGTTCAACTCTAAACAGCCAAAGACTGAAGTACAATGAGTCTTTATTGGCCTTATTGGTCTAAGAATAAGGGGACGTGTATACAAAAAATGAACACTGAGCCCAAAACTTAAAACTAGCATCTGCAATCATCAATTCCACGTGTATTATCGAGTTGCCGCTCACTGCATTCATACTAGAGGGACAGACTGCACTGATACTAGAGGGACAGACATTAAGTAAAAAACGGTGGACATAACCATCCGCGTTTCCGTACGGTCATCCGGTTTGTCTGTAAGACCGTCGTTTCCGCTCTATAACTTTAACGCCACTTGAGATTAAGGGATGAAACTTGTTATACTCGTACATCATCATTAGAAGGTGTGTTGCGTAACTCACTGGGTGTCCTAGTTTCAAATTCAAGGTCACAGCTCAGTATTTTGATTTTGCCATCACACTTTCCTTTCAGGTTTAATACTTTCAAGCCATTTGAGATTAAGGAACGAAACTTGGAATACCTATAAATTATCATTAGAAAGTACATTGCGTACCACATTCGGGATCTTTTCTTCAAAGTCGAGGCCATGGCTCAATATTTTAAGTTCTTCTTACACTTTCCTCTCCGCTCTGTCATTTTCAAGGCAAAATTAAGGGTTGAAACGTGTTGTATTAATACATCAGTAATAAAAGGTGTGTCGCAAATAACATTGGGGGTCCAATCTTCAGGGTCATGGCCACGGCTCAATATTTTAAATTTTCCCTCAAACTTTCCATTCCACTCCATAACTTTATAGCTGCTTGAGATTAGGGAATGAAATTTGGTATACGTATACATCATCGTTACACGATGTACTGCGTACGATATTCGGTCTCTTATTCTCAAGGTCAAGGCTCAATATTTTAAGTTCTCCATCATACTTTCTCAGTAACGTTAGAGCTGTTTCACGTTAAGTGATGAAACTCGGTATACTTATACACCATAATTAGAAGGTGTGTTTCCTTCCACATTAGGAATTATATCTTCAAGGTCAAGGTCAAGACTTAAATTATTTTAAGTTTTCCGTCACACTTTCCTTTCGAGTCTGTTAGAAATGAGGGAATGAAACTTGGTATACATATATATATATATATATATATATATAGATATATATAGATATATATATATATATATATATATATATATATATATATATATATATATATATATATATATATATATATACCATCATTAGAATGTGTACTAAATTAGCGGTCCTTTCTTCAAGGACAAGGTCAAAGGTCAGTATTTTCAATTTTTCATCACCCTTTCCTTTCTGCTCTGTAACTATAGAAACATTTCAGCTTTAGGGATGAAACTAGGTATTCATATACGTTATCATTAGGAAATGTCTCGGACGCCACATTGGGAGTCATATCTTCAAGCTCATTTGCATGGCTCAGAATTTAAGTTTTCCTCTCCTCTCTATACTTTCGGAGCCGTTTAAGATTAAATGATGAATTTGACATACTTATACATCATGACTAACAGGTGTGTTGCATACCCCTTTAGTAGTACTACTACTCACATTAGGGGCCAAGATCAAGGTATTTGGTCAGTATTTTAAGTTTCCCTTCTTTTCCATTCTATAATATTAGAGTGATATGAGACTAAGTGATGGAACTTGCTGTATTTATCATGTGCCACGTTTGGGGTTCTATCTTGAAGGTCAAGGTCACTGGCCAATATTTTAGATTTGAGTGACAATTTGACTTTCTCTTATAACTTATGAGCTGTTGAAAATAAATTAAAATAAATTTGGCATACGCATATAGCCATTAGAAGATGTGTTGCATTCCACTTTTGGGGTCCTATCTTCAAGGTCAAGGTCACAGGATTATATTTGAAGGTTGCTTTTGTTTCTGCTTTATATCCTGAAGGCTCTTTGATGTTTATGGACGAACCGTGGTACGTTTGTTTCTCTATATAATTGCATCTCTTGTATCATAGTCAAGGATTTATCTTCAAGAACAAGGTCACTGATCAAGATCTTCCCCTTTTATGCACTTTTACTCTAATGCCTTTTTTGAGAGAGAGACATGTTATATGGTTAATTTCCATAGTCCGACTTGTAACTCTATTGGTCTGTTACAAGAGTCACATCCAAAGTAAGTAGGCGTGTGACACAATATTTACTGAATTTACTTGTGAATTCATACATTAGATCTTTCGACCGTATCATCCATAATGACTATAGTGCAAAGAGGAATGAAAAAGTCTGAAATTCTTTTGTTTTGCTGTAGTACAATGCACATTCTAGTCTGTTAAGTACTTCAACGGTGTGTGACATCATCTAAATCAACGAGAAACTAGTGTGGCTGTTTACCTTTTGTAGTCACAATGTGGGGTCCAAAAATAACATTTATGTTAAAAACGAGTATCTGTAATAATTAAAAGTCTGTAACAAAACAGTATTGTCACACATTTAGCACGGTTATCAGTACCCCACTCCAATATATATGTATGCATATGTGTCCTCAACTCACAAACTCCGCCCCGACATATCAATTTACAGACCACCCCGCATATCCCCAGTTTCAATTGTCTATTTTTAAAAGATGTAGGAGGAGTTGCGTGACATTAAACAGGAATGCAGCACGTCTGGATCGTCAGCATCACATATGCCCCACTTTTCCTTCCGAAAGCTTGGGGATAATAAAAGTGAATTTCAAAGAAGAAGCTCTAACCTCTCTTTTCTCACATATTGGTCATTTACGTTCACCAACGTGATGAAGAATAGAAATAATGGACAACTCTTGCTAAAAAGTGTCAACGTGGAACTATATGTCGTAATTCAACAAATATCTACGAGAAAATAGGAGATGTAACATCTCAAAAGTGGACATGCAGTGCTCCCTTTTTATGACGCTGTTAATGAAAGCATACGAGTGACCCGCGTTATAAGTGAGATAGCGTTATATTGAGGGATTTTCCGACAAGACTATGTCCTTATAGTGAATTATAACACAGAAACAGAGAAGTATGGTTCAAAACCAGATTATACTTAGTCTTCATAAGCCAAGAACTAAACAAAAGTAAAATGAACGAAGTAGCAATGCTGTAAACTAAATCTGGCCAATTTAGTGGGATCAATGACCATACTCGCGCTCTAAAAGGGGCAGCGGTATAATGAAGAGCTTTGTTGGGAAAGGTCACTGTACAAAGTATTATATCCATGTATCGTTCGATCTCTAGAGATTCTTCTCGAGTTTTCTTCCGACAGCCTTTCGCACGTGCTTTCACCAATCATGTTCTTCAATCTCCATGATTTTATTGACGGGAGACAAGGAATCCTCTCCCAGAATCGCATATTGAATTCGTTGCCTTCGATTATTCGGTATTCTGAAGAAATACAGCCGTTTTCTTGTCAAGAATGAATGTTAATAATGAAATGACCACTACATGTATGATATGTAATTCATTAACATCATAAACATGTTTATGTAGTTTAGATTGGATTTTTTTCTCTCTAAAAATGTTGTTTGACGCTTTAGGTATAAAGATTATTTTAGGGATAATACACGAAACTTATGTGTGCAAACTTTTTCTGGAAATATTTTAATCCGAGTAGTTAAAATCTCTTTTAGGTGCTCCATTAAACATGTACATAAAGTAAATCATGTATTATCGTTATTCATACAGACCAATTACTAGGTACATAAATAATCGGTCAAAAACCTATTTTTAAAAGAAGATTTTAAACGCGAAAAGAAAACCGTATTCAAGCAGCACGTGAAAAATTCGATGTTTGCAGTACAGCTGACCTCATAAAATTGCATGACGTCAAAGCAGTCGGAACCATCCCAATCGTGTAAGAATTCCTTATTGCTATTGTAATGATAGGCCACCTGTCTTAAAAGTCCATTGCTATGATTAGATCACCTGCCTTGAAACACCACTGCTATGACAGACCACCTGTCTTGAAAGACTACCGCTATGACAGACCACCTGTCTTGAAATTGACAAATCCAACTTTTTGATTAGTCAGTATATTTTCCAGTAAGATTTGGAGTCGAGTACAGTTTTATGACGGAGGGGGCGGATACTCATTTCACGAACTAATATGTTATATAAGACGAATGATCTCGAGTGAGAGGCCATGTTTCGTTGGTAGAAGGGGTGGTCTTCCAAAACGGGTTCTACATTTGGTTCATTTAAAGAGGTGATTGACTCGGTCTTCATCCAAATAACTCCTGTAACTTTAAATGATAAATGCAGTCTTTTTTGTAAGCATTTGTGTCACGAACTTTTTAAAGCATTATAACATGGATTTTTCTTATTTTCTGGACTTTATTGAAAATATGCAATAATTGATGAGAGTGAGGTTTGGTTTTGGTTTTGTGGGGTTTAACGCCATTTTTCAGCACATGATACATGGCGGCCAGTATATTTTGGTGGAATAAGAACCCGGGAAGATCCCGAGAAGAACCTCTGACCCGCGGGAAGCTACTCCCAAGCTTTCTCCCATGTCCGAGTTGGTCGAGCCGAGACTCTAACTCACGCGAACAGAGCTATGATGTGTGAGTGATCTGTAAAGGCGAGCACTATCCAGGGCCCCAATGAGGTTGAGAATCTTAACATGTGACAAAGAATAAAGTTCGAGTAAACCGAATGTTTTCACCTTCTTGAAACAGGATTCCGGAGACAAAGATAGTATGTGAATAAACGTAAGAAAAACAAATTTGGATTTCCAAACGTTTATCTACAAAAACGTAAAATAGGTACTGTACATCGGCCTCCAAGTAAATCATTGATACAACAGGTCATCGCGATAAACCAATCACTCTATCCTTTATCGTTTATCAATATTTGAATCCCCATAAAGCGCAACTGAAATTGTTTTATACCCATGCCATCGATAACTCTCGAAGAAATATGCTATCGGAGGAAAATCACCAGCCGGAGCAACCAAGTTGATCAGACTTAGATCAATGAGGTGTCAGAAATTTCTCCCGAATGTACCGATACATTATCGCGGAATCATCTACCGTATAAGCTCACTTTAGTGTTTGCTGGCACAAGGGCAAAGGGAGGCTAAATTCGAATTGTTTTTAGTCGATGATAAATAAACAAAAAACAAAACATGAGTGATACCTGAAATAAACTGACATATCTATATCTACTTCATACAAAGTTGGTATCAGCTTAAAATCGGAAAAATACGATATATCTAAAACGAGCCGGTCGGTCAAAACTCATAACAGGCGGGGGGGGGGGGGGGGGGGAATGAAAGCATCTGCTACAAAGAAAGGAAGCTGAAGAATATCTCGGTCCATAATGTGCTTTATTCTGGAAAGAGATGAAGACAAACAGATAGTGGAACATCAGTGGAAAGATGGTATTCTTCGTCTTCGTCGGGTCCCCAGGGTGGCCGAGTAGTCTAAGGCTTTCGCCTTTACAGACCACTCACACATTTCACCTCTGTCCGCGTGAGCTCGAATCTCAACTCGACCAACGTGGGTATGTGAGAAAGCTCGTCAGTAGCTTCCCGTGGGTCAGTGGTTCTTCCCGGGTTCTTCCTCCACCAAATATACTGGCCGCCATGTATAGCTTATCATGTGCTGAAATTTGGCGTTAAAACCCCACAAAACCAAACCTAGATCATCTTCGTCGTCGTCGTCGTCGTCATCATCGTTATCATCATCATCGTCTTCTTCTTTTTTTCTTCTTCTTTTGTACGCGATAAAATTAAACTCTCTGTCTGTGATATTTGTTGTAAGATATTAAACCGAGCAGCAATAAAATGTTGTAAGCAAGGTTAATTACCAGCGTTCTGGCACCAAACTGGTGACATCGGCGACATTAAACTGACTGTTTTCCATCAAAGACACACCTTGTATTGCCAGGCGCAATCTTCTGCCAAACATGTTCTTCACCTGGGAGATCTGTAGACCCCCGGCACAATATCAAGTCAGATTTTAACTGAATACAGACTTATTGAAGTGTTAACTTTACCTGTTTGCAGTAGGAACTAAGTTTCCCGCGCAGGAATTCCACGTTTTGGCGTGAAGACAGAAGAGGCCCATAAATTCTAGCTAAGTGCCCTCTTCCGCTAAAGTGAAGTTTATTACAGCAGTCGGGCGTACACGGTCGTCAACCTTGCGCCACTGGTGTAATTCCGTGCCTTGAGGTTTATGTACCCATTTTGGTCATTACATTATTTTTTTTTTTTTTTTTTTTTTTTTTAGCCATTTGACTTCAAATGAATACAGCAGAAACTATACATTGTAATTAATTCTAACTGATAGGAGTACCTAGATTGCACTATTTGAATAACTAATAGGTACACTAATAGGTACAAATACTTCATAAAGTGCCACAAGAAAAGCGATTTAATTTCTCTCTCTTTTTTTAGTTTTTTTATATATGTATAAACTTAAAGTTAATAGGAGGTATTACAAAAGTCATCGGAACTTAAGACAGATGGGAATTATGAACTAAATATATAGCACTCAATTTAATAGTAATTCTCATTAGCAAGTACATGCTTATAGAACACATACTAGAATAGCACTCAATTCAATAGTAATTCTCATTAGCAAGTAAATGAATATAGAACACATACTAGAATAGCACTCAATTCAATAGTAATTCTCATTAGCAAGTACATGCTTATAGAACACATACTAGAATAGCACTAAATTCAATAGTAATTCTCATTACCAAGTAAATGCTTATAGAACACATACTACAATAGCACTCAATTCAATAGTAATTCTCATTAGCAAGTACATGCTTATAGAACACATACTAGAATAGCACTCAATTCAATAGTAATTCTCATTAGCAAGTACATGCTTATAGAACACATACTAGAATAGCACTCAATTCAATAGTAATTCTCATTAGCAAGTACATGCTTATAGAACACATACTAGAATAGCACTCAATTCAATAATAATTCTCATTAGCAAGTACATGCTTATAGAACACATACTAGAATAGCACTCAATTCAATAGTAATTCTCATTAGCAGTACATGCTTATAGAACACATACTACAATATCACTCACTTCAATAGTAATTCTCATTAGCAAGTACATGCTTATAGAACACATACTACAATAGCACACAGTTCAATAATTATTCTCATTAGGAAGTACATGCTTATAGAATACATACTACAAATGCACTCAATTCAATAATTATTCTCATTAGGAAGTACATGCTTATAGAACACATACTAGAATAGCACGCAGTTCAATAATTATTCTCATTAGCAAGTACATGCTTATAGAACACAAACTACAAATGCACTCAATTCAATAATTATTCTCATTAGGAAGTACATGCTTATATAACATATACTACAATAGCACGCAGTTCAATAATTATTCTCATTAGCAAGTACATGCTTATAGAACACATACTAGAATAGCAATCAATTCAATAATTATTCTCATTAGGAAGAACATGCTTATAGAACACATACTAGAATAGCACTCAATTCAATAATTATTCTCATTAGCAAGTACATGCTTGTAGAACATATACTACAATAGCACTCAATTCAATAATTATTCTCATTAGCAAGTACATGCTTATAGAACACATACTACAATATCACTCAGTTCAATAAGTATTCTCATTAGGAAGTACATGCTTATAGAACACAAACTACAAACGCACTCAATTCAATAATTATTCTCATTAGGAAGTACATGCTTATAGAACACATACTAGAATAGTACTCAGTTCAATAATTATTCTCATTAGGAAGTACATGCTTATAGAATACATACTACAAATGCACTAAATTCAATAATTATTCTCATTAGGAAGTACATGCTTTTAGAACACATACTAGAATAGCACTCAGTTCAATAATTATTCTCATTAGGAAGTACATGCTTATAGAACACATACTAGAATAGCACTCAGTTCAATAATTATTCTCATTAGGAAGAACATGCTTATAGAACACATACTACAATATCACTCAGTTCAATAAGTATTCTCATTAGCAAGTACATGCTTATAGAACACATACTACAATAGCACTCAGTTCAATAGTAATTCTCATCAGCAAGTACATGCTTATAGAACACATACTACAATATCACTCACTTCAATAATTATTCTCATTAGCAAGTACATGCTTATAGAACACATACTACAATATCACTCAGTTCAATAAGTATTCTCATTAGCAAGTACATGCTTATAGAAGACATACTACAATATCACTCAGTTCAATAATTATTCTCATTAGCAAATACATGCTTATAGAAGACATACTACAATATCACTCAGTTCAATAATTATTCTCATTAGCAAATACATGCTTATAGAACACATATTACAATATCACTCAGTTCAATAATTATTCTCATTAGCAAATACATGCTTATAGAACACATATTACAATATCACTCAATTCAATAGTAATTCTCATTAGGAAGTACATGCTTATAGAACACATACTACAATATCACTCACTTCAATAATTATTCTCATTAGCAAGTACATGCTTATAGAACACATACTACAATATCACTCAGTTCAATAAGTATTCTCATTAGCAAGTACATCCTTATAGAACACATACTACAATAGCACTCAATTCAATAAATATTCTCATTAGCAAATACATGCTTATAGAAGACATACTACAATATCACTCAGTTCAATAATTATTCTCATTAGCAAATACATGCTTATAGAACACATACTAGAATAGCACTCAGTTCAATAATTATTCTCATTAGCAAATACATGCTTATAGAACACATACTACAATATCACTCAGTTCAATAATTATTCTCATTAGGAAGTACATGCTTATAGAACACATACTACAATATCACTCAATTCAATAGTAATTCTCATTAGGAAGTACATGCTTATAGAACACATACTACAATATCACTCACTTCGATAATTATTCTCATTAGCAAATACATGCTTATAGAACACATATTACAATATCACTAAATTCAATAGTAATTCTCATTAGGAAGTACATGCTTATAGAACACATACTACAATATCACTCAGTTCAATAATTATTCTCATTAGGAAGTACATGCTTATAGAACACATACTACAATATCACTCAATTCAATAGTAATTCTCATTAGGAAGTACATGCTTATAGAACACATATTACAATATCACTCAGTTCAATAATTATTCTCATTAGCAAATACATGCTTATAGAACACATACTACAATATCACTAAATTCAATAGTAATTCTCATTAGGAAGTACATGCTTATAGAACACATACTACAATAGCACTCAGTTCAATAGTAATTCTCATTAGCAAGTACATGCTTATAGAACACATACTACAATATCACTCAGTTCAATAATTATTCTCATTAGGAAGTACATGCTTATAGAACACATACTACAATAGCACTCAGTTCAATAGTAATTCTCATTAGCAAATACATGCTTATAGAACACATACTACAATATCACTCAGTTCAATAATTATTCTCATTAGGAAGTACATGCTTATAGAACACATACTAGAATAGCACTCAGTTCAATAATTATTCTCATTAGCAAATACATGCTTATAGAACACATACTACAATATCACTCAGTTCAATAATTATTCTCATTAGGAAGTACATGCTTATAGAACACATACTACAATATCACTCAGTTCAATAGTAATTCTCATTAGGAAGTACATGCTTATAGAACACATACTACAATATCACTCAGTTCAATAATTATTCTCATTAGCAAGTACATGCTTATAGAACACATACTACAATAGCACTCAATTCAATAATTATTCTCATTAGGAAGTACATGCTTATAGAACACATACTAGAATAGCACTCAGTTCAATAATTATTCTCATTAGGAAGTACATGCTTATAGAACACATACTAGAATAGCACTCAATTCAATAATTATTCTCATTAGGAAGTACATGCTTATAGAACACATACTACAATAGCACTCAATTCAATAATTATTCTCATTAGGAAGAACATGCTTATAGAACACATACCACAAATATTGTGTGGTTTTCCAATGCTGTGCGTACAACTTTAAAACACGGACTCTAAAAAGGCAATCAAAAGCTGGAATAGAGAGGATGGACCAATATAAACAATCTTTATACTATTATTATTATTATTATTTCTACTACTACTACTACTACTACTATTACTACTACTACTACTATTACTACTACTACTACTACTACTACTACTACTACTATTACTACTACTACTACTACTACTACTACTACTACTACTATTACTACTACTACTACTATTACTACTACTACTACTACTATTACTACTACTACTACTACTACTACTACTACTACTACTATTACTACTACTACTACTACTACTATTACTACTACTACTATTACTACTACTACTACTACTACTACTACTACTACTACTAATAATAATAATAATAATAATAATATATCTCTTATCTTACACGCTTCATATACAGATTTAGCAATGTACATATTGGTTTGTTATTACTGGAAGTTAGCAATTGAATGCACTTATACTTCGATGGTTGTTCCAGAAGTAATCTTTAAGTTTACACGTAAATTAGCGTATACTCGACACACTAAAAGAAAACGATATTCATTTTCAGTATCATGGTTGCTACATTCATACAATATCTTTCACTTCTATCGATTATATTGCTTCCATATATCCCAGTATAAATTCTCATATTATGAAAAGACACTCGGAGTTTCGTCAAAGCTCACAGTCTGTACTCGCTTATAAGTCGATTCCAACTGCACAGACCCAGATCATTCGTCTCATGATGCGCCGGCAGACCTGGTTCTATGCAGAATAAGAATACAAGAATTTTCGTTTTCAGCACGCAATTTATGTACCCTTGCAATTAATCATAAAGATAATACACGGTTTGCTGTGTGCAAAACTTTGCCGGTGCACGCGGAAATAACTCCGAACACTCAGGGTTAAACTCTTCCATTGTGATCCTCAACCGTTTGCATTCACCAAACCGTGTATTATTATATTATAAACAATACTCGAGTCCCGCGGGATCAGCTTCTCGGGTAACGGTGAGGAAAATAAAAACTAATAAAGTTTTTTAATAATTAATCAATTAACAGGTTATACTTTTTTGTGCAAGCCTACAGACAGTGACAGCTAATATGAGGCCACTCTTGCTTTCATATGATCTCTCCTTTTATAGTTAGGTAATTCTGTTAACCGCGTATAACTTTTCAATTAATGAATCAATTAACATGTTATATTTTTTGTGATCAAGCCTACAGACTGTTACAGTTAATATGAAATTACACTGTCACCTTCATATGACTGCTCCTTCAAAGTTAGGTAATTCGGTTAACTGCCTAATATCCTGTGATAAGATAGATAAAGTTGGAAAATGCATCTTGTGATTCTTTGGCATTCGTCCGCCAAGTACTTCGTTGAAATTATAATTTGTACCCTCCTCACCTAAAAAAAAAGGGGGATATCTAGGGACATGCCTTCCGTTAGGCTACATTTTCTAAACCCGGCGATACATCAGTAAGTATTTTTCTTTTCTCAATAAATTCCAGGTGCAGAACTAGGTCCCTATCTCTGATTCACAGTACATGAATATATCCTTTATTGGGTATTTTGGGTTCATTACTTGGAAGGGGGCATCTTGGGGACAAGATTACAGACTTATCATATCTGTTTTGACGTGGATATGTTTGCACAAAGTTAATACTATACTGTCATAGTACGTTAAGTAGATTGGTATCTAATTTGCTGACTAAAACTGTACTTTAATAGATATATGTACGTACATTTAATGTGGTACATGACTGGGTGCATTTTTTGGACTATGGTCTGCAAATCTGTATCCCAAATACTATGAAGCCTTCCCCCATTCCTCAATCTCCACATCGAAGTCTAATCTATCGTATGTACTCGCTTATAGTCACGATTCAACTACAGCTGTATAGACCCACATCTGCAATCGCAAAATGCGCCGGCAGATCTGGGTCTATGACATTTGTCAGGAGTAATCAGAAGAACAAAGAACATATACCCTGATCTGCCGGCGCATTATGCGACGGCATATCAGAGTATATGTTGTTTGCAGTTGGACCCGACTTATAAGCGAGCATGACGGTACTTCGTTGACATTATTTGGGGGGCTGAATCTCTTGCACAATTTCACCCTAGCCATCTGCCTTTGTGTTGTAAATTGTGTACAGAGAGGTGGAAAATTTAGAAAGGATCTGCAATTTCTCTAAAGCGCGGTGAATCGACAACATCTAAAAGGCGGGTTTAATTTGCAAATCACAAAGTCATTTAGCTTACAAAGTGGCTGACGCCAAGTTGAAGCTTTACAGATCACAAGTAAGTGTATAAAGTGGGAGGCAGACTTTGGAATCCTTTGAATATATTTCAGTACTAATTTGCTCTAAGCCCATCCCACACTCATTTACATCAGACATCTTCTCTAATGCATAAAAATATGAAATGTTCAAACTTATAACTTGCATTAAAAGAATGGCAACTTCATAATTTTTTAGCAAATTCAAAGCAATAGTTTCTGATATGTTTTCGCTCAAACTATGTATTTCCTATATTTGAGTCACTTGTGGAAGCATTACCCCACTTGTTAACCCACATTGTTTCACATACCTTGCCTCAATTTCACTAATATAATTTGATTGGTCAATTTTAAGTCAGACATCAATTTCAGCCAATAAAATATCCAGATTCTAAACTTAAATTTAAGTGAAGACTTAAGTTCAATTGTGAAATTCAGGCTGGGCCTAAGCTGAAAGCTGATCCATAATTTTAACACCAGGCTAGATCCATGTTTCCGGTAGGCGAAAACATGGGGTTTACTCGTGTCTTATCCTTCATTTTTTTCAAAAAAATTAAAAATTCCGTAATCATATAATTCCTTAAACTTAAACTTGAGGGGGAAAAAAATCCTGAGAATAAATTTTCAACATGTTATTAGCAATAAATATGGCATGCAAGAAAGAGTTTATTAACTGTCAAAGTCATAAACCAAAGCGGAAAAAACCGAGACAATCACATCTCGAATAAGTAAGATGGCGGTTTTTGATTGTTTCAAATGCCGGTGATGACGTCAGAGGACAATTATTGATAGCCTTCCAATTGGTCATAAGTATAAGTAGGTGCTAAGCAATATTGATTGGCAGGTCTATATAAATCAAGATGATAATATAATCTATCTCCATATAATTTTTCTTTTCTTGACAAACTCTTTTCGAAAGTAAAATTCCACTTTTCCATGGCAAAGGTTTCGATTGCTGCTGTTTTATTCTCTCTTTTGAAAGGAATGTCAGTAAAACTGAAGGGGAAACTGAATAGAAGAGAATTATCCCCATGAATCTTCAATATTCACCTTCATCTGTCGATTTTTCCACCAGAAGGTGCCAATAATATGCATTTTTTGACATGCTTCAAACATTTAAAAAGAATTCAGCAGTAAGGTTGAAAATCTGGAGTACGTTCACAGAGAAATACTCTGGTTTTATTTCTCCTGCTATTATGTTTTTATTTGCAATAATTCAAAAATAAACTTCATTGTTTGCACTTGCACCTTTAGCGAATGTAATTCCTCGTCAGACAAAGGCAAGTGTATGAATATGTTATCTTTATTGATTTTCTCTCCTAGTTGGTAAAAATCAATTTAAATTTCTTGGAGCAATTCAAGGCTGCAACAAAGCAATTTTCTGACGGTGTGAATCTAGGTATATCTGTCATTTTTGGAGGCATGAGGAGATTATATGCATAAGGGTAGGTACTGCATGTTTGAATTGCTGATGTATCAATGTCTAAACTCAACTCTAGAACTGAGAATAATGCATGTACAAAAGTGGCGCAGATAGGAATCTTCAAACAGAGGCGTTCCTGCCTGGAACATATTTACAAACATTTAAGAGTTACAGAAAACATTCTCGAAAAATATTCAGAATACTTTCAAGGGATAGGCAAACGAAAAAGTCTCTACTCATCAGCAAACAATTGTTTCTCAAAATAATAATAAATGAAATCTTTGGCGTTTCTCAACCAACACTCATACTCTGTCTACCTACACTTAAGTTATTCTATACTGTGTTAGTTCCGATTGTAGAATTGGATTGCAAACACACACACACACACACACACACACACACACACACACACACACACACACACATATATATATATATATATATATATATATATATATATATATATATATATATATATACGTATGTATGTATGTATGTATGTATGTATGTATGTATGTATGTATGTATGTATGTATGTATGTGTGTGTGTGTGTAGGTAGGTAGGTAGGTAGGTAGGTAGGTAGGTATGTGTGTGTGTGTATGTACGTATGTATGTATGTATGTATGTATGTATGTATGTATGTATGTATGTATGTATGTATGTATGTATGTATGTATGTATGTATGTATCACAAACTGTTCCCATTACCAAGGCGAGATTCAAGTCTGTGTTATGCCGCTCACTTACAGGAGGATACACCTACCTAGACTATGCAAACATCCTGAAGGGATTAACCTCGACCGGAGTGTGTTCTGTACCAGCGTCTACTAACAGTGGAGCACGTTCTTGTCGAGTTTATCGACTTTCAAACGGCGAGACATAAAATTTATGATCTTGACTCCATCAAATAGGTTCTTGATGATGTTCCGCCAAAAAAGCGTTTAACTTCCTAAAAGAATACGATTTATATATTTAAAAAATTGGATCCTATATTTGACGGACTTTACCCTTTAAACCTTTTGTTTACTTCAAATACTTTGTACAGAACTTTGGAAACTTTCACCTTACATTTTTGCAATTTTGTTAACCTTTATATTTTTCACAACGTCTTTAAGATCGTTGCCTTTTATCTTGAAGGACTACATATTTACCTTTATTTGGAAGGGTTTATTTTGTATAACTACATATTTACCTTTATTTTGAAGGGTTTGTCTTGAAGGACTACATATTTACCTTTATTTGGAAGGGTTTATCTTGTATAACTACATATTTACCTTTATTTGGAAGGGTTTGTCTTGAAGGACTACATATTTACCTTTATTTGGAAGGGTTTATCTTGAAGGACTACATATTAACCTTTATTTGGAAGGGTTTGTCTTGAAGGACTACATATTTACGTTCAATTGGAAGGGTTTATCTTGAAGGACTACATATTTACCTTTATTTGGAAGGTTTTATCTTCAAGCACTACATATTTACCTTTATTTGGAAGGGTTTGTCTTGAAGGACTACATATTTGCCTTTAATTGGAAGGGTTTATCTTGAAGGACTACATAATTACCTTTATCTGGAAGGGTTTATCTTGTATAACTACATATTTACCTTTATTTGGAAGGGTTTATTTTAAAGGGCTACATATTTACCTTTATTTGGAAGGCTTTGTCTTGAAGGACTACATATTTACCTTTATTTGGAAGGGTTTGTCTTGTATAACTACATATTTACCTTTATTTTGAAGGGTTTGTCTTGAAGGCATATTTACCTTTATTTGGAAGGGTTTATCTTGTATAACTACATATTTACCTTTATTTGGAAGGGTTTGTCTTGAAGGACTACATATTTACCTTTATTTGGAAGGGTTTGTCTTGAAGGACTACATATTTACCTTTATTTGGAAGGGTTTGTCTTGAAGGACTACATATTTACCTTTATTTGGAAGGGTTTGTCTTGAAGGACTACATATTTACCTTTATTTGGAATGGTTTATCTTGAAGGACTACATATTTAATTTTATTTGGAAGGGTTTATCTTGTATAACTACATATTTATCTTTATTTGGAAGGGTTTATCTTGTATAACTACATATGTACCTTTATTTGGAAGGGTTTATCTTGTATAACTACATATTTACCTTTATTTGGAAGAGTTTATCTTGTATAACTACATATTTACCTTTATTTTGAAGGGTTTATCTTGAAGGACTAAATATTTACCTTTATTTGAAAGGGTTTATCTTGTATAACTACTTATTTACCTTTATTTGGAAGGGTTTATCTTGAAGGACTACATATTTGCCTTTATTTGGAAGGGT
Organism: Margaritifera margaritifera; assembly: GCA_029931535.1. Classification (NCBI taxonomy): domain Eukaryota; kingdom Metazoa; phylum Mollusca; class Bivalvia; order Unionida; family Margaritiferidae; genus Margaritifera; species Margaritifera margaritifera. The sequence continues at coordinate 772,566 of JAQPZY010001617.1, forward strand.
TTGTCTTGAAGGACTACATATTTACCTTTATTTGGAAGGGTTTGTCTTGAAGGACTACATATTTACCTTTATTTGGAAGGGTTTATCTTGTATAACTACATATTTACCTTTATTTGGAAGGGTTTATCTTGAAGGACTAAATATTTACCTTTATTTAGAAGGGTTTATCTTGAAGGACTACATATTTACCTTTATCTGGAAGGCTTTATCTTGTATAACTACATATTTACCTTTATTGGGAAGGGTTTATTTTAAAGGGCTACATATTTACCTTTATTTAGAAGGCTTTGTCTTGAAGGACTACATATTTACCTTTATTTGGAAGGGTTTGTCTTGAAGGACTACATATTTACCTTTATTTGGAAGGGTTTATCTTGAAGGACTACATATTTATCTTTATCTGGAAGGGTTTATCTTGTATAACTACATATTTATCTTTATTTGGAAGGGTTTGTCTTGAAGGACTACATATTTACTTTTATCTGGAAGGGTTTATCTTGTATAACTACATATTTATCTTTATTTGGAAGGGTTTATCTTGAAGGACTACATATTTACCTTTATCTGGAAGGGTTTGTCTTGTATAACTACATAATTTATCTTTATTTGGAAGTTTTTGTCTTGAAGGACTACATATTTACCTTTATTTGGAAGGGTTTATCTTGAAGGACTACATATTTACCTTTATTTGGAAGGGTTTATCTTGTATAACTACATATTTACCTTTATTTGGAAGGGTTTGTCTTATATTACTACATATTTACCTTTATTTGGAAGGGTTTGTCTTGTATAACTACATATTTACCTTTATTTGGAAGGGTTTATATTGTATAACTACATATTTACCTTTATTTGGAAGGGTTTATCTTGAAGGACTACATATTTACCTTTATTTGGAAGGGTTTATCTTGAAGGACTACATATTTACGTTCAATTGGAAGGCTTTGTCTTATATTACTACATATTTACCTTTATTTGGAAGGTTTTGTCTTGTATAACTACATATTTACCTTTATTTGGAAGGGTTTATCTTGTATAACTACATATTTACCTTTATTTGGAAGGATTTATCTTACTAATTTATTTTGCAATTTTTCCCTTTAAAGTTTTAGAATTACTTTTACTCGGCACAATATAGTCATGAATGTGCTGACGTGCCATTAAACGCTATACACAACACATATACATGTATACTGTGTTTTGCCCTTAGAGTTATCACTGCACTGATTGAATCAATCAGCTGCTATTGCTTCCTATTTTAGTCCCAAAGAAAATAGTTCATATTTTGTTCTCTGGTCTGATTTTTCCTGGGGATTTGCTAGCCAGTAAGGAGTGTTACTTGCATTCAATTGAAAGCAGCACTGAAGCCTAAATAGAAAATAATGTTTACTGAGTTCAGTCTCATGACTTTTGCGAAAGATGACAAAGCAACAGGTGTGATTTCGGTCAGGTCCGGAAAGGTCACTTGCACTAAAAATTCCAGTCATTTCATTGAAATGCAACTATTTCCAGAAAATGCAACATGATTTTGTTTCATATGTTGTGTCCACGTTTTTGCAGAACGTAAGTAGGATAGTCTTGGTGCATATTAACTTATAACTAGTTCACTGCGTTTCATTTTTTAAAAATGTACAACAAAACAAATGAAGGAAATATATAAGGAATTATTATAGTGATGTCTTAAATGAGAACTGGGCAGATGTTAATCCCTTATTATCCACCTTTGATATAAACTTGCCGGTGGTAAATAAAGCTAAAGACACTTGCAATTATTTATATTTTGCATTTTATTTTTGTCATTGCACATTGACTGTTTAGAATAGACAAGCCCGGGATAAGAAACTATTTACTGTTTCAACAATAATACATTTCCTAACTGAGTGAACAAATATCCCTTGAGAGACAAGCACGTATACTTTCTTTGCATCTTGATCCCTACTGAGTAACCCCACAAGGGCACAGATTATTAGTGGGAGGGGGGTCTGTAAAAGGGAGGAGGAGAGCTGATTTGTTGATAAGAGGAGATGTGTCATGCTACGCTATTCTAATTATTGTCTGCAACATAGGAAAACCAGGAATCTCTCTCTCTCTCTCTCTCTCTCTCTCTCTCTCTCTCTCTCTCTCTCTCTCTCTCTCTCTCTCTCTCTCTCTGGTGTGTTAGAAGTAGTCACTAAATTATACTCATTGTAATAAATAATATACTCATGTACTTTACTCAGATACTCCATCCTTAAAAAATAAAAATCTTGAAAACCAAATGAATAAACCCCCTAAATAATATGAAGTCAATATCCTCTATATGTGTTTGTAATCCACGCAATATGTGTTATATATCGCTATTGTCACTTACACACCCAAAACGCTAGAGGCACGGAACACCTTCAAACGTTCCTAAAATTAGTACAGATTGACTCTAGTTTGGACTCGATTCACTCGGCCTTATGGACCCAACATATTTCGTAATGTTATACTGCTTTATCCATGATCTTTCAATACATTTCATTGATGATAAAAGTAAATGGGATTCCGAACAGGCATAAGCCGGTTATAGGATGTTTTCTGTATTAAGTGTTTTGTCTTGTATAATTTATATTTTTGTGTTATATGACTTCAACCCGAAAATTTATTATTTTATAAATATATAATCAAAATAAGTATTGTTAAAGTGTCCATTTTATTTCTCTGAATTAATATTTTCACGTCAATTTGTGTAAAATGTACATTGTATTTGGATAGGGAATATGAATTACATTTGACCCCAAGCATGGCACTGGGAAATCCCCGGTATTTCGTCTAATTCTTTACCCGTACCATTCAAACGATCTAACTTTGATTTTAAATCGATGGATATGGACCTTAACTAGAGGTTATTTATTAACTTGTGTATTGAAGATATTCCCTGGTATGGTAGATGAGAATGTGTTTGTGCAAACTAACATACACTAGTTGTGCCTTAAACCAGCCATTCACTTGATTCTCATACCACTGATATAAAAAGAATTTTCTTATAGCGGGATGGACTATTCTATAGCAGGATGGACTATTCTATCACTATTTCGGCTGTTGCTTTCCTCGTACGAACTTCGTTAAAAGCTGAAGAAAAAAAAACAGACTATAGTAAATACTTACTTTATCTTTGGATCATAATGCGAAGAAAGAAAAAAAAGCAGATTTGATTTTACTATGACTTCTCTTATTTTGATCTTCACAGCTGAAGAACAGTAACCGAAAAGCAAAGTTTGATTGCGGTGAATTTTTTTTAAAAAAGTATCTTCATCTAATTATCGACTAAGACATTTATTTTTTCTCACTTTTTGGGGAATTTGTTTTTGTGACGATATTCCAATTTTACGAAAAAAAAAAAAAAAAAACACATTTCATTCCTTTATCTTTTGGTCTTAATGTAATGCCTACATTAATTAACCTGTCCTTATCTTAGGAAGCCTCGGTAGCTCAGTTGGTAGAGTGTCAGATTCGTAATCAAAAAAGATCGCGGGTTCTGTACCCACCCAGGCAGAGGTGTGCCCTAGGGAAAGGTTTTTAGGGCCAATTTTCTGGGCATGATATAGTCATGGGAAAGGTTTTTAGGTCGAATTTTCTGGGCATGATATAGCCATGGGAAAGAGTTTTAGTGCCAATTTTCTGGGCATGATATAGCCATGGGAAAGGTTGTTAGGGCCAATTTTCTGGGCATGATATAGCCATGGGAAAGGTTGTTAGGGCCAATTTTCTGGGCATGATATAGCCATGGGAAAGGTTTTTAGGTCGAATTTTCTGGGCATGATATAGCCATGGGAAAGAGTTTTAGTGCCAATTTTCTGGGCATGATATAGCCATGGGAAAGGTTGTTAGGGCCAATTTTCTGGGCATGATATAGCCATGGGAAAGAGTTTTAGTGCCAATTTTCTGGGCATGATATAACCATGGGAAAGAGTTTTAGTTCCAATTTTCTGGGCATGATATAGCCATGGGAAAGAGTTTAGGGCCAATTTTCTGGACATGATATAGCCATGGGAAATTTTTTTAGGGCCAATTTTCTGGACATGATATAACCATGAGAAAGGTTTTTAGGGCCAATTTTCTGGACATGATATAGCCAATAATCTGTTAAAAGTGACATTAAAACCAGCACAAATATTTCCATTTTCAATACATTTGATTGATTTGTTTACTATGCAAACTAAGTCAACTAGTTTGCGAGAATGGGTGAGACCCGCAAAATAAGGGGGATCTGATCTCTGGGGGCATCGGACTATAACAGGAGAGGATTTACATCAGCACTCATGCTTGGCGTAATTTGTTTATCCATGCTTTTTTTTTAAAAAACAAAAATATTAAACGGTTGGGTCACAACAATCACCTTGTAGCACCAAAAATCATCATTTATGAAAATATCTTAATAGAAAATTATTGGATGAGAACCTTGGGTTTTATACACTGTAGATAACATTTTTGATAAATTATTATCTTTCATAAATAATTTTAGTTGTAATGTATTATTTTTTTTTGTGTGTCTTTGCAAATAGACCGCTTAACTTGGTCTTAAGTTGAAAAGTTAGGATTATAACTTTCAGCTTTCTGACCCATATATCTCACACATGTTACATGCTTCCAAGTTGGAAATTTCACGACAATACTTGCGTAGTTGAATATTCAAGATCAAAGCAGGGATTTTCATACGGGTCCGCACGTGTTAGTACCAATGATATAGAGCCGCTTCCCCACTCCTGATATATATATATATATATATATATATATATATATATATATATATATATATATATATATATATATATATATATATATATATATATATATAAAGTTGGAATAAAAAATTCAGTAAGCTTTTAGAAAGAGGATTTGACACGCATACTTTCAGACCAATACACACATAGGAGCCCGTCATTATACTTGTACGGTAGCATTTTTCATGTCACTTCGCTTGATCGATAAGAAAATCAAATATTTGCTTGTCTAGCCTAATTTAGATTAATTCTCCTTTTATGAAAATCCCATCACCTCGAAACTAACACACGCAAACCACTGAGGTACAAATGTGCGATAAAACCGAATTAGGATGAGTCATTATTGGGTTCGGAAGAAATGATTACAGAAAAATCATTGCGTCAATTATTTGTACTGCTACAGACTTCTAATAAGCATTTTGGATACTGAAAGCTATTAACAACGCTTGTAAAAACTTGGAGTTGCCTTGAAAAGTTGAGAATCATTATCACACCATCGGCAGCGCTAAAATTACTATGGGGACTTTGCAGTTACAACTGTTTATATGGCAATCCCTTGTAGACAAATTAAAATTTTGAATATGATTGGAAAATATGTTTCGTTTAAAAGCAACTAGTCCAAATTTATTGTGCAGTGTCTTAATGTGGGCATGAAAGGGATTTTTCAATACCTTGTCACTGATTTTTTTTTTTTTTTTTTTTTTAAAGAAATTTGTTAATATCTAATTAATCTTTACTTGACTGAAACATAATTTGGTCCCTACTTTCTGATAAATCCACAAGATGTTTTTCTTCTTTTTTTCTGCTTCATGTACACACAAGTAACTAAATTCGATAATTTTGCTGTAAAATGTACGAGTTTGACATCATTCCATGGGTCAGCTGGGGACTAAAAGTACAAGTTTGACACGCATTCCATGGGTCAGCTGGGGACTAAATGTACGAGTCTGACACGCATTCCATGGGTCAGCTGGGGACTAAATGTACGAGTTTGACACGCATTCTATGGGTCAGCTGGGGACTAAATGTACGAGTTTGACACGCATTCCATGGGTCAGCTGGGGACTAAATGTACAAGTTTGACACGCATAATATGGGTCAGCTGGGGACAAAACGGATTTAATATTTTAGGTGGAACTGTTAATCAGATCATAAAATCTGGACTGGTATAGGAAGAAAGAGATGTAAACGGTGAGGTGTCAGAGCTCTAGTGTAGGAGAAAGTGTTATGCAATGTGTGGATGGTGCATCTGGGGGATACCTGTTTCATTCTCATAATCCGGGCTGTTTTCCTGTCAACGCTGTGGGGTTGGGTAAACAGTGTCAGCTGCCATAGTTTGAATTATCAGACATATCATAATGACATTAAAGAATGCTAGTTTATCTATATAAAATATCTTTTTAGTGAGGGAATAAAAAAAATATACCCACCTTCCTACCTGACTCTCTCTCTCTCTGGGGCCCCGGGTGTCAGATCATTCACATCTCACTTCTGTCCGCGTGAGTTCGAATCGCGGCTCAGCCATATGGATATGTGAGAAAGCTTGCAAGTAGCTTCCCGTGGGTAGGTGGTTCTACCCGGGGTCTTCCCAGGTTATTCATCCACCAGATATACTGGCCGTCATGTATAGCATAGCATGTGCTGAAAAATGGCGTTAAACCCCACAAAAACAAACTCTCTCTCTCTTTCTTTCTCTCTCTCTCTCTCTCTCTCTCTCTCTCTCTCTCTCTCTCTCTCTCTCTCTCTATATATATATATATATATATATATATATATATATATATATAATGTATTTTCATTAATTAGTAAATATTCTCTCGTTTTAATTTGCCAACGACCAACAACTAAAACATTTTTTTTTAAAACGTGGTGTCGATTATCTTTTTTAGATTCAAGAAAACTGTAATAACATAAACATTTTTTAAAAAGTAATTTGCAGACAGAATTTACATTTGTACTTATTTCCAATATTACTCAGTATTTTTTGTACTATGGTTCACAGGCACGTACTTTATTGTTGGAAATGAATTCGATAATTATTTCCGGGCCTAAAATGTGTCCTAAGTCTGTGAAAAGGTACCAATACAAGACCCACATTTTGGCGTAGACTTTGCGTGATAAATAAACCCAGTGATTTATGGTAAATTTATCTTTCATTGGGTGTATATTTAAAGCTATAGGTCTTTAGGAAAGGTATTTGGATACACTTTTACTTGTTTATATCATGCTGCATTCCTGTATAGGTCAAACCAAGATAACCCTGGACAATTAATATGCATACAGTTGACACGGGTTGACGAATTTTATGAGACTATGGTGACATGTGTAATACCCAAGGTGTGGGAGACACGTCTTATTGTCACCAGTAGCGACAGGTTCCGAAGATATTTATGAATGAGAGAAACAAAAAAGGGCCTTAACTAAGTTACTTTATAGTATTTTGCTCACGATGACAAGGTTAGAAAAATTCAAATATTTCCACCAGCTCTCAAATGATATGTTCACTAGTAATTCCACACACCATCTAGATTTCTTTTATTTTGCACTCTATATAAAACACCTGGCAAGCTACACAACATGTACCTATGTAGTTTTGTCTAGCGAAATTACCGACTTAACCTCAGTTGCCACAGGAAAGGGATTTTTCCGGCCCTGGGAAACGTTCTTTCTATTAGTATTGTTTCTAAACTTAAGTTGAAAAAATAGACTAACATTCTGATAAAAATATTTACAACAGAAAAGTATGAAAATAATTTGTACACTTATCTTAATCGGAAAATCAGTGTTATATATATATATATATATATATATATATATATATATATATATATATATATATATATATATATACATATATATATATACATATATATATATATATATATATATATATATATATATATATATATATATATATATATATATATATATATATATATATATATGAGTACGAGTATGGAAAACATCTTACAAAATCTTACAATGGCTTATGTATTTAAGGGAATACAAGGGTCCATTTCTTTCTTTTCACTAGCATATTCAAGGCCAGACCTCCACCACCACCCCACCCCATTTAAAATGTCAATACAACGAGTTTTATCAGGAAGCTGTCCACTTTACGGATGGCTTCCTGCTGGATGATTCTCGTCTTAAAGTCACTCAGAGTTCTTGATATCTGAGTCCTATCTAAGTAAGTAGTTAGATTCATGTATTGGGAATTCTAGGGGGGGGGGGGGGATTCAGAACTTACATCGGGCTCTGCCCAACCAAAACAAGGTTTCTTGACCGTGTATCTGAAAAGATGCACACAAATAACTACCCCATAGAGCAGGTGTGAATGTACATCAAGTCTGTGAATGCAGGTGTGATGATGTTGTTCTATATACCTTATTTATTATTCTTACAGGTGAAACGTACTACAACAACATATTAATGAAACAAGGCTCACCCGCATGGATTCTACTTTAGCTTTTGTTGGAGACTTTTCGGCCGAGTGTGGCATTTGTAAATTAACCATTGCATATCGATTAGGTCAATGTAAAATCCACGCATTTCAAGAATATTGTTGACAAGGAGAGAGGTCTACATAATAAGTATTAATTGTTGCTCAATCCTATTTGTGTGTGGTATTATCTATGAATTGATGGATGATGATACAAAATAAATATTGTTTTTAGCAACCAATTTAATCCCCAGCTAGGTGTGAATTGTTACATAATCGAGTGTACGGACAAAAGCTTGCCCAACAGAGTCAGGCAAATAAAAAAAAGCTTGCCCAACAGAGTTAGGCAAATAAAAAAAGCTTGCCCAACAGAGTCAGGCAAATAAAAAAAGCTTGCCCAACAGATTCAGGCAAATAAAAAAAAGCTTGCCCAACAGAGTCAGGCAAATAAATAAAGCTTGCCCAACAGAGTTAGGCAAATGAAAAAAGCTTGCCCAACAGATTCAGGCAAATAAAAAAAAGCTTGCCCAACAGAGTCAGGCAAATAAAAAAAGCTTGCCCAACAGAATAGAGAAAATCGAAAAAATGTACTATATAACGTAAACAAATTCAAATCTTTACAACTTCGACATTTCTTATCTACGTTTTCATAAAATTAGAAAAATCCACTTACGAATCCTGTTTCAAGCACAATTAAATTTTTGAAAATAAAATGTAAAAAAGCAACGCCCGTGTTAATGAAATAGATATAGAAACGGATTGGCAGAGCATTTACTATTTTTCCGAGGGGTCAATTAGGCCCGGTAGAGAGGTACCAAACTTATTGTCCTTTATATCATCAGTTTGGTTGATTCACCTCCACCTCTATGGACCTTACCCCCTTCTGCTCCTTCCCTGAACCCAACTCATCCTCATCAGAGACCTGTCTGTCCTTTCTGCAACGTTTACACGTGTAAATGGATTAGTTTCGTTTACTGCCTATAAACGTTTCCAAAATCGGTAAACGTGTAAACGAACATGCATATAGCTGTCATTGACACAGGTACAGCCATTTCCAATAAAATTATATATTACCACATTTTTGTTTAAGATGATTGTTTAGTAGGATTTTCATGTTACTTCTTTCTTTAAAGCATGTATCTATGATTTTCACATCAAATGTGGCATCGCTAGGAAAAGAGCAGAAGTTAATGAAAATTAGTTACAGCGCACATTACACAACATAACACATCAGGTTAATTTCCTGATAATGCTGATAAAAATTTTCTTTAAACTTTAGTATTTATCTTTAAACAACATGTTTGTTAACAGAACCTTTTATTAGTAATATTAAAAAAAAAAAAAAAAAAACACCTTTTTTAACTTTGTAAACCACTGCGAAGTTTCTTGGTCATTGTAGCAAAGTTTCTTGGTCATTGTAGATCATACAAAAGCTTCCCATGCGCACGTCTAGGCAGTATACATCCGGATCCATTATCCATTTTGTTCGTCATGTACATATCTGTAACAGTAGGAAACAAAGTCACCATAATCCTAGGTATGTTTTACTGTAATCGTCAGATATATTCAACAAAGACATGTCTTACAAACTGAACCTGTAATAATACGAGATGAAAAACGTACAGTAAATGAAACAATCGCAAGTTGAGCAAGGCACGGCATGCACATTATAATAGCTGTCAACTGTTCAGTAAGATTAGCGTGTAGATAGGGTGGAAAGTTGAGTTTCTAATCGTTTCGATTATTGTCAAACGTGTACACCTTTATACATTTTGGTTAACGTTGTAGCCTTAATCACTCTTTCTCTCTCTCTGAACTCAAAGAAAAGCACTGAAATAATCAAGGCCAGCCCTCCACCCTCTGTTAAATGTAGAGCAGGTTTAGTAAATGCTTCTTAAACCATGTGCATTTATCAGGATAAATAATACAAATAACAATAACTTGACATTTGAGACTGGGTGCATAAGACGATGATACATTTCTGCTCATGCAGTCTATAGGTATAACTTACACTCTGTGCATACTATATTTACGTGCTTTTTTATTTGCATGCACTCAAAGACCAGTGGGTTTAAAGTAATATATATATATAAAGTAAAACTGGCAATGTAAGTTAAACCAACAAGCAATTTATTTCTAGACAATTAAAGTGAAAATTCAAAAGACACTTACAATAACGTGAATTAAAGTCCAAAAAATTCAATAATCTTAAGTGTCCTAATCAGAAGTCCTAAATATAGAATGTTTCGAATGAATTCCAGTAGCCTCGAATCATGATGTGCCAGTAGTCTTGAATGTTCTGATATGCCTGAATGATGTAATCCAGAATATTTTTGAATGAATTCACATAAAATCCAAAAGTCACGTATTAATCTAAAATGAGAATGAGCACTTTTAGTAATTGCAATGAATATTTCAAATAAATAATTCCTCTCTCTGAATTTGCTCTGATTTTCACAACTGTAACATCTGATTGCCAAAATAAATTCCTTAATAGACTGATCTTTATAACATGAAGTTTACTATAGGAATGGTCTCCTGTTTACCAAGCCTGTATAAATATAACGCTAAGTCACTGACAGAATATTCTAGAATATGAGTAACTCTAATTGCTGTGCACACCTGACTTTTCTCACATCAAGACATGGAAAGTTCCAATCTAAGTACTAAATGCTATGTAAACAAGACTGACCTTGAACTCAAATGCTATAAATATGTTGGTTACATAATGACCACTAAAGTACAACTTACCTCATGGACATATATTTTAAATTTAATATACATAATACATAACAATATATATATATATATATATATATATATATATATATATATATATATATTACCACACGTTTTTTTGTGTGCATGTGTGATAGAGGAATAAAGTATATATCTGAAAAGTTATATGAATAAATAAGTGTATATATACCGCATGACTGCTTTAGTCTGGCCCTTTAAGCTACATAACCGACATCTAGTTCATATACCGCATGACTGCTTTAGTCTGGCCCTTTAAGCTACATAACCGACATCTAGTTCATATACCGCATGACTGCTTTAGTCTGGCCCTTTAAGCTACATAACCGACTGCTACATATGTAGTTTATATATATATATATATATATATATATATATATATATATATATATATATATATATATATATATATATATATATATATATATGTTGTTACATTGATCTTTAACAACACAAAAGATCGACAGCATAGCGTTTATACTATTTCATGTGACTTCTACAATTCTGCAATCCAGAATGCTTGATTTTCTCATAATGCACTTGTTTTAGCTGTGAATAAAATCAACAAGATATTAATCATTTGACTGACATGAGCTCCAAAGTACACGGAGTCAGTTTGGTGTTAGTGAGAAAAACTTTTAAATTAAAATAAACATTCAACTCGCGTAGTACAAGCCTGTCAGCAGTAAGCTGACACTGGGTTACACATGTCCAACATCAATGCTAGAAGGGAAACATTTACCGTTATTATCCTCTTTTAATAGCATCTTAACACACACACACACACACACACACACATATATACATACATATATATATATATATATATATATATATATATATATAGAGAGAGAGAGAGAGAGAGAGAGAGAGAGAGAGAGAGAGAGAGAGAGAGTTGTACACACGTGTGAAGTGAACGTGTGAACAGTGTACAGAGAGAAAGCCATAGTAAAAATCAGTGTTTGAAGATAGTATTTAACCGGCTCGTGAAAATTTCTTGACCTATACTGATGGTATGAATGTTAATCAAGTATATCATGAGTTAAGATCTACCGGATGTGTCCAGAGATATTATAATGTGTATATAACACGGTGGTTTATAACATAGCATTTATGATATAAGTGGTTTATAACATAGCAATTATAATATAAGTGGTTTATTACATAGCAATTATGATATAAGTGGTTTATTAAACAGTAATTATGATATAAGTGATTTATTACATAGCAATTATGATATAAGTGATTTATTACATAGCAATTATGATATAAGTGGTTTATTACATAGCAATTATGATATAAGTGGTTTATTACATAGAAATTATGATTTAAACACGTGGAAAAATTAAACATTATATTAGGTGGACTTTGGACACTTTTTTACTAATCGATTAAGATCTTTCTTTTCATGTTCTGTTATTGGTTCTTGGACACATTCTGTCACCTGCAGTCTTTTCAGTTCCCTCCACTGCATGAATGTGCATGCACATACGCACAAACGTATCGTGAAATAAGAATTAGCCAAGATATTAGAAAAGTAGAGTCATTATTGTAATATTACACACAAGTATTTGAGCAAAATATATTGACTTAATCGTGTCAGCTAAGCGGCTAAGTTATTATTTGTAAACTTTAAATATAAAAAACTATTTTAAAAAACTTGATGCACTAGCCAATTGTACTTTTACCTGGGTTAATTTTATATCCCCCACCCCACCATAAATGAGCAGTGTACACAATATGCTGCGCAAAAATAAGGGCATATCTTGCTTTACATTGATTTATTTTCGGTTCTGTTTTAGAAAATATTATATTTTCCTTTCTTTTCCACCCACAGCGAATAATGATGATACTTTCAATTCACGAGCCAGACAAGAAATCAATGGAAATCTCGAAAAACCTTTGTATATTTTGTGGTGTATAGATTCTTTCATGCATCTGCAAATAGATGAAAATGTGTTATAGTAACATTTTATTTTAGACATTGATCCTAATTTAGCTAAATCCATAAGTTTCTTTATATTAATAATAAATTTCAGGACAATAGTTATGCTGTTTCACTTGTAAGGCAAACTTTCTATTTTTGTCCACACTTGGTCAAGGAATTTGCATATTCTTGTAAACGAGATGTATCACTACACTAAATACCGTATATAGTCGCGTATAAGCTGGGTCCAAATGCAAACAACATAGACCTTGATCTGCCGTGGCATAATGCGCCGGCAGATCAGGGTCAATGTTGTTTGTTCTACTACTTAGTCCTTACAAACTGCATAGACCCAGATCTGCCGGCGCATTATGCGACGGCAGATCTGGGTTTATACAGTTTGAAGTTGGTATCAGATTATACGCGAGTAAAGATAGTAAGCCAATCAGCTGTTTTTGCAATCTTTAAGAAAATCATTAATATTGTTTTTTCTTTCTGATTTTTCCTGGAGATATGCCATTGTGAAGAATGTTACTTCCATTCGATGGCAGCATTGAAGCCTAAACAGAAAATATAATGTTTATTGAGTTCAGCTCTTGGCTTTTGCGGAGGATGAGAAAGCAAACAGATGTGAATCAGCTGGTTCAGAAAGTCACTTGTACTAAACATCGCAGCCATTTCATTCCTATGCAACCAGTTACAGAAAAGGCAACATAATCTTTGCTGATATTTTGATATGTTGTGTCCAAGTTAGTGCCCAACAGAAGTAAAATAGTCTTGATGCATCTGAACTTATAACTAATGTATTGGATTTAATTAAAAATGTAGAAAAAAAGACAAAAATAATGAAGGAACTTAATTAGCGTGGTGATACCTGATAATGGTCTATGTACTTATTTGACGCTACAATATCCTGAATTTTAGGTCCTTTCTGGAGTCCAAGGGATCAAGATTTATATTACTTCCATCAACAATCCACTTCTCTCTCTCTCTCTCTCTCTCTCTCTCTCTCTCTCTCTCTCTCTCTCTCTCTCTCTCAGATACCTATCTGTGTCTTGTAATCCAACTGTTTATACATACCGTCATTTACTCACTTATAAGTCGAGTCCAACTGCAAACAACATATATCCTGATATGCCGGCGCATTGTGGAACGGCAGCTCTGGGTCTGTGCGGTTTGCAGTTGGATTCGGCTTATAAGCTAGTAAATTCAATTCAATTCAATAGTTTATTAGCATAAGCATTTAAATGCTTATAGATTACAATGAGAGTTGAAACTGGGAGATATGGAAGCAATAGAATCGATGGAAGTGAAAGATATTGTATGCTATGTGACAACCATGATATTGAAGCGAATATCATTTTCTTTGAGTATGTCCTGTGTTTACTCACTTGCGTGTGAACTTAATCCAAACATACTTCTGGAATAAACCATCTATACACAAGTACGTATTAACTTCTGGTATTAAGGAAATAATGTGTTCACTAGCTAAATTTATTTATGAAGCGTTTAAAATAAGAGATAGATTATTATTTTTACATTAATTTATCATAAAAACTGTTTATATTTGCCCATCCTCTCCTTTCTAGATCCAGACGATTACCTTTTTTCAGTTAATATTTAACGTTGTATATATAGCATTTGGTAACCACGCAATATTCGTAATATGTAATCTATAAGCATGTCAATGCTTATGATAATAAACTACAAGCTAGTAAATACGGTACTCAAGACCGACAGTTACCATGTCGCCTGTAATAAAAGTCCATCCACATATACAAGCTTACGTTTATCAGTAATGTTTACGAAAAGTGCCTCTTGTGCTTTTTATTCAACGTATTTTTAACCTGCCTTATGTCCTCTCCAATCTTCACGGGATTTTTCTTTTCCAATAGTGGTGACCTTGTCGTTTACTGATCATTTTTAGGAAAAGTTCATGTCTTTTCTTCTAGATCTTTTTCTGACATTAAATATTTTGAATTTAGTGGCTGTATATGGGTTATTGTTAGATATTTTGAAACATACCTACCCATCTAGGAGCATAATTACTCAGGGGAAATGTCTGGCGAACACCTTGTCAGACAAGAGTAAATCTTTTGTAACCGTGCTTGTTCCAAGATCGGCCTATGTGTTGATAGACACACAACCCCTCTCAATGCTCAAGTTAATTATTTGCGCTATCAGTTGACCATGTATGACTTGCCCCTTAGTGTTTTTATTCAGCTGCCATTTTTTTTTTTTTTTTTTTTTTTTTGTAACGGCACTTTGAACACATTATTGGCTATACCACGCCAAAGAAATGGGAAGTAAGTGCCTTTCGGAAGGACACGCTGAGGCAGCCGACCCGGGCTGGCCTGAGCGGGTATTGAACCCGCGACCCTTGGATTACGAGTCCGATGCCCTACTAAATGACCCATTGACTGCCAGTGAAGGTTTATTTTATGCATGATTTTGCTCTCCAACCTGTTTTTGGTCTCGTTGTCATTAGTATACCAGTGTTTTATTCTTATGGATTAAACGTTGGATTGTACCCCCATCACAGCGTTCAGAAAATCCTCCCTCAACATCTCTTCACCCCGATCCCCACCCCAGTCTACTCCTTTTAGCCATACTTGTAGATCACTAAAATCAATTATGAGTCAAAATCTACCCGGATACAGCTGCCACGTATTTCTAGGCAAGTATATATGGTACAGTGTAGCCCACATCATTGAGAAAAGGAGGAGGTTGTCAGTCAGCCATAAATCTCTTGGGATCAAAGGAGGGCTACATGTCTGAGTTTCTGTGCATTGTATTGCTGCAGATAGCCAGGCTGTCAGCCGTGCACTACATGCACTTCATCATCACAATGGGAAGTGAAAACCACATTTAGTTACCTTAGTGACCCAGCTACGTAGAAACAGAGGGGTGCTCCTCCCAGTTTGTTTAAAATATCTGCATACATTCTGGGGAAAAAAGAAATCCTCGTGTGAAGATTTAAAAAATAAAAACATCGAAGCCCTCAAAAAATAGCAAATTCGAATGAAATAAAAACATAATTGCATTCCTTAACAAGGGATATATTTTGATTGCATTTGTGGATTTGTGGAGGGAAATGAGAGAGAGAGAGAGAGAGAGAGAGAGAGAGAGAGAGAGAGAGAGAGAGAGAGAGAGAGAGAGAGAGAGAGAGAGTTACAAATATACACTAAACAGAGCGGAAAGTGCTATCCCCGGATTCTACAGGAGAATGCTTGATAATATTAACATCATTTTTAAATAAGAATAAATAATATTATCATACAGGTTAGAGAATTTTAATTCGTACTCTAGGGAGATTCGTTATATATTGTGTGTTTGTGTCTGTCTGTCTGTCTATGCGTGCACAACGAAACCTGAGAAATAGGAAAACCCACAGGACTCGGTAAAAGTGTTTTGAATTCTGACGTGTCCTTACTTATAAGGGACCGACTTGAACACCACAGACTGATGTGTGGAGTGTATATGTGGTCAGACGAGGATAAAATGCTTCCGGTTGGTATGGAGCCTAGTAGTTCCTATCAAAATTTAGAGGTGTTGTTTGGATGTGCCTTTCACTGTGAAATATCCATGACAGGGACTGATTTTTACCATGGAATGATTGGGAAGGAGTCATGCTTTATTTTGAGATGCCTTTAATTGTGGCTGTGAAAGCAGTGTGGTGAAAGTGTACATGTAAAGTAAGTGTGAAATATGGTCCAAAACTATGTTTTCATTGACCCGGAAACGGAATCATAACCCCAGTAGGCTTTGATTAGCTGTGATTTGTAATTATGCTGGGCAACAAATGACAAGTCTTGGAGTGTGTAATGGATTATGATGGCATAGTCACCCCTAGGAATCCTAGTGCGATGCACGTAGGTAATAATATCGTAAAATTAATAGTGGTCTGACCCCATATGGTTAATACTTCGTTGCAACCAAAACTTTTATTGTATTTCAAAGTTGTGGTTTTGAAATTTGTAGGTGTATACTACAGTTATACTCGACTCTTAGGCAAACCTGTAACAGAAAAATACATTATTACCTGTCAAAAGACAACTGTATTTCAATGCATGTAAAAGAAATAGCAATGAGTCAGCATATTAAAATATTTTTTTTTTTTTTTTTTTTAATACATTGTCTGTAAGATGAGGGTTAAAGTGCAAAATGGAATAAGAGAAAACAGAGACGTAGTTCTAGTTATGAATAATGTTCTGGTTCAGTGGGAACTGGAATGTTTATTTGAGGCCCTGTAACTTATGCGTTCAAAATCTCAAGATAGATAGGATATATAGAATGCACATAGGCCTACGTCACACAAATGTGGCAGTCTATTAGAAGGACTCAAGTTAGGAAAAATCTGAAAGTTCTGTGATTCTGGCTTTTTAAGAAAATTAAACTTGCAGACTGTCATAGTTTTTGGAATCTGAGCTGAGTTTGAGTTACTTGCTCAAAAAGTTTCGAGAATACGCGGATATATATTGGTATTGAGTAGAGTTGTTATTTTCGTTTCTGCGTGATACTGCTGCTTCGACTTACAGTCATACTGGATTAAAACACCAAATGATGATTAATTGGGTTCAACGTTAATTGGTGCATGCATTTTTGGTTATGTTGAACTGGTAAGTGAGGCGTATGATCTGAAGAACACATTAACCTGGCAAGGGTGTGAACTTGATCCATTGTTAAACATTTCTCTCCATTTCGCAATATGCGTGTCGTGAGAGTTGCAGTTCCTGATATCGATCATTTACAATCAAATCGAGGCTATTACTGCTGGGTGAATGTTGTTTATATTGACCTGGAAGTGGAGATCGGCATTGGAAAGTCTGACTAATATCATGACATCAAGTACATGTACTTATAGTGTTGATAAACAAATATCTATCATGAGCATTTAGAATATACAGATCTATATTAATAATCAACCCATTACCCAATATGTTTTTAAAATATATATAAATAAACAACACACACACAGCCAAACAAATGAAAAATATCTCTCAGAAATTAGTTTTATACTAAAAGTTTGTTAAAATTGTATTTTATCTTCTATTGCACTAAACCACTTTAAATAAGTTCTTTTTAAGCTTTATTAATATTTGTCAAAGCATGTTTAGTGGTATATACAGTTGTATCAACGGCTTTCAAATTACGTTTAGTGGTATATACAGTTGTAATACTATCTATCAAATCATATTTAGTGGTATATACAGTTGTAATACTAGCTATCAAATCATGTTTAGTCGTATATACAGTTGTGCTATCAAATCATATTTAGTGGTATATACAGTTGTAATAACAGCTATCAAATCATATTTAGTGGTATATACAGTTGTAATAACAACTATAAAATCATATTTAGTGGTATATACAGTTGAATAACAACTATCAAATCATATTTAGTGGTATATACCGTTGTAATACTAGCTATCAAATCATATTTAGTGGTATATACCGTTGTAATACTAGCTATCAAATCATGTTTAGTGGTATATACAGTTGTAATAACAGCTATCAAATCATATTTAGTGGTATATACAGTTGTAATAACAGCTATCAAATCATGTTTAGTGGTATATACAGTTGTAATAACAGCTATCAAATCATGCTTAGTGGTATATTCAGTTGTAATAACAACTATCAAATCATGTTTAGTGGTATATACAGTTGTAATAACAACTATTAAATCATATTTAGTGGTATATACAGTTGTAATAACAACTATCAAATCATATTTAGTGGTATATACAGTTGTAATAACAGCTATCAAATCATATTTAGTGGTATATACAGTTGTAATAACAGCTATCAAATCATATTTAGTGGTATATACAGTTGTAATAATAGCTATCAAATCATATTGAGTGGTATATACAGTTGTAATAACAACTATCAAATCATATTTAGTGGTATATACAGTTGTAATAACAGCTATCAAATCATATTTAGTGGTATATACAGTTGTACTAACAGCTATCAAATCATGCTTAGTGGTATATACAGTTGTAATAACAACTATCAAATCATATTTAGTGGTATATACAGTTGTAATAACAACTATCAAATCATATTTAGTGGTATATACAGTTGTAATAACGGCTATCAAATCATGCTTAGTGGTATATACAGTTGTAATAACGGCTATCAAATCATGCTTAGTGGTATATACAGTTGTACTAACAGCTATCAAATCATGCTTAGTGGTATATACAGTTGTAATAACGGCTATCAAATCATATTTAGTGGTATATACAGTTGTAATAACAACTATCAAATCATATTTAGTGGTATATACAGTTGTAATAACAACTATAAAATCATATTTAGTGGTATATACAGTTGTAATAACAGCTATCAAATCATGTCTAGAGGTATATAGTTTAAATAAACTGTAACTACAATCAGTAGGAAAACAGTCACTATCGGTGCAAACTCAGAAGGCAGCAGCTCCCCCTCCCACACCTTTCTGCCGAACTTAAAGTTTCAAATAAATCCCATAGAAATCAAATAGAAGTCAGATATTTTAGTAAACATTTGCCCCCCAATTTTTGAATACTGTTTGTACACTTGAGAATTTTATTAGTCCCATTGGACTATTACCTTTGAACAGTTTTCAACTACTAGTCTCTAACTAACAGACCAATATTAGTTTTAAACCCCTAAAATGTATACATAAACCCATTTTCAGAATCCTGGATCGGAGTCTGATGATTACCTTAACATGGAAAATTTTCATTTAAGATAACATTATTCAATAGGTTTTGGTAATTTTTTTTTTTTTTTTTTTTTTTCATGTATACTTTTTTGCACATATACAAATAAGATCTCTGTTCCTTGAAACTTTAATCTCACTGACTTGCCCTTCAGTGAAAAATGTCCATGCACGTTCTTTTTTAAAATTTGTTTTCATTCATCACTACTGAGCCGAACTTCTTTTGTTTTCTCTGCTATATAGTCATAAATGAGATGGAAATTAGTTTCTGGTAATTTTTTTTTTTTAATCTCCAGTCCATTCAGCGTTTTGGGAAAGCCACAACAAATCGTGAAATGTTGGATGTCAACATCACACTTACAATCTTTTTTTTTAACTGAGAAGCGTCCGTTTTCCTGCAAATTAAGGCGTACGTACGTGACACTAGTGTGGTCTTTTGTCCGCTGACACTATCATTGTTCAGATTTAAGATTTCTTTTAATAATTTGACCGATAAACACTGTGAATCCTCTAGGCTATAATCGACGTACACTTCACGCTCCGACATCTTGATTTTATTTACATCTCCCAGCAGTTAGCGCCTCGTTTTGGAATTTCAAGATTTTGCGAGATAACGCGAGATCATTATTTTCAAGTATTGTGAAACTGGTCTAAGCAGCTCTTATGACGTATGTAATTTTTTTTTTTTTTTTTACGAAATAAATTCAATCAAAGCATAGAATTACACCAAGTGTTACTCAGATGAACCACAAGTTAATCATACTTTCCCACAGGGTCAATATTCTCTGTATAATTTGATTTAAGATAAAGTGATTAAAGATGCAATCACATCTGACTATTTTATTACACCATATTATGATGATTCGAGGAAATCGTAGATTCTGTTAATTACATCATGTTATATGAATAAAATGAATTTGACCTCGACAAAATAACTTACATTATTTAGACAGGCATTAACTGCGTAACCTGTTACTAATTATGCGTGCAAGGCCAAAGGAGCTGTCACTTTTAATGAAATTTCACTGGTAGAGTTATATAACAGATTTACATAGGAGACCGAGAGGAAATTCGAGTTGGATACCCAGTATGATTTAATTAATTTCCTGAAGGTATCATAATTCCCTTGTGACAGTTACATCCACATGGAATAGTAACTGATAGGACTCAATCATTACGATATATCACAGACCCTGATATGTCTTTATTTGGACAGTTAAAGTCTACTCTGATGCAATATTTTGAGATAGTTCGGGTGCTATATATACACAAAACTACATACGTGGTTTGTTCAGAGTCGGTTGAAAGAACGAGTTTGATATGGCATAGGGATACGTCAAGGATGTCAGGCCGAGAAGTATTCATAAACAATATCAAACGAGTTCTTTCCCCCGATTCTGAACAAAGCACGAATGCAGTTTAGTGTTTATGATATACCACCTCTTTTACGCTTTCTACATATTTTCAGCTTTACATTGTGAATGAAATTCAAAATAATTGCGATTTATAAAAGTTCGATTCCTTGCCTCTAAAAATATAGACGCGCGGACTTCAGAGAAAACACCTTAATAGTTCTATGTTGATGCGTAATATGGAAATACGGATTGAACATCTGTATCTAACGCCAGATCAACCATATAAGATTAAACGCGTATGTAATTAAATGGGCATATGGAGATCTCATTGGAAAGTTTTAATAAGAAGTACATAAGCATGAACTTTCAAGAAGGTGTTATAACCTGCATCCCTAAAGGAGATAAACCTAAAGAATTTATTACAAATTGGAGGGCCATTTCTTTACTAGCAAGTATCATATTGTAGATTGGAGAATTTCGATAAAACATTGGGAGACCCTTTGGGATCTGGATTCATTATTCATTTGTACACCAAACGCCTTATGTATCTACTGCTTTTGGTTCAGTGGCGGCGCGTAGGGGGAGTCGGGGGGGGGGGGGCAATTGCCCCCGGGCGCCAAGCGTGGGGGGTGGGCGCCGTAGGGAGCTTTTTTTCCTTCTTTTTAGCTGTAACTGGGGCGTAGATGGGGTGGGTGGGGTGGAGGTTGGCAACTGACATAAAAACTGTTCTCTGTGGCAAAGTAGTGGCGCCACTAAAGATCATTGCCCCCTCGAACCCTCGCACCGCCACTGCTTTGGTTTACCCACACAGTAACAAGTTATAATGACGAATATAATTTTTAAACACACACACACGCACACATACACACACACACACGCAAAATAAACTTTCAAGATGCTGTTTATTATGTGACACCTTTGTGATTTATACGGCAATTAAGAGTGAATAAGTGAATAAGAATGACCAATGTTAAGTCTATTATAAAAAAACAAAAGAGAGCAATCGATACTTCCCTGTGTAGGGAACTGTTTAATCCAAATAAAATTTCATAAAAATTTGACACTGACCTTCCACAACGCCGTTACACAGAATATCATACACTCTTAAGAGACCCCTAATTCTACAATCCCTTCACTTCTGCACAAAAATCGTAACCAACATTATTTTGAGTGCCAACAAATCATAACATATCCCCCAGTTACACCCCATATCCCCCAGTTACACCCCATATTCCCCAGTTACACCCCATATCCCCCAGTTACACCCCATATCCCCAAGTTACATCCCATATCCCCAGTTACACCCCATATCCCTCAGTTACACCCCCTCCTATTTCTAGCAACTGTTGACCACTCCCTAAGATGAACTTAGTTTGCAGCCAAATTGATGGATCGCCAGGGCAGGGATAGCATCGCCTAATTATTTGCATGGCAATTTAATTAAAAATCAAAGCATCAGTTTTGTTGAAACCCTCCATTAAATTACAATTATTTTTCAGTACATACTGAAAATTCCACGAAATTTGGATGAGAAATGTTGCATTTACGACTACTAGTATTTGAATTTGTGTATATTATATAGTGACAACCTTTAAGGTGTCAGATTTGCTCCGACAGGCCAGGTGACAAGCTTTTAGCCTGGCTGTAAATTACCTAACATTGGCACCTAGCCAGTGATATCAGTGGTCAGTGGGTCATTGCTATATGCTGTTAACGTTTGACTGACAGGTTTGCGGTGTCGGCAATCTTTCATTAGAGGTCTGAAATACTCAGGGGTTGGTTTAGGCAGGTAACGCTATACTTCATTAGATTTAATTCACTTGTATTCCCTATAGATCCTTAAATTTCATGTGATATGTATTTAAATATATTCTGCTTATGTCAGTTTTATTAAAACTTATATATAATTTATTGATCTAGCTCTGCAAACATCCTGGCAATACAAATACATTTTCTGAAACCATCTTAACTGGTATTTGTCATGGCAGTTATGATATTCTTAGAACATTATCCACCAAGTAATTGTTGAATTATACTGTGACTTAGTCACGTCAGCTTGCCTGCAGCTTTTTATTATCTTGTTTGAATGCATTTCGCATGATATCCTGCAAGAAAATCAATCGCACTTTGATTCGGCAAGAGTCAAACATGCATATATCACTAGCCATGTAGCAAATTTTGCAGTAAAATCGCCCTATTCGATATACTTCTAATGCATTAGTAATTGATCTGCTTCCGCTTAAATCAATACCTCCAATATCATTCCATTCCTCTCACAAATAGTCGTTTAAAAAGATTATTATTGGTTTTAGGGAAAAGAATTTCGCTTAAATTAGAGTACTTGCATGAAGTAGGAGTTACACTTGAGGAAAGGTCACTTTCTTTCATACATCTATTCTGAATAAAGGATTTGTTGTTGTTATGGGTTTAACGCCATCTTTCAGCACATGATAGGCTATACATGGCGGCCAGTATATCTGTGGCCGAGCCCGAGACTCGAACCTTCGAGGACAGAGGTGAGATGTCAGTGATCTGTAAAGGCGAGCGTCTTAGACCACACGGCCACCCGGAGCCCCGCGAATAAAGGATGTGACGATGTATAGCATTCTGTTAATGCTGGCAATAA
The DNA here is from genome assembly GCA_029931535.1 of Margaritifera margaritifera. NCBI lineage: Eukaryota > Metazoa > Mollusca > Bivalvia > Unionida > Margaritiferidae > Margaritifera > Margaritifera margaritifera. The sequence goes on from JAQPZY010001617.1 coordinate 796,130, forward strand.
AACAATTATTTATGCACACTTTGAACATTTCACGGCAGTATGTATATCGCAAGTAAATAAATTAACATAAATCAATAAAACTAATCCAGAAAAATGCAAAACAATAAATAACGGAAGCAGTTCTGAAAACACGCATGCAGAAAATTATCTAGTTTTTTCAATGTTATAGTCAGCAAAGAAATATGTCCATGAGGAATTGTAGTGCAAAAGGTCATATGACAAAATTTTATGTGGTCTCCTCGCAATGCTTTGTGACAGAGACAAAGGGGCAGACACACACCTTCGTATAGCAGATATATTTTCATAACAGACACTAATGTGTTATGTATAATGTTTACATATTGAACGTTTGTCATACATATTTAGCTTTGTCCTTGATTGTAGGATGTAAACAAGTTGTTTACTTAGAATTCGAGGTCAGGGTTGCTTTTGTTTACAATTAAATTGGTTTTTCCACTAGAATTACTGATTTTTGTCATGCAGGCATATGATTTTCTCGAAAAGTCTGTCAGGTGTCTGATGTGTGTGTGTATATATATATATATATATATTAGGTAAATAATATTTCATTCATGGTCTAATGGTCAGTCTATGAAGAATCATTTTAATAATCAGGTGTTTATAGTTGTGTTGTAAAAATCAGACCAAATTCAGAGAGAGGAATTATTTATTTATATATTCATTGGAATTACTAAAGTGCTCATTCTCATTTTGGATTGATAGTTAACTTTGGGATATGTGTGAATTCAGTCAAAGACATTCTGGATTACATCATTCAGGCATACCAGGACATTCAATACTACTGGCACATCAGGACATGCGAGACTACTGGCACATCAGTACATTCAAGGCTACTGGAATTCATTTGGAGCATTCTATATTTTTGGACTTGTGATTAGGACACTTATGATTATTGCATTATTTGGATTTTAATTAACAATATTGTAAGTGCCTTTTGAATTTTTAATGTAATTGCTTATAAATAAATTGCTTTTTGATTTTACTTACATTTTTGGTTTCACTTCTTTCTGTTACATATTTTTAGGCCATAGAGACATATAAAAATGAAAATCTTTCATTACGTGCCCTTTCTATAGCGGACACATGTTTAACGCAGACAGTTTTTTTGGTCAACAAAGTTGACTATAACGGACATCATGACTTAACTCGTGAGCGAAATGTCCTCCCTTGCAGGTCGCCACAGGCAATATCGAATGTACGCAGATTTCTGAAGCCCAGCTGGCTTTGACAGTTATCTACTCAATGGACAATGGACATTTTCCACTGAGTTTTATTAGTATTAATTTCATAACTCATACGATCTTGTTTTAACCAAATAGAAAAGAGTACAGTTACGGTGAGGAACACTCTATTGATACAGAAAATGGCAGTTCTGAATATGTTGTAAATTAAACAGTTTACGAGTGAGAATGGGTAACTAGATCTGGCTCATTTAGCATAATGTTAGAAGTGTTAAAATCCTTATATATTAAGGTACGACGTATTACACTGACTTCAGTGATGAAAATTTATTTAAAGGTCAGTAACGCACTCGAGCTTGTCTACTTCCGGTTCAGATCAATTAGCATTATAAGGTGCATTTTTTTGCGGTTTTTTTTAAATATTTTGTTTTGTGGGGTTTTTTTCTTTCTTTTTTTCTTTCTTTCTTACAGTCTAATCGTTGCCTTATAAAGGAAGATTGTAGGAGACGGAGCAGATAATATAAATGACGACAATTTTAAATGTATATTTCTCCCAAAATCACAGTTGACGACATGTGTAGGAATCAAATAATGTTGTTCCAACCTTTGACCTTGAGATGAGGCTAACTGTATTAAACTGATTTTTTGGTATTTTTTATTTTTTTTATTTTTTTGTATTTAAACATTATTTGTTGATGACAAGGATTAAAGGTCCAAGTGCATGTAAGTGCATTAACATTTTAAATACAATTCTTGTTTAATTCGTAACTTACTGTGCATTTCACTGCTGTTGGATTCTGACATTGTCAGTTATGGATTTACATTCGTATTGAATGTAACAGTGAAGTAAATTTTTCAGAAGGAATCCTATTATCCAAAAGAACCCTCTACTTTTCATACTTTATGCAACACTCAGAGTCACAACTGTACGAGCTGTAACAAACATCGAGACCAATGGACTTGTATATAAAGGACACCTGTCTGTAAAAGACAATTTGTCACGACACTTGTCTAACCTTTATATACAGGATTCGCTGTGTTTATGAACGGTAGAAGTAACTTTAAAAAATGGATACATTATTGTTTCATGATTTGAGTCAGTCTTTGCGTTTTGATCATGTTAATACCGATCCTGATATTAATTTAAGTTTGACGAAAATATGAATCAGGCAATACTATTATACACACTAATACGTTACAAATAGGAGTATATTTTTCGCGCTCTGGCCAAAGATGGCTGTTCCAACCGAGAGCCAGTGAATCAAAAACATGATCTTGTTCAGGTGCGAAAACGAGTAGAATAGGAATAAAGATGGGGACCTCCTGTTCGCCATCATGCTTTAGTACATGGACTCGGGTCACAATTATTACTTTCGGGTCAGTATCCATAAATGTAGTCCCAGTCTATTTTCAGAGCATTTCTTCCTCTATCGTTTTGGTGGTGATACTAAGCTTAGATTTAGGCATTCTTGGTATTGATTTAAAGGAAATTGCTTATTCTTTAGAACTGGAGCATTATGGTGTGGTTGTCTGTGCCTATTTTGGCGACAGGGCAAAGTGAGCAACGAGGCATTGATGCTGGCCCGGAAGTGAAATATATGACCCATTGTATGTTGTTTTGTTTACAGTCCAACCTCTCAAAAAACAATGCCTGGATTTGGGCACAATGAAAAGTTCAGTACTAACAAATTAATGTAGGGACTATATAGGAAAAATAATTGTGATCTGAGTCTAAATAACTACGGTTAAACATGGCGGCCCCAAAATGTATGAATTTTCTGTAAATTACTCCGCTGATATACACCCGAGGCATATTTTTGTATCGCAGAAAAAGCAGAGGATTTCCGATTGCCGTGAGCTGGCACTAAATAACATGTACAAACTCAAATATGCATAACTACGTCTTTTTGCAACCATTTTTTTGGAACTTTTCAGCATAGATATAGCGATCGTACTATTTCATACTGGTGTTATTGAAAAATAAAACAAATTTGATTTTGTATGATGTGGTGTGCTAATGAGTAGGCGTGGTTATCACTGCTCTTGCGTTAGGTCAATTGAAATCTGAATGTGTAATTTGAAAAGGAAATTTGTCATGGATCATCGAAACATACTTCCTTTGTTTAATCTGATTTGATATAACAGTCGGGTAAGTACAACCATATGCATTTTTATTGCGTTGGGGATTTAGAAATATGCTCTTAAATAACAGTAATTTTGATTTTGCTTGTTACTCCAAAATAATCAGTTTGGATTATTACTGGCAGATGCAAGTCAGGAGACAACTGAGAATAGAGTTTTAATATAAAGAGATAGTGTAATCTGAGTACATAACTTATTTATAATTACACATTTTGACAACAAGAAGAGGTTTTGTTTAACTTAATACTGTTTTGATATCTAGTATACCAACTGTAAAGGGATCAATGCTGGTGCTATTTTTTGTGTTTTTTTTTTCTTTTCTTCTTCATGTGAATCGGTAATCTGTTCCAGTACCAAATAGTTCTGGGAGAAAAGGAGTTTGTATGATATTGTGTGCGTGACTGAGGGATTAGGTAATTGAAATTTCGGGTTCAGCATAAATGCTGCTGATCTACTACGACAATATTTTGACTGATTATGTACATATAGATCAGGGAGTTTTGAATTCTTCTTTGTTCTAGGGAATGACCCTTAGCGCATAAGGTGCCGATCTTTCTAACTTGTTTTCCAGAGTTTTCTGCCAATGATGCCATAGGTTTTGCATAGGTTTGAAGTTGTGGGTGAAAAAACTTTTTGTAGGCTGTTTGTTTCAGTGTAGTATTTTTGGTTTGTATGTTTGTTTTTATAAACGCATTACATGTACACGCTTTTCCCGTTATATTGTTTATATGTATTGTCCAGTTCAGATCGTTACTGAGATTTACTTCCAAATATCTGGCATGGTCACGCATACAATATCATGTTGTTTATATTGAAATAGTAGGGACGTTTATGTCCTTGTTATCCTAATAATCTCACAATTGTCAAGGTCCCTTTCCATGGACTAGTCTTCTTCCCATTTTTCTAGGAGATAGAAATCCTTTTGTAAAGATTCTTTGTCTGTGTTCCAGTCTGTTGTGAAATAAACAATATTATCATCAGCAAAAAGTCGTACTTGACTTCTGAGAGGTTAGGAAAATCATTCCTAAAGGCCACACATGAACAGGATCTAAGGACTGTACCTTGCGGAACACCTGACACAAATGGTTGAGGGTCTGAGATTATGTCTTGGCCACAACTTTTTGTGATCTCTTTTCCATAAAGGAATTTATCCAGGTAACTGTTTTTCGGTCTAGTCCTAATTTGTGTAATTTTAAGCAGAGACGATTATGATCAATTTTACCAGAAGCTTTACTGCAATCCATGACTATCACATCAGTTTGTTCACCTGAATCAAGTTTATAAAAAAAAAAATCTTGAGTGAAGCCTATCAGTTGGTGTTTACAAATATGTTTACTGCGAAATCCATGTTTGAAGAGGGTACAGTAAATTATTGCTGCCAAAGTGTTTATAACATTGGATACAAGGACATGTTCCATCAATTTGGACGCAATACCTCAATACTTGTTAAAGAAATTGGACGGAAATTATTCGGTTTCCATTTGAGATCCTTTAGTAGATTGGGGAGACAATCGACTTCTTTCAACCTGCCAGAACGATACTGGTATCAAGCGATGACTGGAATATTGTCCTTTATGATATTTTGGGATATCTCATCAGGTACTGAAACTTCGTTAGAATTAAGACATTGAAGAGGTTTATCAATATCATCTTTAATTTGATTTTTGGCATATGCGGTGTGGTGTTTCGTTTACTCAGGCACACTAGGTTCTGTTCAAATTAGTGTTTTAACTGAAATGGCTTTGTTTTTTGAAAATACTAACTCAAATTGTTTATTCAGAATGTTTGCTTTGGAGGTTGGGTCTGTATATGTGATGCTCTCGGACGTCAGGTGCAATACCACTATTTTATTTACCGTTTTCTTGTGTTTTATGTATAAATCAATTTTCTTGTTTCCCTTTTATGTGTCCTTAGCGGAAATGACCTATTATAGGAATGACCAGTACGACCCTATAATTTTGATCTGGATGCAGGTCGATTGATTTACATATAGATTTTAATGTATGAAAGTGTGAACGGTTGTTATTTGATTTAATTTTGTTGAAAAGTTTCTCTCGCTTATGGATCAATCGGATAGTCTCAGGATTTATCCATCGGAAATCACACGTGATGCCTACTACGACGAGTAATCATGATCGTCATTCTCGATTTATGTAATTTTTTTACGATTTAGCCGCAATTCATGTTTTTTTTTTTTTTTTTTTTTTTTTGATAATTTCCTTCGTTTATATTTATGTTGTACATGTTTCCAAATTTAGAAAATATGAAACAAATCTCATCATCATCACAATCATCATCATTAATATTTTTTTAAAAAGTCATGACGGAAATTATATAGACATTATATAATCCATGTAAGTTACGTGACTTCTTGAAACAAAAGGTTCTCTGCATTTATATGAATTTAAATTTTGCTTTCAATTTTCTATCGGTGATAAATGAATGAACAAATTGCTTAAATGTTTCAAATGTTCTCAAATATGGAGAAAGATTTTCTATCCATTATTAACATACTATAGAGTCAACGTCATAGACTGGTTGTGATAACTTGGCACTTAAAAAAGTGAAAACACCATACCTGCTTTGTTTGTCATTGTGAAGTTTTTATATGTCCTTCAATGGCTAGCTTAGAATGCATTACTTTAACTTGGTGTTATGTGCATCTGTTGAAGAGATATCTCTAAAATATCAACATAAAATGCAGTAGCGTAGCAAGAAATTCTGACCCCCATCTTAATTATAAATCCTCCTCCCAATAAAAAAGTTATTTGATGGGAATTTTGCCCCCCCCCCCACTCACACACAGTTGGGGTATGCTGGGGTGGGGGTTGGGGGTGGGGGTGATACGTCACTGATAAGTTGGATAAATTAAGAAAATTATAAAATTTTGACATTCTCTGTCTCTTATCTTCTTCCATATCTAACTCATAAAGATGTGTGATAGCTCATTGAAAAGGAAACTTATGACACCTAGAATACGGAAATGTTTCACTGTAAACGCGAATACCTCTAACAAATTAAGGACTAAATTTACAACTGCAATTTCTCGAGTTAAAAACCTTGTATCTTATTACATGTTAGAAGCCATGTATTAGAATATACTATTTCCATGATTTCGACCCTATACAGTATCAAACTTGAATCAGGTACCTGTGGTTCTTCACTAAAAGCGTAAGCAGTGTAGTGACGAAGTGTACCGTGTTGAGTATAATGAGGACAGGGATGAGTAACTGTTGCAACTCACTCACCCCCGGGACGAGTGCTTGGGAAATATTTTCCTGAGCCCTGAATATGTCTTTTTACTGTCGGTAATTCTATGCTTCTCATATCTACAAAGCTGAAAATTGCCTAGTTTTCAACAAAGAGTGTCTGCTAGAGATATAAATCGTTTGTAATAAAGTAGTTTCATGGCTTAGATATTTCAAGATAAACATTTTATGAACAATTTATGGAAGCGAAGTGATGAATAGGTCAGAATAATGCTTATGTTATAGATAAGTTGGGTGTGTTTGATCAGGGGCCCGGCGATTTCTAGGCACCCGCCGTCAACTCAGTTTTACAAAAAAATGGACTTTCCCTTCAAATTGTTCTTGAATTGAACGTTAAGCATATTATTCAAAGATTGATTTGATTTAATCGATTGCTCAAATCCATTCTGAACTGATAAGATATCATAAGAGTATTACATATTAATATCGAATGTAGGAACAATTGCATAACGTGTTGATATGATTTTTATTTAGCTTACCTGTAAAATTGAATGATAATTTTTCAGACTGTAGGTAATAAGCCACATTTACATTTTGTTAAAAAAGAATTATATTCGAGCAAGAGAATATATTTTTTCGACGTTACAGGTTAAGTGATTTTTAATTTACATAAATTGTATTTGTGTGAAACATGCAAGTCCTCAATTCATGTATTCCAGTCGTCCATATTGAGTTTTATTTCCTGATCTACATTTTAATACATTAAATTTTTGGACAAATTCCTGTTGAAATGTATAGTTAATTTACAGGTTGTTATATTGCTTTTATCCCATGTATCGTGGCAAAATACCTTTATTTTGAAAGAGCCAAGAAAAGGATGAGACTAGTTTGCACAGATTTCTTTATTCCCCATAATGTAACATTTCAACCTTGTTTTATGCTTCAGTCAACGGTAGAAAGAGTACAGCTTTTTCGTGATTTATCTCTAATAGCACTGTGTCCTATTGTCATTATAAGGAATTTGTGAAGCTGTCTAGAAAAGATTATGAGGAGAAAACAGAGATCTAAGGTGCATATTTTCATCGAGAGTGTTGTATTCCATGTCTGTGGAGGAAAAGGTATGTTCTAGTGGCAGTGGCGTACAAATGATAAATGGCGCCCAAAGGGCCAGAATACGAGGCCCGAATTTGTATCAGCTGTTTTGGCGCCCCAAGACCTCTGGCGCCTGGGGCAACTGCCCCGACGGCCCAGCCCCCCCCCCCCCCGTTAGTTCGCTACAGTCTAGCGGTCACATCTGCAACTCGGTGCAAACAATATAACACCCCTACAAAAAAAAAACAAGTTAAAACTCTTATCTCAAAGACAGCTTATGACGGTATAGTTCTTTCATCAATAAGTCTGTTAATACCAGCGAATGAAATAAAGTCTTAGGACATATGTTTTTACGCCTATAGTCGGACCAAGTTTTTGAGACTTAAATAGAGGTTTCTGCTAAGAAAGGTTTCACTGTTTACATACTTGCATTTGGGACTGAGATCCCCGGTAGCTCAGTTGGTAGAATGTCGGACACGTGATCCAAGAGTCACATATTCCATACCCGCCCAGACCAGCCCGGGTTGGCTGTGCTCATATTTCCTTGGCATGATATAGCCAGTATTATGTTGAAAGTGCCGTTACAAATTAACCTACGAACCAAGCAAGCATTTGGCCCATGATAGTTTTTTTTTTCTTTCCACCAAGCAGTTTAATGTATTGAACATTCATGGTACACTTGGAAACAAATTAGAAGCATTATGCTCAACTTTCTTGTCGAACATCCTTTTGTGAATATTGAGGCAATGATTCGAACACTATAATCTATCCATATACTTCTATGAAGATTACTCCAAGTTTTACAAATACTGTTAGACCCTTACATATTGCATATTGCATGTCTACAGTATGTTGAATTGTTGACGCGATGTTTTAAAACGGTTCTTCTAACCCAGTGACTCATCCTAATTAAGTTTAAAAGCGCATTTCTACCTCAGTGGTTGCGTCGGCAAGTTTCGAAGTGATGAGATTTTCGTAAAGAAAAATCAATTTTAATTTAGGCTACTAGTAGTTAGCAAATATTTTATTTTCTTACTTTGACAAGTAAAAGACATTTAAGGAACTTTCAGTCAAATATAGGGACTAGTAAATGTATATCGGTCTTTTGTGTTCGTTCCTAAACTCATACTTAAAGCTTTAAATGTATAGATGGAAATGACATGCCATCATTCAGTGCTGGATTATCCAATAGGCAGACTAAGCAAGTGCTCAGGGTACATGCAAAGCAGGGACAAAAAAAAAAGAAGAGAAATTACGTTGTTTTTTTGCTTTTTTAATTACATGGGGGGGGGGGCACCATAATCTTTTCAGTGCTTCGGGGCTCTAAAGGTCTTAATCCGGCCCTGCCATCATTCATGTACTTCCATGTTGGGCAGTCAGTCACATCCTGTTCCACGCATCAGTGTAGCAACGTGGATGATGCTGGTAGTAATACACATGATGTCTCTTAATCATGATCATCATCATCTCTTTGATGGCTAGCAGATACAAACTCCATTACTCATCTCTAGCATGAAATACGATTGGAAGTGAGGTTGAGAGATGCTACACCTTTCCTGGTGGACTTTGGTGCACCAGGTGGTCCTTTCCCACCGGATCGTAAATCCATCCTAAGTATTAATTTTCATTCATGCAAGCGGGGGGGGGGGGGGGGGGGCCGGGGGGGGGCATTGGCAACATAGGGTTCTTTAACAGAATAGCCCCTGAGGTGAATGACAGCATTAGATTTTCAGCAGTGACCAGAAATAAACTAAATAACAACATTCTTTTTCCACTTGTGATAGTGGCTTTTGGGGTTTTATCCATTTTATTTAGCAAGGCATAAAGACCAATCGTATAATCCCCAATTACCTTACATTTATAAGAGAAATCTTTTTTATTTGTTAGTTTAAGATTACAGGGTTGATATATGATGACCAACAAGGCAAATAATGTAATACGATTGTGATGTGTTTGAATGTCGGTAAGTAATTAAAAGTACAAATATGTTACAGCGAGAGACTTCTTTATTTGATTGCTTTTCTCTATGTTGTAGTTCACCTGTGCTACTGTTAGCTTACAAATGAATGCAATTTGTTGGAGAGATTCTGCAGACGACATTGCGCAGACGTCATTGTGCAGACGACATTGCGCAGACGACTCTTGCTTTGTTTTACAAGAAAATGGCTTGCTTTATAAACAGACTCTCATCGAATACATTATCTACTTTATATTAAGATTTTGTATGTTTATGCAATGTGATAATTTATATGTGACTTTAAAAATACCTTTTTTTTGAATGATCAATCCGATGCTGACATTTTTCATTGGTTAATAGGTCAGATTTGACCAATAGGTGTTATAGCCTAGTACGCGTTTTTTTTTAATTAAAATTGTTTTGTTTGTTGGCCAATGTGAAATAAAGAAAGGGCTAACAAAAATATTCTTTTTTGAGAAATATACATTTTAAGTTTTGTGGAGAAACGCCCTAAAAACTCAACATTCTGATTGTAACTCCTTTTCTAATTGAAGAATTACAATGTTAGAGCAATAGATTAAATACACGTCATTTCATGGCACTATCACCTGCGTTGTCGTTAATGTTCACGTCAATATAAACAGAGATTATATATGTATGTATGTATGTATGTATGTATGTATGTATGTATGTATGTATGTATGTATGTATGTATGTATGTATGTATGTATGTATGTATGTATGTATGTATGTATGTATGTATTATAATCCCATATTTAAATAACGGTTATGTAAAATCAGAATATAAAATTGACGCGTGCTTGTTGTTTTCAGTGGCTGCGCGAGGGTTTGAGGCGCCAGGGGGCAATGTTCTTTACTGGCGCCCCTTCTTTGCCACAGAGAACAGTTTTTATGTCAGTTGCCAACCTCCAACCCCCCCCCTCCCATCTAAGCCCTGAAACCGGGGGCTTAGAGGGGGAAGGGGGGGGGGGGGCAAAAAGCTCCCGACGGCGCCCCCATTGCCCTGCGCCCGTGGGTAATTGTCCCCCGTCCTGACCCACCCCCACCCCCCAATCGCGTTGCCACTGTTTGTTTTATAGCGAATGAAATAATTGCCTATCAGTTCTTGGCTGTTCGGTATATTGCACACGTGTTTCTCTCTTACGCTCTCATTTAGTATTTGTTCCTTTGTTCTTGCAAATTAAAGAGGGACAAGGTAGGAAAAAAATATAAAAACTATTTCTTTTTTAAACGTACTAAGAAAATCTTATCTCTGCTGTATCTAAATCTAGGCCCCTTATCCCCAATTTCTGGCAACGACAGAAGGTTCAAATTTCACTTCTAATTTTTTTATAACTCCCCCCCCCCCCCTCTAATGAAGATAATGGGCAGAGCACCCCAACAGAAGTCTGAAACACATTCGTCGGTGATAGTGATTAGCTCTATATAAAACAATTAAATGGGCTTCACTAATTCCATTCCTGAATACTGAGTAATGAAGCTTGTTTGCCGCCATTTAGTTGTCACTGTGTGTGTGTGTGTGTGTGTGTGAGAGAGAGAGAGAGAGAGAGAGAGAGAGAGAGAGAGAGAGAGAGAGAGAGATACAGAGACAGAGACAGAGACAGAGAGAGATCAACAAGTTTTTACACCATTTGTTTGAATAATTGAAAAACAAGATTTTTAAAAAAAAAATACATTTCGACACAATTTGTGAGTAATTGAAGAAACAGGGCTCTTTCTTTAAAACGTTTCGACACAATTTGTATGATTAATTAATGAGACAAGACTCTCTCTTTAATGAGCAAGCTACAGTTTACATTTTCATTAGTTTCTTCCCATTGAAATTGAAAATTATTTTTGATGAAACTTGAGAATAAGAGTCATAAAGGAAATGAGATAAAGCAAACAAAATGGCTTTGTCAGTTGTGCTTGTTATTCTGTATTCTCTGATTCACAACAAAAACACATGCTTTCACTTTCTTATCAAAATGACATGTTCTGAAATAAAAACTTCAATTAGTCTTTTGGAGATTACGTTATTTGAAACTGCAAACTGTTCTTTTTCTGTACGTTTGATAACTGGAACAATCTCTAAATGCCCAATTACATTTTAAACCAGAAACACGGCAACGAAGGACTTTTTTTGTACAGAGAACTTAATTATTTCTCACAACATCAAAGGTTTTGGTTAGATTGAAGGGTCTGTTCAAGCTTAAAACCTGTCATGTACCAGGTTCATGAATGACAAAAAAAGAAGTATTTTTGGCATAGTTTTTTTAAGCCTGAGATAGGAATTATTACAATTCTATCCAGTACAGGGAATTATTACAATTTTATCCAGTACAGGGAATTATTACAATTCTATACAATACAGGGAATTATTACAATTCTGTACATTACAGGGAATTATTACAATTCTGTACATTACAGGGAATTATTACAATTGTGTACATTACAGGGAATTATTACAATTCTATACAGTACAGGGAATTATTACAATTCTGTACATTACAGGGAATTATTACAATTCAATACAGTACAGGGAATTATTGAAATTCTATACAGTACAGGGAATTATTACAATTTTATACAGTACATGGAATTATTAAAATTCAATACAGTACAGGGAATTATTACAATTCTATACAGTACAGGGAATTATTACAATTCTATACAGTACAGGGAATTATTACAATTTTATACAGTACATGGAATTATTAAAATTCAATACAGTACAGGGAATTATTGAAATTCTATACAGTACAGGGAATTATTGAAATTCTATACAGTACAGGGAATTATTACAATTTTATACAGTACATGGAATTATTACAATTCAATACAGTACACGGAATTATTGAAATTCTATACAGTACAGGGAATTATTACAATTTTATCCAGTACAGGGAATTATTACAATTCGATACAGTACAGGGAATTATTACAATTCTGTACATTACAGGGAATTATTACAATTCAATACAGTACAGGGAATTATTGAAATTCTATACAGTACAGGGAATTATTACAATTCTATACAGTTCCGGGAATCCAGAGGCAGATTCATGATTATTTAAAAGAGGATTTGACTGGACAAGAGGTTTTTTGTTTGCCTAAAATGGACAATTTTATATGTTTTCTACTTGGCAAGTGTACTATTTTAACCGGAAAAGGAAGTTCGACTGAAGCGCCGAAACCCGACACTGGAATTTATGATAAAAAATAAAAAATAAAAAAATAAAAATTGTAGAGTATAGCATGAGTTGTACAGTATCAAACATTTGATTACAATATTAACACACCAAATAAATGAAGGTTGCATTTTTGTTTTGGATGTGGATATTTTTTTAAAAAAAATATTTATCTTGTAACAAACATTATTATGTAATAAGCATTATTGTTGCTAGTACGATCACCTGTATTATTAACCTTTTTTCTTGTTGAATGAATGCATAATTTTTATTTCCTCCTTTACAGAAGAGTTTAAAACATACAAAACAAACAAAGCGCTAGAGAAAATACCTATACACGTATATAGCCATATATTATGAAACATGTATGTATACACAGGGATAACAAAGTGATTTTATCCGAGTGCATTATTTCTGTTAAGCATGATGTATTTATTGTTTAGTTCTGTATTATGTTTACTTTGCCAAATACATAATGCAGTAGATATTTCGACAAACAACTCCTTTCTAATAATAAACTATGTCACCATTAATTGTTTCATTCCGTACGCTCATCAGATCTGTAGTATATTTGTTAAATCATGTAGATAAACACAAAATAAAAGGCTAAGTACATACACAATATAAGTAAACATTGCAGACAAAGAAATCAGGAGGGGATTTGTTCTCAAAGGCATCAAAAATACATATATATCTTATGTATAGACAATGCAGTTTCAACATATTAGTATACAAAATACGCCCCCACATTTTTCTACCTGACCTAAGAGTTAGGGCTTGGCTTACAATATGTATATATATATATATATATATATATATATATATATATATATATATATATATATATATATATATATATATATATATATATATATATATAACAACAGCAACAACAACATCACTAATAATAATAATGATACAAATTACACAGACGTTTGACATTAGTCACAAATAATAATTACTATGATTATCAATAGTTAATGCTCAAGCCACCCAATGTCAATTCTCAATCTGACTCATGTTAATGCTCAATCTTCCCCGTGTTAATGCTATATTTTATTTGTGTTAATGCTGAATCTTCCCCATGTTAATGCTCTGTCAGAATCATGTTAATGGTCAATCTGCCGCATGTTAATGCTCAATCTTCCCCAAGTTAATGCTCCATATGCCCCATGCTAATGCTCAATCTTCCCCATGTTAATGCCCAATCTTCTCCATGTTAATGCCCAATCTTCCCCATGTTAATGCTCTGATTCATGTTAATGCTCAATATGCCCAATGTTAATGCTCTATTTGATTCGTGTTAATGCTCAATCTTCCCCATGTTAATGTTCAGTCTTCTCCATGTTAATGCTCAATCTTCTCCATGTTAATGCTCAATATGCCCTATGTTAATGCTCTGTCTGATGCATGTTAATGCTCAATCTGCCCCATGAAGTATGTTTTCACATGACTCCATTCGGTAACTAATTTTTATACTTTTGGATCTCCCAAATTAAACTTATTAACTTCAAATTAAGTTGAAATATCGAATCAGAATAGAGCTTTTGTAAACTGTTTGTTTTTATCTTTGGAAATTTTGACCTTTATATAATATAATTTACTATTAACAAAACTTGGATTACAAAACTTGTTTCACAAGATTCATTTAAATCTTCAAATACAATAAAATGTTCAGATACATCGATGGATTCTCTAATCTTAACTCTTCAAAAATGTTAAACCTGACACCAAATTCTAAATTGAAGCCACCATAATTTTGTATCCAAAGTAAATATACACGGGATCGAGCATGCTTTGGTCCACCAATAGTCGCTGTTTTTTTTTTGAATGTTGAATTTAATAAAATATTTTTCTTCAGTTTTTGGACACTGATATATATATATATATTATATATATCCAATAAAAGAAACTGCGATGCAAATCCGTAATGAATAACCCATATGGACATATGGGGGTGTATATATATATATATATATATATATATATATATATATATATATATATATGTGTGTGTGTGTGTGTGTGTGTGTGTGTGTGTGTTGCATTTGATCACCAAATAAATATTTTATGCACTTCCAATGTTCAAAAACAGAGTCAAAAGTTTTGTCAAAAATAAACTTGTAGAATAATACCATTCATGCCATTTCTTCTGTAAAGCACATAATATCATATATGAAATCTGACTACCTCCCCAACGTACGGTATTTTAATTTTTATTTTCGTGTATTAATTTTGACAAAAATCTTTGAATTTGAAAAGATCAGTTCTTCAAAGTATATTATCTACATATTTTGACTTACATTATTTATCTTGTCTACTAAATTTTGAATTATTCAGTGACTGTTTGCCCTCAGTCATCTTCCAATGTTGTTAAAAAAAATTTCGTATAATGTCTTTCTTTAAGAACACACAAATATTGTGTCGTCTTTCTCTTTCTTCTATTCACTTGCTTTGGATCGTATGATCATCCCTTGTACATTCTCTTTTCTTATTTCTTTAAGCCGAATTAAAAAACTTTCAAGTACATCTAAACCCAGTATATTGAAAACATTTTCCACATGTTCAATTTCCTTAAAACAATTCCTTTTCTTCTTTTTCCATTTTCTCTGTTTAATCTGAAAGAAGAATATTCTATTCCGAGGACACGGATTTCGAAAAAGTAAAAAAAAAAAAATTTAAAAGAATACTTGATAATCCACATTATTATTATTATTATTATTATTATTATTATTATTATTATTATTATTATTATTATTATTATTAAATAAATTTAGTTTTTCTAATGTTTTCTTCATCTTTTTAACATGTACTTTGTCTTCTAACAAAGAATTACTAAATTTCCAGAAGCCTGGTCCCTTTTCAAAATTTTTAAAATTGAAAGGTGAGTATTATCGGGGAACAGAAGGTTGGTTGGTATAGAGAAAACAAACTGAACGACAATACCTTTTGCAGGTGTCTGACAAGTCAAGTCGGAAATGCGGAAATGATACTGTGTCAAGCATGTGTTGTCTGTCATACATGACCTTTCTTAAAATATCACTAGCACCACCACATACTGTTTTGGTCCCGACATTTCGCTCTTGACATACAGTATACAGACAAAAAAAATTCTGTGAAATAAAAACTTTTAACATTAAAAGAGGAATGTTATGCATTTTACGCAGTAAAAATATATGGGCAATTAAGGAATAATCTAAGATTGATGTTTGGTTTGAATTTATACTGACCCATTTCTTGCCATGTACCCCTTATAATCTTGTATACCGTATATACTCGCGAATAGGCCCTTACCAACTGCAAACTGCATAAACCCAGATCTGCCGTCGCATAATACGCCGGCAGATCTGGGTCCATGCAGTTTGTAAGGACTAATCAGTAGAACAAACATCATAGACCCTGATCTGCCGGCACATTATGCGACGGCAGATCAGGGTCTATGTTGCTGGCATTTTGGACCCGAATTATACGCGAGTATAGATGGGTAAATGATTTGATTGATCATTACTTTACAAGATGCATGATGCATGTACACTTCCAGATATGACCCCAGCCATGAGGATAATAGTGTACATGATAACAACCTAGCTTGTTCTTCACTATGATAGTAGTTGGGCAGAGCTTCGTGTCTTTAGGTGCCGTGTCAGGAAACATTAAATGGACTAAAAAGTTGCTGTACGGGACTAGGGTGGCAATTTCATGTTTTGAATTTGAATGGAGAAATTGGAGACGGATTTCTGACACATTTAATGGTGGCCCCATGTCAGCAGAGGCATGCTGGAATTTGACCAGCAGGGTAGGTGTTATAAAGATCGCATACTTGTCTTGTCTGGAGATCTAGCGGTGTGAACTAATAACAGGGCATTGTCACCTGATGTTATTTAATGGAGCCTCAGGGCTAATACACTTCATCAGGGTCAACACAAATTGACCATTAGTGACCGCTCTTCAGATCACTTGAGAACCATATCCTACTAATGGCTATTTCATTACATGCGTTTGCTTTCCCCGAAGCTGTGCAATAAAGTGACCACTAAAATCGTGAGAGTGATCATTTTCCTCATTATCTCCTACAGTTGGACAATAGTTGTTGACATAATAAGTTATGCTTCAAAGAGGACACTTTTAAACTTCCCTCTTCCGGCTAGTTGAGATACAAACAAATTTAGAAATTTCAGAAATATACTAGTTATTGCTGACAGATATTATGATTTCCTTGAAGAGAGAGAGAGAGAGAGAGAGAGAGAGAGAGAGAGAGAGAGAGAGAGAGAGAGAGAGAGAGAGAGAGAGAGCAATTTGCAGAGAATGTTCTAGACATATATGGGGTTAAAAAATAAAAATAAAAAATAAAAAACTTTTTTATCCTAAACTTTATTTTTGTAGAAAGGTTCAGTTTAACAAAAATTGAAGAAAGTTGTAGTTATATTTTTTAGTACACAAGCGTGTGATGCTTCTTGTGGTCATTATCTTTGGTAGAAAAGTTGGATGATATTTTTTATTTTATTAATGTTGCTCGCTGTATGATACAAATATTTACTGAAAGAAGCAGATAAGTTCCAACACACTTTTGTAAAAGAACAATAGAAAAGATAGTTTAAAAGACATGCAAATTAACTTATCGCCGTTTGTCAGTAAGACTTAGTCTGATAAATCAGCTTCCCCAAATCTGTGTTGATTTTCTGGGTCTGATGTCACCTGTTCATTAAAATGTGCAATTTTGCTGCTTACCCATCTGTCCGGAACACACCCGTGTACAGTTTAGACACTTACCGGTATTTGGTAACAGCCGTAAGTAGCCACGAAATTCAAAATGGCCTCATGACGTAGTGTGAATTTACAGGTCGTAAAACATAGAATTTGATCCGGAAATGTTCTGTTCATATCGCCATAATGACCCTTCAACCGACGGTAGCTCAAGAGACGCGATAAATACCGGTAAGTGTCTAAAATGTATACCGATATGTTGCGGACAGATATATCTGCAAATGGTTCCCGATTTTATGAATAGGTGATATCAGACCCACAAATAGACCATCATTATCAACACAGATTTGGGGGTTGATTTATCGGATTAAGTTAGACCATAACACATGCCGATTCCTCTGGTTCGCCGACCAATACTATCGTTGGCAAAGGTATAAGGCATCATGTGATTTACAGTTCTAGAATTTTGTCGGACATTCAGGCCTAATGTCCGTCACCTAACCGACTGCCTCTATATATCATATACAAATTCAATCGACACACATTCAACTATTTTTCATGAAATGTTCAGTATACACTAAAAAAATGAACAGTAATGTACAAGGCGTAAGAGTCAACATAAAATACTCTGATCTTGTATGATTCTCCATGCTAACGAATAGGCGTGGTTATTTCTACTCTGGAGATATGTTAATTTCCCAGTGTACTGGATTTAGGTACTGAAATATCCATTGTATATTTCAACTTTCTTACTTAACTTTCTCGCAAAATTTGCAAACCACACTTTCAAAACAAGGGGAGGGGGGTTAAATAGTTTATGATATTTCAACAAATGATTTTTTTTCTCACCAAATATCCAATCAACCAAACGCTAGTTAGGGTATAACAGTAATGTATTTTAGGATTTTAGGACGTTAATGGTGGCTTGATTGTCGCAAACTAAGTTTTACTGACGTGTCAGAGGAACCTGTTAAAGGAATATATGCGACGGTAAAACCACCATTAAAGTTCTCAAATGCGCAAACACAGGACTGTTATCCCAACTCTAACACACTTTAAAACACATTTTACAAAATCACAAGTATTTCGTTTCTAAGTTGAAGGAAAAGATATCCCAGTCAGTAGTGTGATGACCAATGTAGCTGCAAAGGTATTTTCAAATTTCCAGTTTTCTCCAGGTTGTAATAATTGTAGACACTTGACCACAGCCTTCTAACTGTGATAATGTCCATCCGGAGAGTTTGGACCACCTCTTCCCTTTTTATCAAAGTCCCAGGAACTAATTCAGTATGAAAGTGGCCAGTTTATTCCACTGGATTGTTGCCTGTGAAATCGTTTTATCTTTGACACCAGGTTATTATTGGTGTCCAGAAAGTAAATGTAATTATCTCTTTACGAAAGACAACCAGTCTATATAATGACTTGGATTCCACTGGTACTTACAGAATCGTCCGCTGTCAGTCTACCATAAACCTGTACCTGTCTTTAGAATAATGATGGACCTACATATTACAGTGGCTTATATCATGAAATCAAGAAGCTTTGTAGTCAACTTTCATCGTTACCGTTTGTTTGATTGCATCAGTGGCAATAATAGCTGTGAAGCGTCAGAGTGAATCAATTTTTTGCATGTTTACATTTCTCCATTTAAATCTGTATGTTGTACCAAAATATATATCGATAATAGAAAACATTACATAATACAAATAATAAATATAACTACCGCATGTACTCAATTATAAGTCGAGGTTAACTGTAAACTGCACAGACCCAGATCTGCCATCGCATACGGCGTCGGCATATCTAGGTCTATGCAGTTTGTTTGGAGTAATCAGTTTAACAAACAACATGAAACCTTATCTACCGGCGCATTATGCGACGGCAGATCAAAGTCTATGTTTTTTGAGAGATGGACTCGACTTAAAAGCGGGTACGGACAGTGCAATTAAAATAGATACCTGGACAGCATAACCGTAACATCGGAAGGATGCAATATCAATACATATACTCCTTGCAGAGATTTTAATTCATAAACAAAGCCTGCTAAATATATGAACTCTTTTTGAAGCATTTCATGTATATGCAAGAACTCATGCTTCTAGAACATACAAACAATGTAAACGGCTTCCAGAACACTATAAATAATGTAAACGGCTTCCAGAACACTATAAATAATGTAAACGGCTTCCAGAACACTATAAATAATGTAAACGGCTTCCAGAACACTATAAATAATGTAAACGCTTCCATAACACAATAAACAATGTAAACGGCTTTCAGAACACTATAAACAATGTAAACGGCTTTCAGAACACTATAAACAATGTAAACGGCTTCCAGAACACAATAAACAATGTAAACGGCTTTCAGAATACTATAAACAATGTAAACGGCGTTCAGAACACTATAAACAATGTAAACGGCTTTCAGAACACTATAAACAATGTAAACGGCTTCCAGAACACAATAAACAATGTAAACGGCTTTCAGAACACTATAAATAATGTAAACGGCTTCCAGAACACAATAAACAATGTAAACGGCTTTCAGAACACTATAAATAATGTAAACGGCTTTCAGAACACTATAAATAATGTAAACGGCTTCCAGAACACAAATAAACAATGTAAACGGCTTTCAGAACACTATAAATAATGTAAACGGATTCCAAAGCACTATAAACAATGTAAACGGCTTCCAGAACACAATAAACAATGTAAACGGCTTTCAGAACACTATAAATAATGTAAACGGCTTCCAGAGCACTATAAACAATGTAAACGGCTTCCAGAGCACTATAAAACAATGTAAACGGCTTCCAGAGCACTATAAATAATGTAAACGGCTTCCAGAACACTATAAACAATGTAAACGTTCAGTACATTGACCTACTAATGTAGAATAGGATTAATTTGTGTTCTGTAAAAGCTCATTCACGTTTAATATATAACTTGATTTTTTGGGTTGCTCCTATCTCTTTTATGGATTTTCAGAATTCCCCAAACTGGCGATGATTATTAATCTAATCGTTGTAAGTACAGTCCATCTTTGGATAATTCATCAATTTGGATAGTGCCAGAATCGTTGATTATTATTGCCAGTTACATGCAGTGTACATGAATGATATAACTGACTGGTTGCTTTTTTTGTGGAGCAATTTTCACAATACCAGAGGGAGAGTTGGAAAAAGAAATCTTGTGAAATGTTCATTATATTGTTTTACATAATTTGCTAATGCAATTAGGGAGGTTTGGAACAAGGCTGATGAACCATTCCGGACACGTTTTCTGGTAGACTGATTTCTAGAATGTTGGCACTTTTGACTTAAGGTTAGTTGCCCGGTGCCATAATGCTGACAGAGAATCAAACCAACAATGAAAGGTGATGCAAAATAGGTTTTTAGGCACTAATTACCTGTGGCAACAACACAAGCTATACGTTGTTACTTGCAGCTGCTGCTACAGAACTCAGTTTCTATTTTTATTTGTCGCACTTTTGACGGGGTCAAATTGTTAAAATTGCTTTAAAAATGTCTATGCACGTGTCTGTCTGTTTTGTCCTTAACATTTACATCTTTATTTTTTTACATATGATGATGGTTCCAAAATGGTTCTGTTTTAATTCATTAGAGTGTTTAATTTGTGATTTTTGTTGCTTATTTTACACTAATGTATCTTTCCACAAATATCACATGTTGCTGATAATGATCCAAGTGAATAAGCTTATTTGATTGGACGACAGGTACATATGAGTATTACAATGGTTGCACAGTGATCATGTTGAATAATACACGAGTGCTAAAGATAACAAGACTGACTCGTAAGCGCAGCGAACGAGTGAGTTCCTTGATTTTCGACGCAAGGAAATTGTTCAACACAATAGCTATGCTAACATGCGTTATTCTATTTATTGTATACGTTATTAGAAACATTATTTCGAAACCCTGTTTTATAGTCGAGAAAAAAAAACTTTTGAAGATTGTTTGTATGTTTAATAAATGATACACTATGTCAACAGTTACAGTAAAAATAGGAATGAACCATGACGTCATACAATACAAAATGTCAAACCGCACGTGTTGTTAAGTCACACGAGAATGCTGCAGCATTTATTCCGATGACATGCGGAAATAAGCCCCTCTCACTTTTCAAGTACTAACCCGTCGGAAGAAGCTCGTTCCAGTATACAAAGAGGCATGGAAATAAAGTTTTCGGGTCAGAGTAGTAGTCAATAAACTCTTTGTTGAGGTTGAACAAGTTCCCCCGCCCCCCCCCCCCCCAAAAAAAAAAAAATAAAAGAGAAAAAGAAAGAAACAAACAAACAAAAAAAGCGAACACAGAAACAAGCAAACCTTGTTGTCCCACAAATGGACCATCCTACGCGCAGACAGTCGGATAAACATAGAGGTGTCATGGGGAGAATTTTGCGAATGATTGTTAGTCAGCAAAATGTACTTGTAACACATTAGTACGTGTGTGACGTTGATGTTAATAATGTAAATAATGAAATAAGTTGTCTATTTTGGAGTATTTGTGGGTTACAAAAACAGGTTACTGTGTTCAGACTTTGTTAGTTTTGTTCATACATTCGATATTTGCGGTTTTTAGGAGACAACATTGAATGATCTTGACGTAGTAGAAATTGAAAATTGTTAGGTTAAAACCCGGTGGTACTGCATTCCTTGCTGGTGAATATGTTCTTTGGGTTAAGCTACCTAAAACCTTTTAAAGCATATCAGAGGATGTTTTTATGTTCCCGATGAAATTTGTAGATTCCTATATAATGACTTGCATGCAGAAATGTAAAGAGAAATCACTGATATGATGGCAAAATATACATTTGGTGTATTTGATGGGGGACTTTAATGCACGCAGAGAAGATATTCCAGAGTTTTTAGATTCAAATAACGATGAACTGAATGTTTTTCAAATATATGACAGTTTAAATTTCAGTTCTGTTTTGAGCCTACATGGATTGGATATTCCTCGCCATAAAAAATCAAGGAATGCAAAAACAAATACATATAGCCATAGAATAATTGAAATGTGTATAGATTAATTGAAATGTGTATAGATTAATTGAAATGTGTATAGATTAATTGAAATGTGATATATTAATTGAAATGTGTATAGATTAATTGAAATGTGTATAGATTAATTGAAATGTGATATATTAATTGAAATGTGTATAGATTAATTGAAATGTGATATATTAATTGAAATGTGTATGGATTAATTTAAATGTGTATAGATTAATTGAAATGTGATATATTAATTGAAATGTGTATAGATTAATTGAAATGTATAAAGATTAACTGAAATGTGTAAGTCCCTGAATCTACTGATCCTAAACGGATGTATGGGAAATGATAGAGAGATACCCGGTAGATCAATTCAGGTGTAACAATGCACCAGTTATTGATTATGTTATGTCATCAGTTAAAACCCTTGAGTATATCTCTAATTTAAAAGTTGTCATATTTGAACTATTATTTTCTGGTGTACGTTTTCTAATCAGTATTTGGCTTTCTTTTACGAGTAATGATTTTAATGAAGAGAGAACCGAAACTGTATTAAACGTATTTATAAAATGGGATATTACAAAAAGTTAAGGCTTTGTAACTGATATTGACGGAGAGAAAATTACACCTATTAAAGATTTAATAAAACGATTTATTAGGTGTTGATTCTCGTGATCAGGGGATGTTTGATAGAGTTTGTGGCATGTCTTTGAAGGATCGACTGAGGAAAATGTTTTTTCTAGAGAAATAAAGTAACGAACACGCAATATAAATGGTTTCGTACGGAATGTAAAAGTGCGAGCCGCAGGTACCATTTAGCACAATGGCTGCACCGATCAATACGAACATTAGGATCAGAAACTGAATTAACGCAGGTAAGTCCACTGTATACAAATTTAAAAAAAATCAATGCGTAAGTTCAGTAGCAAACACAAGACTAAAATTTGTGATAAACTAAGAAACTTTTTAAGTCAGATCCAAAACAACATTGGAAAGTAATTAATAGTATTGTAGAATACAAAAATACTCCTGATATAAACGTTAATGTGTTTTATGAATACTTCAGAGATCTTAATCTGGCTTTTGGTTGAAATGAAAATATCGATTTTAATGCAACATTATCAACTGAAAATAAGATATTAAATAGATATAGTACTCTTAAGGAAGTACACAAAGCTATTCCAAATATAAAATAAATAAAGCTGCGGTATTTAAAATATACTGAACCGATTTTTCTACATTTATATACTTTCTTTTTAAATCTTGTTTTGATCATAACATTAACCCTGAGTCCTGGTTTATAGGATTAATACAACCAATATATAAAAATATAGGTGATACAAATCTTCCCTTGAGCTACCGTCGAATTACACTATTTAGTTGTTTCAGAATATTGTTTACCTGTATTTTAAATACAAGACTTGAGGACTATTTAGAGATAACCGTCATTTTAAAGGAAAATCAATCTGGTTTTGGAAATGGGTATTCCACTCAGATTATATTTGTATCTGCGTGTCCCTGTAGAAAATTCAAATGCAAATAAAAAGAAATTATTTTGTGCATTTGTCAATTTCGAAAAGGAATTCAGCATTGTATGGAGGGCAGGGTTTTGGAGAAAAAAACCCTGGTTTTAAATAATGTTAATGGTAAATTGCTGAATGTAATTAGAAATATGTACGGTAAATTAAGTTATGAGTTCATATCAATAAAGAATTTTCTGATTTATTTGCTTGTCAATGTGGAAAAGGCAAGGTAAAAATCTTTCACCCATCTTATTTGTCTGGTGACATTCGGCAAACACGTCGCAGCCATCGATATTTTCTTTCGACAAGAGATGCCCTTTCTCTCCTTTGATGAAGGTCTTCATTTTTGATAGGGTTTGGCTAGAAGATGCCGATAATTTTTCGCAGGCATATTTTTTTGGAAGGTTTCGAGCTTCTGTGCTAGCTTCCAGCATTCTGAGCCGTACAGTAGCTCACCGAGGATATTGCTTCGGTAAATCCTCATCTTGGTATTGAGTCCGAGTTGTTTTGGATTTCCATATGAATTTCAGCTTACCGACAGTTTGAATGGCGTTGCTAATTCTAGTTGCTACTTCTCTCTCTCTTAGTCTCCGTCTCTAGACACTTTACTACCGAAGCATGCACAGCCTTCTACCTCCTCAATTGGTTCGTTATTCACAGTGATTGGATCGTTGGTTTTATGGTTTTTCCTCATTAATTTGGTTTTCTTGCTGGTTATTTTCAGTCCTATCTTTATGACTGTCCCGCTGAGTCTATTTGTCTTTTCTTGCATATGTATATGCCGACTTGGAAGCAGACTAATGTCGTTGGCGTAGTCGAGATCTTCCAGGAATGAAGTGAAGGTCTACGTGATTCCTCTTTTGCTGTCCGCAGTTGTCTCTTTCATTAGCCAGTCGCTGACAAGGGTGAAAAGGAAAAGTGCGAGGATGTAGCCTTATTTCACGCCTGTGTTAACGCTGAAGCAGTCTGTGAGATGATTGTGGCAGATGACTTTACAAAGGAAGCCTTGGTGCAGTAGTTTGATAATGTTTACAAATTTCGGTGGGATACTGAAGAACCGGAGTACTTTCAACAGGGAGTCATGGTGGAGGGTGTCAGAGCCTTTAAAAGTCAACGAAGTTGATTGTAGACAGTTCTGTTCCTCTCACGTGACTGCTCCAGTATCTGTCGCACAATGAAAATCTGGTTAACGCAGGATGTTCCTTTCCTGAAACCAGTTTGCTGTTTTCTGATGAGGTCGTCAGCTGTGATGGTGATCCTCTTGAGAATGATTCTGCTGAATACGTTGCTGGTGAGGGATAGCAGGGTGATGTCTCTCCAGTTGCTACAGTCACCAAGGGCACCTTTTTTGGTAATGATGATTCAAGTTTTCCATCCGTCGGGGATTTCTTCGCTCTCCCAAATCTTCTGGAATACTTCTCTGATGATCTTTGAGTTTCTGTGTCTTTTGACTTCAGCATTTCTGGGCCAATGCTATCCTCACCAGGTGCTTTTCCATTCTTGAGGGCTTCTCTGACTTCAGTCTCGGTCTCAGAGATGTCCTTCATGTATATGTCAAGGTCCTCTTCAGCTTCTGGAATCAAGGCTGTGACTGGTGAGAAATAATAGTGAATAATAATAATTAAATAATAATAATAATAATAATAATAATAATAATAATAATAATAATAATAATAACTTGACGGCACCAATTCCGTGTTTGTGTCATAATTTGCAGGTTCTTCATAGCTCAACATTAAAAAAGTGCATGGGGAAAATACCTTTTTTTAAAAATTGAAGCAGAATACTTGGTTTTATCAAGAGCATACCTGAGTAGGACATCATGCAAATCATTTAATCATTGTGTCATTTTTTGTTGTTGTTTGCAACGATTCATGTGACTATGCAGCTGTCGCGGCACCAGAAGTTCTTTGCAAATTGTTATGATCCATCCAAAACTGAAAAAAAAGAATATTATCACTACTGTTTATTATACAAATATTTACAGTTCACGCACAGCAACTGATAAATGTCACGCACAGCAACTGATAAATATCACGCACAGCAACTGATAAATATCACCACCCTACAATAATTCCAGTGTTCACAGCCTTCTCTAATAAGACTGTAGCGTAAAGAGACACTGTACATATAAAGAACATCGCCCCTGGCAATCTATCTTGTGATAGTAGCTCATTAAAACCATTCACTATAGTCCCCATATTTTAATAAAATCTCTTGCCAAGTCTTCTTCTACCTGCTAACCTGACCTATCTTACAATCTTGTACCAATAATGATACTTACAATAATGCAAACAGATATCTTACCGTTAAGACTGTGTTTCTAATTAAATAATTAATAGGCTAATCTAAACATCACAGACAGCAATTATGAGGTGAGGCACGGTCAGTTGCACATATCTGTAGAATCCAGACATTGAGTTATGCTATGTCTCAAGGCTTAAACAGATGTTAGATGTGGCCCCAATGGTCATTTGTCTCCTACCGACACTAGATTAAACAGATGATGCTTTAACTTAGTTCAGTTTGCCTTTATCTAATAACTAAAATTGTCAACTAATAAACATCAGTTTCCATTAATCAACAAAGCTTTGAAACCATAGGTGTACCTGTTATTTTGTTGTTTTATATTTCAATCAAGGAGTGAAAAGCCAAAACCAAATTTCCAAATATTTGTAGACAGGAGTTTTCCTACTTTCTTAAGACTTTTTAGTGTCTGCTAAATATTAAAGTATCGTATTTATTTTAATTACAGCAATCAGTAAAATCAATTAATTTATTCAAGAGGTTATTGATGAAAACAACCTCAGTATACGAGAACAGTTTTTCATTACGGACGACAATACCTATATACATATGACTTTAATAAAAACACACATACACACAGAGAGAGAGAGAGAGAGAGAGAGAGAGAGAGAGAGAGAGAGAGAGAGAGAGGGAGAGAGAGATTTACCTCATTCTCTCCTTTTTACCAGTCACATTTGAATATATTTTGAAATGGTCCTGGTACAAAAATATGTGAAATAAGGAAAATGAAAATAAACAACAAAGCTTATGTCAATGTAAAGGTTAATAAAATTTGCTCACCTTTTCTCAATTACTACCATAGGTCACACATATAACAAATTATTGTATAACCCTGTAATTCTGTAAAGTTATAATGTAAATTTGTGTCAAACTTTTTGGTTGTACTTTTGCTTTCTTGTGACCATGTTACTGCAGAAAGATTGAGTTACAAAGCACATAATGTTCTTCCAACAAGAAGGATCTTTTGCAGTATCTTAGAATATGCTTTTATCGGCTGTACATTACAGTTTTAATCTTTACAATTTGTGTGCTGACTGGTCAATATTTCCATTTCTCATGATATTGAAGTGCTCTCATGTGTAATGTCGTGACTGGTTAATGTTTCCATTTCTAATGATATTGAAGTGTTCTCATGTGTAAAGTGGAGAAATGAGGTATCATACTATGGGTCCGTTTTTTTAGTCCACGAAGTTTGAAAGAGTAACATAAACAAATGGTGATTTTTAATCATGCATTATCAGAGGTTTGAGCCATCTCTCTCTCTCTCTCTCTCTCTCTCTCTCTCTCTCTCTCTCTCTCTCTCTCTCTCTCTCTCTCTCTCTCATACATTCTGCATAATATTTGTGATTAGCAATAACAATAACAGTTGTCCCTCGTTTTAAAAAAAAACAAAAATGTATGCATTTTTTCAGACGTAATAAACACGCACATTTTACCGTCAATACTATCTGTAGATAAATATCAAATACATGTACCAAAATTTGCAGCTTCACTATGAGTTGAAGATATAATTAAATTCTTAAAAAGATCTTGTTAACCTAAACTTGTCTCGCTTCCATCCTTTATAATTTTTTGTTAGTAGCTATGTTTTATCTTTCAGAGCAGTCCAAAATTGACTTTTGAAGTCCCTGTTGAATTATAGACACCTGTCTGACAGGAAGGCAACATATCTTTTTTTGTGTGTGTTTTTGTTTCATCTTTTTGTCCATTCTTATTTTGTTGTTGCCATTGGCTTACCCTTGCATGTATCTCTGTCTCTCTCTCTCTCTCTCTTACCCTTATTTTATTCTGGGCTGTCACTCTACTTAAAGATTATGATCACTTGTGACTCTGGAGTAAGTTGGACAAAACAGCTGGTTTTTATCCCCAACATCATCGCTCTTTCTCTCTCTCTCTCTCTCTCTCTCTCTCTCTCTCTCTCTATCTCTCTCTCTCTCTCTCTTAACTGTTGACCTATCTAATTCTAAGTTATTTCACCCATGATTTCTATTTTTCTATTGATCTTTCCTTCCCCTCTCTTTAAATATTCCGCCCCCTGATGACATTTTGACAATCAACGAGGCCTGATGCCCTAAAGGTCTAATCAGTCTTTTATGTGGTGTCATTCAAATAAATTCTTGACTTCTGACATGTTTACCAGAAATATACATTTGAACTGAATCATGCGTGAAGAAGAATACAGTTTTATTTTAAAAATAAAAGAGAGTATGATGCTTTTGGGCAGAAAAGAGTTCCTTTATTTCTCCATTTGTTTCATTTCATAAGTGTCACATGACACAGCGTGTCGTCTGTTTCCTTCAAGAAATTCTAAACAGCTGAAAAACCATTCTGAGCCTGGTTCTTTGTTGTAACGGTGATTCATGCGAAAACCGTATTAAGATTTGAATACAGTCTGAATCTATGCCTCCAAGCATCTTGCTTTGATCCGAAAACTGAGGGAAGAACTTTGATAATGCAGTTATTAAAGGGTACTAATCGAGGCCTATCGTGTAAATTCTATTACCTGATAATAATCTAGCAGAGATGCAAGGAAAGTATCTTTAAATTGATATTGATTTCTTTTATACACATCAATTTGGCATGAATGATTGTTGTACTGACAGATGTTTGGTGCTTTTGGAGGGCAAGCCGCAGGTGAGATGAAACAAGTTTGCGTAGAGTTGGATGAATTTTTGCCCATTTTCCAAGTAGTGGTTATCAAAACCCAGGAAATATGAACGTATGAAGCAAACAAAAAACGCAGAAGGAATATAGAATTCAATCATCATATACTTATTACTCACGGTACGAGCTAGAAGCAATCTTTAAATGTAGTTGGTCGGCATTCACAATAAAGTATGTATTTGATGTCCTGTAAGTCACAACAATTTAGCAAGGACACATTGTACCGAGTTTTGCAAGGATACAGAATTCGAGAAAATATTACACATGCATATCCAATAGAAGTTCATGATACAATACTTACAATCAGATATTCACAATATTTTCTCTGGGGAATATACAGAGTTCATCTTATTCCTTAAAAGTGTAATGGCGCTAAAATATGATAATTTACAATATTTTAAATGGGACCTATTAGACTTTACCTTTATATATAAGTCGTTGTCACGTACAGGAGGTGGTCATTGTGCTCTCACCTATGCACTCATTTTCCTTAAATACAAAAATGAAATATTTTTTAACATCGACACATAACGTCGTTCACTTTTAGCTGTGGTTAACACAGCTGTTGCATAAAGAATTTCTTCCTTTGTTGTCTTTATGAGAAAGGCATGTGGTTTTACGAGAAATTCAGACTTCAATCCTACAGAGGCAGTGGATAAAGAAGTCATAACGTTTTGAACATAGGAGGAATTATTGAGTTTTACAGGTTTTATTTCAGTTATAAATAGGTAATATCGTAATTTTGTGATACCATCCTTATTTCAGTCACATAACCAGATGTGGCCAGTCCAGATGTTATTTGTGAGTAAAAGCTGATTAATACGGCATTACGGGCTTCATTCATCTTCACCTTGTATTGAAATAAGTTGATTGATATGACAAAAGCAAGTCTGATTAATAAACCAAATCTAAGCCAGACTTTAACGCATGCAAGAGTCAAAGTTATTAAGTCATGCCGCATTCTCTCATGTGTCAGTAAGTTCGTCTGAAACAATAGCCGAGATATTTTACTTTCTCTAATAAGTTTTTGAAGATAATTTTGAAGTTATATCATTATTTCGAAAAAAGTATATACATTTATTTGAAATACATTCGTGAATTTCTAATTATTTCTTCTCCATTTTGCTATTTTTTAAAAATTGTGCCAACATATAATTACATGTAAATTAAGTTACATCAACGTGTTTCTATTGTAGAATCAGTCCTAAGGATCATTGGAAACAAGAGAAGGGGGACTAATGTTGTTAACACATTTGTTCTCATTTCATCTTATTGTCCAGAATTTCTGATGAAGTTAATAATATTCAGTTTTTCTCTTCTGTTTTCCACAATGAAACATTTTCTGTGAAATCGTGGTACCCACCTCTAGTATAAGTCTAGCAGCATGAATTTTTCACTCTGGATAAACGCACTTGGATCATGTTTGCTCATTAAAGAAATTAGAAGGATTAACTGTCCTAACACTAATATGGCCTTTGATATAAAAGGTCTGGGAATGGTTTCAGTTATCTTTTCTAAATTGCTGCTTTCATAATGCATCAGCTGTGGAACCGGTCTACACTCATTTGAAGCATCTGCATTACAGCAATTTTTCTGGTAAGATGGCGTCTAATCTTGTGTCGAATATTTTACAAGCAAAAAATTCATTGATCACTTTGTTGAAAGGGATAAACATGGTTTTTATAAATCGAGAAAATTACCTACTACTGAATGATATATCTTACATATTGAACTTGTTATTAGAATATATTGCCATATAATTTCCTAAGAAGAAGCATATATATATATATATATATATATATATATATATATATATATATATATATATCTATATATCTATCTATATATATATATATATATATATATATATATATATATATATATATATATATATATATATCTGGAACATGCACGAGTTTCATAGTTTTGTTCAGCACGTATTTTATACTTTGTTTTACAAGTAACACCCACCTAAAATGCAATATGCAGGAAGAGGGAAAACAAATGGCGAATAATACTAATTAAAAACTCGATGTAAATACATCATTGACTGGAGAATATCAATGTCAACTGAAACTCAGAATATGAATTATATAATTATAAATGATAATCAAATCACATACTTAATCCAATTAAATGATGTTCACCAGAAATTCGTCAGAGAAGGTTTGTATTATACCTTACATGAGCACATTCGTACATAACAATCTTATATCAAGCATTTGCATCTAAACAATCTTATATATTGTAAATGAAAAGAAAATGAGCATTAGTTAAATTCAAAGTAAGAATAAATATTTGTATTATCATATTCTTCTAAAATGGTTATTTTACAAACTATATATAGTCTACAGTCATAACGCTTTGTTAACATATACAGTATTAATACTTTTAAACAGATGTCACCTGAGAATTACATGTGTATTACCTGTATTACCTGTGAGATTGACATGTGTGCTGTGTGAATGGCCATCTTACCTGCCACAGGTGAGATAGCCAGGTAGATAGCACAATACATGACGTATCAGTTGAAACACAGTACGAGAGGTCTTTAAAAACTTCTGAAAATTCTTTTTTTAATATTTTTTATTGACATAAAGATAAATGATACATACAGGTATACAGGTAATACACATATTATATATATATATATATATATATATATATATATATATATATATATATATATATATATATATATATATATATATATATATTGGTACAATATTTCAACCATAAGACAAAAACGTAAATAGTTCTAGACAATTATTTTCCATCACTATACGAAACAGAGAGAAACTAGAGAATGGAAAAAAGAATTATTGTTCACATATATATTTTAAGTAAAACATATTAATATTTGTGGAAAATATTAGCATTTCTACAAAACAAATACGATAGCATGCACATATAGACATACATACATATATGCACATTCACATATACACATCATTTCCATATACACACAGATATCTACATATGTATACCAATACACACACATGTTTCCAATAACATAGTTTATGACTCTATTAACTGTTTGTACAATGACCATCTATTGTCGAACGTTTCTCATTTACAGTTTCTATAAGCGCTATATTTTTCGACATTAAAGTTAAAAGCAACAATCTTTTTGAACTGAGACAATCTTGGCCTGTCTCTATTAAATCTACATTTATAAATATATTGTTTTCCATATAGAATTATCAGACTAATTATATCATAAGCCTGAGTTTTGTCTTTAATTCCAAAGAAAATATTTATGTTTGTGAATTCCAAATTATTTGTATGACTACATGTACCTTTTATCCATTGTAAAATATCATTTATCAAAATCTCATTTTTGCGACAGTCCCAAAAGATATGAGAAATTGTCTCTGCATGTAACATACAAAAAGAGCAGAGCTCCTTTGGGATAATTGTGATTCTTTTGAGAAATGCATTCGTAGACAAAATTCCATGTAATATTTTCAGCTGCAAGCATTGGACATTTTGAAGTTTTATGCTAACAACAATTTATGCCAGTCGTCATCTTCTGAATTGCTAAATTAAAAGTTCTTCCATTTTCTTCTAGAAGATGTTAGTTCATTGTTTCCAATCAGTTCTTCAGATATACCTCCACATCCTTATCTATTTCTTGTAACGGTATACACAGCAATATTTAGAAAAGGCTGTTGCAGATTTGAATCATAATTGATACTAAATTTATTCTTATATGACTTTATAGCTACCAGTTTGCCTTGAAAATCTATTAAATTAATGTTAATAGAAAATATATTTTTAAAACTTTCAAAACTTATCCAGGAAGCATCCTCATTAATAAAATCATTCACAAATCTAATGCCTTTCTGAAACCATGTTTTGTAATACACACTTTTCCATCTATTGTAATACAAGGATTAAGCCATATTTGTATTTCTAAAAAATGTGCAGCTGTAACCATTTTTAATGATCTATTTTAGCTCTAAATATGCTTCAAAGACGTCTAACTAAAAAGGATTGAGATCCTTTTTCACCGAGTTAAGAAAATCTGTTCCAAATAAAAAGAAATTATCAATATTTGATACTGAAAGTTGCAACAAACTTTTCCATTTATATACATCAGACAACATTCTTCAAAGATATGTAATTTTCAACGCATTCACAAACTGAAGTATATCAATCATTTTTAATCCCCCCTCCAACGATAATCCTTCACGGCAATATTTCTTTTGATTTTGTCCTTTGGCCCATGCCATACAAAGTTGTAAAAGAGTGTATTTAGTTCACTAAGAGATTTTCTGAATGGATTTGGTAATGACAATAAAAGATGGTTAATTTTAGAGATAGCTAAACTTTTTATCACAGTATTCTTCCAAATGGAGTTAAAAACCTCTTATTCCACTGAATTAGCATGTTTTTAACTTCACAAATTTTAGATGGATAATTAAGAGTTGTATTTTGTTCCAAGTTAGTTGAAAACTTTACACCTAATACAACAAACTCAGTACAACCCCAATTAAGTTTATATTCTGGACATTATTTCTTGTTGCTACCTGTTCTACTTCTTATCCAAACTGCCTTTGTTTTTTCAATATTTATACTAAAACCAGAAAAGTTGGAATATTTGAAAAAACGTAAAGCAGACATTAGAAATTTCTCTGAACCATCAAGAGTAAGTGATGTATTATCAGCATACTGAGAAAGAACATAGGTTATTACACCTATGTTAATTTCCCTAATATTATCATTTGTTATTACACCTATGTTAATTTCCCTAATATTATCATTTGCTATTACACCTATGTTAATTTCCCTAATATTATCATTTGTTATTACACCTATGTTAATTTTCCTAATATTATCATTTGTTATTACACCTATGTTAATTTCCCTAATATTACCATTTGTTATTATACCTATGTTAATTTCCCTAATATTATCATTTGTTATTACACCTATGTTAATTTCCCTAATATTATCATTTGTTATCACACCTATGTTAATTTCCCTAATATTATCATTTGTTATTACACCTATGTTAATTTCCCTAATATTATCATTTCTTATTACACCTATGTTAATTTCCCTAATATTATCATTTGTTATTATCATATGGGCTAAAATCTCTGCACACAGGATAAAATATATGGGGAGAGCGGATCCCCCTGTCTACATCCTCTTTCGATACCAAACCAATTGGAGACTTGACCATTAATAATTACACAAAATTTGATGTTTCGATAAAAAAAAGTTTTATCCAATTTATCATCAGTTCGTCAAAATTTAAAAAATGCATAACTTTAGCAATAAATGGCCATGCAACTGAGTCAAATGCTTTTTTTAAAATCAATCAAAGAAGCAGTCCAGGAATATTGTGCTTTTTGGTGTAAAGCGTTAAATCATATCAGTTTATAATGTTCTCCCCAATGTATCGTCATTTTAGAAACATTGTTTGATCCTTAAGTGTAATTGAGGGAAGCACAGTTTTAATCCTACTTGCAATACATGTAGAAGCAACTTTGTATGATACATTTAGAAGTCATTTGAAATATATTGCTTAGGTTTATCACCTGTTGGTATACATATAATAACCCCTTCTTTCTGAGTGGAAGATAATTATCCAAGTTTATAACCAGAATTAATGGCCATCACTAGAAACTGTCCAATATCTTTCCAAAAAACTGTATAAACTTCTACCGTGAAGCCATCAGATCCTGGGCTTTTTTCATTATTCATCTTTTTTAGAACAGCTGCAGCTTCTGTATATGATATGGGACCATTTAAGGAATGTTTTTGTAAATCGTTCAGTCTAGGGATGTCTGGGTGATTAAGTAGCATTTCAAGATCGACAGGATCAACTTCACGTTTTTTATATAAATTCATATAAAATAGTTTTGCTTCATCCAAAATTTCTTCCTGACTGTCTGTTAAGGAACCGTTGCCTTTAACAAGAGGTGAAATCATTTGACTTCTATAATTTCTATTTTCTAAATTACAAAAATATTTGGTCACTTTCTCTTCTTCTTCAATCCATATAGCTCTAGACCTAAACCTCACACCATCCATCTTTTTCTTCCTAATATCTTCTAACTCTTTCTTTTTTTCCTCCAGTTTTGGCACTTCACTGACACTGTTGCTTTCTTCTAAATTGCTTATGTCTGCAATTATTTGCTTTTCCTGTCGATCTTTAAAGATACATATGAAATTGTTGTTCCTCATATTTCTAATAAAAGCATTTCAAAGAAAGGTTGATCATTTATTACACATTTAAAATCAGATAAAGGCATAGTCTCAACAGTATCTGATGTTTAACTTTTAAGATAGCTTCTTTTACTCTTCTAATATATTCGGTGTCTTTTAATAATGACTTATTAAATGTCCAGAATGTTTTTCCGTTTAATTTCCTTTTGGAAAGCTATCTTCATTTTTACAAGAGAATGATCAGTCCTATACCCTGGTTCAATATTTACATTTCCAATAATTGTAAATACATTTTCTATAACCAGAAAAAGTCCAGTCTGGCTTGTATTACATGATTATTTTTTCTCCAGATATACCTATGGATCCCTATATTATGTTCCCTCCATGCATCTACTATATTATATTCTGTACATATATCTAAGGCAACTTCACTTGCTCTTGGATTATTGACATAATTATAATTAAAAGAAAGTACCTATAGGTGGATCCCCCCCCCCCCCAATTATAACATAATCATTTTTCAAATGCAATATATATATATATATATATATATATATATATATATATATATATATATATATATATAGATAGATAGATAGATAGATAGATAGATAGATAGATAGATAGATAGATAGATAGATAGATTTTTATCTCAAGGTAAAACTCTGGACTGTCTCTGTTTGGTCCATAAATATTAATCAGTGTGAATCTGTGGTTGGTTATGTACATGCTAAATTTATCGCCTGTATTATCTTTTTTTAATTCATGCAAGGTAAACTGGAAATTATTATTCAATAATTTGGCTTCACCTCTTGAATTAGTAGAGTATGAACTGAAAAATCATTCATATTCCCAGGTAGTCCTCATCAAATGTTCCCATTTTTCAATGAAATGTGTATCTTGTAGAAAGTATATTGAATATTTTTGTATTCTTTAGAAAATTATATACATCTCTTCTTTTCTTGAGATCCTCCAACCCCTGACAATGTTGCAATATGTATTGACTCAGACACAAACTTTAAGTGAGTTATTTACTACTCTTTAATTTCTTGTGTGCAGAGACCATAAATAAAATTGTATGTAGCTAATTATGTAAATAAACCATGCATCTGATAACAATAACAATAATGTTGTTTATTGTACAATAGCAAGAATACTGCTATTACAGCTAGTGGCGATCTGGTATACAGACCCAAAAGGTGACACAGAAAAGAATAGGAAAAACAGGAGAATTAAAGTTTTCATAGTGACGAAAAAAAAAAAAAAAACCTATGAAAGAGAACAAACAAATAAAAACAACACCCCAAAAACAAAAAAGTTCTGAATATGAGTGTCCTGTACAACAAAGTTCTTTGTTATTGAACAGTACGTAAATGCATCCGCTCAAAGTGCTCCCCATGCACCTCCACACACTTTCTCAGGGTGATTATCCAATTATTAAATGACTTTTTGTATTCACTTTTGGGTATTCTATTCATACACTGGAAAACTGCACATTCAACCGCATGGCGGCTTTCATATCGTCTGCACCTCAACGAATCTTTGATAATGGAATTCAGCAAAAATTTGCTTGTAGCTAAATCAAGGCTGTATGGAGGATGTGGCAAAGTTTGGATCCTGTGTTCCTTCGAGACGGCGGATTTATGCGCCGGTGAGTTGTCATGGAGTAGATGGATACCTCGGGTACCGGTGCACGGTAGTGTTTTATAACTATTGGCAACACTTTGGAGGCATACTAATGTCCAGTGACAACTGTAGAGTCAGGCACAGGTACCTGGACGACAGGGCCTTTTCCATGTATTCGCGACCTATCTTTGAAACAATGAAACCACTTCAAAACTGTAGGATATGACGGAGAATAACATGCGTAAACTTTTTCCAAGTTGGGAGAGTACCCTAAGAGCTCCCGGATTTTTCAGTTTGCTCAGTAGCAGAATTGTTCTCCTTCTGAGACATTTAAAGAACGTTATTTTGTCTATCGGTCGGTTTTAAATTTATTGACAGGTTCAAAGAAACAAAAAGTTATAAGTTATAACAAAATATTCAGAACTTTTCTAGTAACCCTCGCATATAATATTATATAGCCATAAGATAACACAGTCAAAATATGCTCTCAAATGTAATACCAAGTATAACAGAAAATAGTACACACACACACACACACACACACACACACACACACATATATATATATATATATATATATATATATATATA
Source organism: Margaritifera margaritifera (assembly GCA_029931535.1). Lineage (NCBI taxonomy): Eukaryota > Metazoa > Mollusca > Bivalvia > Unionida > Margaritiferidae > Margaritifera > Margaritifera margaritifera. The sequence goes on from JAQPZY010001617.1 coordinate 833,538, forward strand.
TATATATATAAAGGAAGGCTGTATCAATTTCTAATATACATATAGACTACATTTTAAACAAAAAATTAAACAGATTTCTTATTTCCAAAAATATCCAATATAATAATATGCCATAATTATGAGCTAAAATATAATATGTTAATATATTTATAAGTACAATAATATTATATGCAATATACATAATATAATAATATATTACAATGATCAACATTGTTGTTGCAGAACACACGATTTTTTCTTATTTCTGAACAGTATGAACCTGCCTTACATTTTCCTTAACGTTAAAAATTTTTTAACTTCATGATAAAGCTGCGTTTTAACACCATTAAAAATGTATGGTATTTCTTTTTCAATAGGACTTTATTTTAGATATGCATTTCTATTCTTGCACAGTTCTTGCAAGTGTTGTAAGTTACAACATTTTATATATATTCTTCTTCACAGATCTACTATAATTAAAACTAATCACAAACAAGTTAATTAAGTCTGAACCATATCCTCTACTTTATTTTTAATGTCAGTTTATTTGACCAAAATTATCCTTTCTATCGCAAATGTAAAAATGCCATGAAAGACTTCTTTTTTTTTTTTTTGAGACGTATAGTCCCATGTCTGCCACGAGTAATTGATATCATAACAATCAATTGACCAGCTTCTTGTGACATAAAACAGTTGCCGTGGAAATAGCATGACTGTTATGGCAACGAGTGTCATTTATGGTGTGGAAAGTTGTATATTTCATGTAAACAGCACTCGGTAATGATTAGAGCTGAAGGAAAGGTCAATAAAACTGACAGCAATTAGCCTTTTAAAATGCCACAATCCCTTATAAATTCATAGCTTTCTTCCTTAAGTCAGGGCAACTGAAAATAGGTCCGTGTGTTCTTCTTCAAATTCCAGGCAATCAAATCTACAACCGAATTATGTTGGGCTGGAGTGGCACAAAACGATAGCACACATATAAAGCAAAATACCCCTGACTAATTACCAACAAATGTCAGTGTCGGTGAACAGTGACCCTCAATGGTAGATAAATATCCTTTGGGACCAACATGTGCAGGGATTTTTTTTTAGCGTAGAATGATTTTTTTTTACTTCCTCTGTAGATTTCAAACCAGATGACTGTCTGATTATGTTGTTGTTGATTTTTTTGCGGTTTGTATCTTACTGAAGTGTTTTTCCACATGGCTGATAGTAAAAATAGGATTTACCATTCCTTATGGAATTTTTGTAACATGGTTGTATGTTTTATCTTTTAACCCATTGTACCATATTTACACATTTTGACATTAATCACGGTTTTTAATATAAATACAAATAAAAATAATATTAATAGATACAGCAATTGTTTTATAGTGTTTTCCACAAACATTTTTGATATATTTGATAGTGGAGTAGATAGTTTAAAAAATGCAGTAAGTGAGCAATGTATTCTCAGATCACACACTTTCAATGGTCGGGCTGAAGTATCTGCCGTTATATTTGTGTGGACAGCGTAATTTGGCACTGCAGCAAGAATATGAATAGAAAAGAAAAAGAAGAAGAAACAAAACAAAAAAAGAAAAAAAAGACTAACTTATATAATCTCTTTTGCCCTTCATTATCGCCTGGTATTTCGGATGAAGTTATTCAATATTTTTTTTTTTTTAAGTAGGCGGAATTTGATTTTTTAACAGAACTTTAATATTGAATGAACATGGAAGTAAGGCCGGAAGTTTAGACTGGTTTGAACTACACGTTCTTATTTTTGATTCAAACTCTTAAACATCCGTAAACCAGTCTATAATTCCGTTGTTTCAGTGCCGATTCAACACTGAGGATTCTGTTTAAAAATTTCGGTTCGTCTCGAAGGTAAAATTGAAAGCTCTTTGATTAAATAGCCAGCGGTCATAAGGGGTTAATTATTCCTCAAACGTTTGTTATATTCATTTCTTATTATCTTGTCCTGGATTTATTAAATTCCATACATACACTGCACAATTATAGGGACAGAGAGTTTAGGTATTTTATTGTTTGCCTAAATGCCCTCGCTCACATGGAGGTAATATACGGTAGGAATATCGAGGCAATGAAGATATTCCAAATTTTAATGATGTAATTACTAGATTGCTTATTTAAAACAGGGCAAATTGCTAGCTCTTGCATGATATGGTATGGAGAGGAAAACAGGACTGTTGTTATTTGTTTTACCTTACCAGATTGTAAGAGGAATTTTTATCAACTGCGCAAGATTATGGTATATTTGATTCATTGCTTCGTTTCATTCTAGAGCCTTTAAACATTCGGAATATATTTGCCCTCTGGGAACTACTTTATTTTAGCGCGATACCAATTTTCGAGGATTTCTCTTTGATATATATATATATATATATATATATATATATATATATATATATATATATATATATATATATATATATATATATATATATATATGCGATTCTGCAGGAGACGCATCCACGAATTTAAATTGCAACGAAAATAAATAAATTCACAATATATCTTGAAGCCTTGAGGAAGTTTGTAAACTTAAAATTTATTTATTTTACTCATTATTAATTAAAGAAAGAGACTTGATTTCACAAATGTATACCACTGACTATTTTTAGATTTTTTTTCAATAACCCCGTGTAATTAAAATTGTACATTTTTGTTAATGCAGGAAATATTTAACAAAATCATTTAATAGCTTAAAGGCTTTTCTTGCTAAAGCATGGAACATGTAGAAATTATTTGACTCATTTTACAAATTTATTACGAAATTGACACTTTTATAATATCTGCCTTATATACACGGCTCGCGGGTTCGATACCCGCCCAGTCCAGCCCGGGTCGGCTGCCTCAGTCTGTGTCCTTGGGAAAGGCACTTTGCTCCCATTTCCTCGGCATCATATACCCAATAATGTGTTAAAAGTGCCGTTAAAACCCACAAGAACAAACAAGAAATAATTACTGTTCTTCAAAAAAATAGTTTTAGGATCTACAGTATGTGACACAATATGATACTAAATAGACCCATTTTTACCCAACTTTGAAGTTTAATGGCCATTTTGCAGAGTAATGCTGATATGGCATACATAAATCTCGACATGTTTTTGACGACTTTGTCTTTGTGTTGTTTGTTTAGAACAGCATATAGTCCTGGTGGAAGCTGGTAGAATTTTCAAAGCTGCTAGTTGTATTAGGCCTTGCAGAGAAGCTTCTGATTCCCTCATGAATATTTTATGAACACTGGGTGTTCTGTCGAGATTACAGACGTGTTTTTGTAACCGATCACATTTGTGTGTGGGGGGGGGGGGGGGGTATTTTCTGCGCTGTTGTATTAGTAAATACAAATTTGGCAATAGCGTTTTTTTTTTTAATGTGACCTTCACTAAATAATTTCTAAAATGCACGAACCAGTCACCTGACCTTGTCTGCTACAAAAGTGTCAGTCATTACAATTTCGTATAGGTACAATGTTATCGAAAATCGAAACGAGCGATTGCAAAATTATAATAATCCCAAAACGACATTCGTTCACTAAATTTACATCTATCCACCTAAACAACTATCCTAATGCCAAATTTAAGTGAAATGAGCTATTGTAGGGGTTGGTAAACGCAAGGAAAAATTAGGTATTTCCTTAAAAAAATTTTTTCACCGATAATCCGTCACACTGTTCTCACATCAAGGAGCTGATACAATATCTGCAATTTTGTTGATAAATGCTGTATTCTCCTCACATTTGTTAAGGTTGGTGAGAAGTCCCTTCTTTCTAATAAGCCCTCCAAAGTGAATTACCATATTTGATTGACAGTGATAGATGTGGACACTGAGCGCTGATTTGCAAGTCGAATACTCTCTATATTCAATACACGTCCGTAGCAGAAATGATGCTGAAATGAATACCTCGATGTGGCATATTTTAAAAAGCTTTATTTCGGTTGTAATTTTCCTAAATTTTTAATCGCCCTATTTTTTCGGCCTTTGAGTTTCAATATTATATTGCCATTAAAGTAATATATTTGCGAACGGCTAGGAAACAAGTTTACAAGAACTTTCAAGTCCATGTCCATTAAACAAAACAAAATCAAGTGACGAGCAGAAAATAAAGAATAACATAAATGGAAGATTGCATATAGAGTGGATAGAAAAGGGAAAAGAAAATGTATGAAAAAAAGCTAAAGGAATGGTGATGGCAAAGGACATGAAAGGAAATCGGAGGATTTTGACCCAGGTTATTTTGTATGAATTTCAATCTATATATAATTTGTTCTTCAACATATAAGTACATCAGATAAACATATAATAGTAAATTTTTACAAGTCTTTTTCTCCCAAGATGATCAGAGAGAGAGAGAGAGTCGTTATTACAGCTATTTATGTTTGCTAACGACATGTTCTGTGTTCTTTTATGTGGATCATGTCGTTATGTTTCATGCAAGTTGCCGATCACTCATACGGGTCACTGACCATTGCGTCATACTGAAGTGTTATAAAAATATCTAAAATAAAAATCTTATTGAACTACAGATCAGTCTTCGATAGCTTGTGACGTTTTTTCAAGTTCTATCTAGTCCACGCAATTATTGCAAAAAACTGCTCGATTCTTCTGATGTTTCTAAATATACTTGTGCTGAGCCAGAGGTCAGGCAGCGCGACATACAGACATACAGAAAAGGACAGGCAGACAAACACAGAAAAATATACAAATATGACATTTAGCATTTAAAACTCATCGATTTGAGGCACGTAATATTGGGTGACATTTTCCAGATGGCGAACTGGTACTTGGTTATGTACAGTTTACATTTTAATCCTGACTGGTACTTTTGGCGTTTGCTTTCTTTGCAGTGGACCAGTAATAAATATATCAGCAGTGGCAAGGCGAGACAGTCTTAACGTCTGGCGTGCTATTTATCCATATCTAAGAGGGATCTCCAGGGATCTAATGCATTTGGAAAGATCGTGTTTTGCCTTACGATTTGTTATATATATATATATATATATATATATATATATATATATATATATATATATATATGTGTGTGTGTGTGTGTGTGTGTGTGTGTGTGTGTATGCATATATATATATATGTGTGTGTGTGCATATATATATATATATATATATATATATATATATATGCATATATATATAAATATGTGTGTGCATATATATATATATATATATATATATATATATATATATATATATATATATATGTGTGTGTGTGTGTGTGTGCATATATATATATATATATATATATATATATATATATATATATATATATATATATATATATATACTATATATATATATGCACACACACAAGCAAAATTAATTTAGTTATCTATTTCAGTTTATTTTCTAGCAGTTTCATAAAATATAATTTTGATATAATTTTGAGAGTTCTATATAAGGGTACAATAAAACAAAGGTATTTCAACGGTCTCATAACAGAGATGATCCTAGCATCCAATAAAACAAAGGTATTTCAACGGTCTCATAACAGAGATGATCCTAGCATCCAAGAAAACAGTATTATAAACTGAAATGTTAATCTTTACTGCATTTTTTCTCTCAGTTTTGAATATCACAATCACAAATTGATTTTGTAGCATTAATTATATAATTTATTTAACATGTGAGCATAGCCACTCGCTCTTAAAACAAAAATGATACATAGTTATGAATGATATCTTAAAGAACGGGTGGAACAGGCAAGTAATGTTCTGCTATAAAAGAAAACATACAATTGATTGATTTTCTTTTTGCACATCTTATGTCACAAGGGTTGCAAAATGCAGGTGTCCTGAGATTTATTTTATCCTTGTATTAAAGGTAGGTCACGATGGCCTATGTTTCATGCTGCAGCGAGCATGTTACATTTTTGGTCTCAATGTTCCGTACGTTTGCCAATTTGCAGGCAAACCACGTTATCTTTTTGTTCCCATATTTCCTTTTTGTAGTCTAACCTTGAAGTTGACATTCGTATAAAGCAGTTGGGTTATATACACTGCTGTTCAAATACATTTGTGAGTTACATTTGCAGTTAGGTTTGCCATTACAGTAGACAAGCACCGTCTCGTTCTCATTACTTTATCTCCCCCCCCCCCCCCATTTTCTATCAAATATTCATCATGTCCATAAACAACAGCAGAAGAGGCTTTTTTAGGTGGTGTAGGGACAGTGAAGAATACGACAACTGACGAAAAATAAATTAGCCGTAACTGTTAAAAACCAGCCCTCTTTTAATGACCGCCTGTCTTAAGAGACTACAATCTTTACTATATTTTTGTATTTTATTTTAAATTTGATACTTTAGATGCTCAGAAAGCCTGTATAAAAAGAAAAACCCTTCTTCTGAAATCACGTTTTGTGGTTCTCATTGATGGCATCTAAAGACAGGTTCTACGGTATAGTGAAAATGGGAATACATGCAAGTCTAAACAACCACAAAATAATAGTTTGTTTTCAAGATGCTGGCTTGTGGTACACTTTGTTAAACAGTAAACCTTTTCCGAGAAACACCAACAAGTACATCATTATTCTCGTTCAACATGAGTACAGTTGTTTTTTAAAGGCTGATTTGTTCAAGGCTTTGTGAAACAGTAAAGCTTTGCATCATGAACAAATCCAGATCCTAACTGCCACTTACAATCTGAGCAGAAAAGTATTTCCAGAGTAGAACACTTCAAAATATATGCCAGACCACTTGAAATATATGCCAAGTAAAGCAATAGTGATTGCTAAAACTGAATAGTACCAGTATTAAGCAAAACTAATTTAAACTTTCTTTATGGTCTTATAAACCCGTTCTATTTCACGTAATTGGTACCTATACAAATTCCTACGCATAGATTATACTGTATGGTACATAAAGTGTATGACGATTGAAATAAATTGTTGTAATATCGAGAAAATACAATACAAAATATCCATACCTTTTGTGAATTTATGTCTTTTCCAAAATTATATTTTGGTTATAATTTGGCTTTTTTTTTTTAGATTACGCAACTTGTTTGAATCCCTATAGATGACTTATTTTTCCAGGTGTTCTAATTTAAGGGTCCAGCCTTTTGTAGCATCTCGAATAGTTTCCGTCACAGAGATGCTTTTTTGCAAGGGCCCAAGCCCTTTTAGGGCCCGTATTGGTTCCTCTGTCATCAAGATATAGCCAATATTGTACTGATGTGACGTTAAAAGCTAATGCATACGTACATATGCTTATGAAAAATTTCCCATGGGTTTCGGCCAATGAAGGAGGATAGAATTATAAATGTATTACGGAGGATAGAATTATAAATGTATTTCTAGGAATGTTTACTCTGGTGTTGACAAGATTAATGTATTGAGAATCATCAGTATGTAATCCAAGGGGGTGTTGAACAAACCTGACGGGGCTTGTTATCTCCTATCTATCTACCAGGTCATATCAGGCTTGGCTTAAGCTGAGGCATGCTCAGAATGGGCCCTGCTAGCAGAAAACCACCGACATTTCTTGCCTATGGCTCCTGAACAATGGTATCTATTATTTGACCCGGGTATTTGTGTTATAAAGTGTTCATAGATTGTCCGAAACCGTATGTCTACTCGTTGCCAGTGGCGTACTAAGGGTAAATGGCGCCCGGGGCGACGATGATGGCCCAAAGGGCTAGAATACGAGGCCCGAATTTTTATCAGCTGTTTTTTCGCCCCAAGACCTCCGCCTCGTTCGCCCTCATGATGCGCCGGCAGATCTGGGTCTATGCAGTTTTCTCTAGGAGTAATCAGAAGAACAATCAACATTGAACCCGATCTGCCAGCACATTATGCGACGGCAGATTATAGTCTATATTTTTGCAGTTGGATCTAACTTACAGGCGAGAATACACCGTACTTTTGTAGAAACAACTTGATGTTTTAAAGATCACCTGCTATTAGGGATCACCCGAATTACTGTAAGCGTTCAGTCTAATTTTGTTTCTTATGCACACTGACCACATATTATGGTCCAACCAGAGCCATTCTAATACCAATCAAACCTCAGTTTCATGACCACCTCCATAAAACAACCCACATTTGTGGTCTCAGTCTGGGCTGGCTTTTAATTATTAAATCTATATTCTTAAAAACCTTTTCTATTTGACGTAATTTTCGTACCAATAAAAATTCCAACTGTTTATACTATATATATAAATAAAGTGTACGACGATACAAATAAATTGTTTGAATATCGAGAAATTATTATGCAACATTTATTAGTAGAAAGAGCGGAATACAAACTCTTTGTATGTCTTTATATTAAAAATGTATGTGCTATTTATGTTTCAGTACGACTTTTTGAAAATGGCAAACATTGGTTGAATTTTATAGGAGAAGCCGCTCGGTTGTACTCACTGTAGGTATATTTATGACCAGGCTTTGAACAGTCTGCTAATGATTTTATATATATATATATATATATATATATATATATATATATATATATATATATATATATATATATATATATATATATATAAACTTTGGCTACATAACTCTACATTTGAGCCGCCTCTCATTCTGAAGAATTGAAATGACCATTTCATTTAATTTATTCAACCTTAATATTCCTTGCTTGATAGATCGAGGGCTTTGTTAGTCTAGGAGGAGATTTGAGTCTTATTACATCTGTTCTGTGCTATGTGCAAAGGTCAATCGAGGGGAGTTATGAAATATATATTCCTTAATTGAATTTAGGCTCTTTTGAAGTTAAACATATTCCAGTATCATACAATTCCAGTAGGTGGAAAATTGCTTTGATTTCCAGGAGAGTCTTTTAATCTTGCGATTTAAAAGTGCCCTGGGAGTCTGGGATACGGCGAAAGGATTTCTAAATTCTGAACAGTATTAATCTGTGTAATTGGAGCTGATAATAAATGTATTACATTAAATGTTTCCTAATCATACACTCTTGTAACAATTTCATTTCACTAGAACATAAAACACAAAAAAGTATATCAGTATATTGACTTAATTTGAAGATGAATCAGGCATTAGTCCATACTCTCTTTGATTTTAGAGCCAGTCATTTTCAATATTATTAATATCAAAATATTTGCCTGGAAGATAAATAATTATATCCTACTGTAGATTTGACCATCGATATTGTTATTGATATCTCCTTATTTTTGAAATCAAATAAAAATTACGCTACATGGAAGGTACTCTTATGTGATGTAATTGACAAACAAAACTGATAAATATACAGGCATAGTACTTGATATGCATTCGGGTTAAAAAAAAACTCTTATTATCAAGTTTGTCCATACTAAGTGATTCACACAGTGCACCTCTCTGCAGGTACATTTTTCTTGGGTTAACTATTCTTATTTTACTGTAATAGTAATTATGGTACATACATATTTTATTAGTTGGTAATTCAGGGCTTGATATTGCGTTGCTTGACTTCCTGACTATGAAGGAGGAAGTAGTACAATTTGTACCTTTTGTAAATAATAATAATAATAATAATAATAAAATAATAAAATAATAACAATAATAATAATGATAAATATTGTTACCAAGATGCTGATATGAAACTGCACAGTAGGCAGTATCGAGGAGTAACCTTGGTCTTTGGAAAAAAATCCAATTAATAATTTCCCATAGGTTTTTGACATCTTTCACAACTTTTTACTCGCATATCTTCATGAACAATTATTTCTTAGTTTTAAATTCAAAGTACACAACTAAAACTGACATCGTTTGACGTGAAAATGTCCACCCCCAACTCCTGCTGACTAACAATTTACAATGAACTTAGCAGAGTTAAAAATCTGTTTTAAAAAATGTGTTCATTATAAATAATGATCTCGATGTTCAACCTGAAATCTTATGGTAGGAAAATGACTAATCCATCACAAACTTTAAGTTTACAATAAACTTAGCAGTCTCTACTTTTTAAGCTAGTAAAAGCCAAATAGCAGCCTAGTATTGACTATGTTTAATACTAAGGATTTAGAACCAGTCTAATTCGGTCAATACAGATCACGGTAATAACTATATTTATTGACAGATGATTGATTTTAGTCAGTTTGGCAGTCAAAATATGGCGGAGATATAGTCCTAATATTTCTGTCGTCTTTTATCGACATTTCGTAATACTGTGGTTTTTTCCAAAACTTAATCGTGTTATTTAATGCTCTTGAGATAATTTCGCTAGTTTTGATATTTGATGTCACTAATATTTTTTTTACTTGAAATGGCTTTGTAGCATTATTTGTCTTATTTCAAGTAATATCAAATATTGTTTTACTGGGAAAATGGGGATATTGGCATTCAATCCACTCCTTCGTTAGTTTATGTTAGAGAGTCATATGTTGTTTAAACTTGTCTCAATATTCGATGGGTAACACTGATTCGAATCAATGACAAATTCTTGATTAATAGTTTTATACACTGGCATTTTAACAAGTGCGTATATGTACAATATATGTTTAAACTTTAACAACCTTTATATATATATATATATATATATATATATATATATATATATATATAAATATAATATTTTTAACAAATGTATATATATATATATATCATATATGTTTAGCAAGTTATATAGCTGTAACAAGTTTATATATATATATATATATATATATATATATATTTGTTTAAGTTTATATATATAGCACATATTTTAATACGTATATATATATATATATATATATATATATATATATCTATATATATATATATATATATATATATATATATATCACAAACACACACACACACACACACACACACATATATACCCACAGGTCATAGTGGACCTTTGGAATCACAGATATGGAGTAGATGAAGTCTTTAAAAATTCTTGTTAATTTCATGATAACGCAGAGAGAGACAGACAGACATATAAAGAGAGAGAGAGAGAGAGAGAGAGAGAGAGAGAGAGAGAGAGAGAGAGAGAGAGAGAGAGAGATATTGCATGTCCTACATCAATTTTGCTCTTTTCCTCGCATGTTGCTCATTTCATTTTTTTCAGTCAGGATGTGAAACTTTTTTCGAGATCTCTCCTCATTAACAATTAACTTTACTTAGATCATCTGACTATCGTGGGTAATTAACGAAAATATACAAGTAATTGCAAAAATTGATACAAGCTAATGAAATATTCAAATATATTTGGACGGAAAATATTGTAATACTATTAAATAGTAATCAGCAAGAAATGATAGCAGAAACATGTCGCCACATACTAACAGACAAAATATGAAAATATTGGTTCTGACTAGGGGAGGAGTAAATGACTTTTAACTTAAACTCAGATGATATGTGTGTAGTACCTAAAAATACGCGCCGGAGTCATATCAAGGAAATGCAAAGACATAACAAGGCGTAATTAATCTCTTTGTTGCTATTATGAAGTTATGGACCACGTTAAATATCTCCTCGTTTGCCTCAGCCGATTGCAAGAGGTTACTCATTAGTAACGAAGATGTGTCAATATTGTGCTACAATGTTCCTATTGTATGGTTCCTAACAGCAATTTGTTTGGTATAATCTAAAACAAATTTGTGGCTTCTGGTCTACCACATGAACACTTATTGTTTAATGATAAATGATTTTTTAAGAGATCCTTGTTTAATGAGCTACAAACTAGCCGAAGTATTGTATGGTCAATCTTTTATGTTGTCTCGTATTAATAGCAACAGGGGGAAACCCTTTCTCGATTTCTATTTAAATGCAACTTTAAAAATACATCGAAGGGTTGTTCCTGGTCTTTAAAAGGATTCAATTCCGTAACAGTGTGCACTTGTTAAGTCAGACCACTGGTGTAAATAATTATTTTCAGAGGATACGTGTTGTTGTACTGGAATCCTGGAAAGTCAAAAAGCGGCTTAATTAACATATGCAGGATCAATATTAAGCTCTCTCATAAGATTGAAAGTCAATAATCTACAGAAATGAGTAGCAACAAAGGGATCAAAGAATGAGAAACAAACCATCGATAAAACTGAGGTTTCAGAAAGGTCACGTTGTCAACACTTTGTTTTCATTCCTTGGTCCTGTCAAAACCTCTTCACTGAAAAGCAGAAGACCTGTTGAAAAGTGAAGAGAGCAAATACGATTTGAAATTGAGAATTTCCTACAATCAGAGGGAGACACTTTTGACCTCATCATGTTCTCCCACAATAAATTGAACTGGACACTAGCCAGCCGTTAAAGCAGTGAGAAAAGGACCTCTTCATTGCATACAATTATAAAGTCAGCAACATCAAACAGATGGTAGATGTCTTAATTCTATAGGGAGTTCAAAAGCTACTTTTCAGAGGATACCCAATCAATATAGGGTGCAACCTCCGCCACGTATATGGAGCACGCACTTGTCTTAAACAATCGCTTTTATCAAGGTCTATTACATACAATTTATGTGGAAATACACTTGTATAAAGCCACCAGCCACCGTCTGTACTCGCTTATAAGTCGAGTCTAGCAAACAACTGCACAGACCCAGGTATACTGGCGCATAATGCGCCGGCAGATCTGGGCTATGCAGTTTGTTAGGAGTAATAAGTAGAACAAACAACATAGATCCTGATCGGTTGGCTGCTTAAGACAAAGGGATGGCGGGGTGGGGTAAGAATAGTCAAATCATCCACAGTGACCAACTGCATATAGCAGCAAGAATCTGTACATTAAGGTCAAGTAATAAGACCCCACCTATGCGTAACTCAATACATATCGATCTACTTGTATATACAGCATACTTGTCCATTATGTCCACCTTTACTTGGCACTTTTGGGTTTGATTTGAAATAGTGTTCACCAACTTTTCAAGACTTTAAGATATAGTTATAAACCTAATTCAAAGCTATTTTAAATAGTACAAACTGTTGGTGTAAGTTCATGATGCCTTATTTTTCCTCATATAGCGGGTTTATGTTACATGTTTTGTTTTGCTACAGTTGAGTGACAGAGAGCTATTTACCAGACAGAATTCAACTAACCTAAAGTGTGTCTCTTTTTCAGCCAAGACTAAAATTGAACTATGCTTTTTTAATTTGTATAAACAATTTATTCGAAGTCCATGTAAGGTGTTTAGAATTACTAGAAAATGAATATGGGTAAGTAGTATGAGAGAAGGAAACGTGCGTAGACCCTGGTAAATTTGATTGCATTGGACACGCCAACTACTAATGAGGTATAAAATATACATACTAACAACTTGATTGTGCTGCATTTTAATTTTGGACCATTTCTTTTTAATAGCATGAGAAGTAATGTCTTACTGGTCCATCTTGCCAGTTGAAAGCAAGAACTGAACTCATTACATACCTATCCAAGCTAAATTGTTTATTATTATTATTATTATTATTATTATTATTATTATTATTATTATTATTATTATTATTATTATTTATGATTATTGTTATTATTATTGTTGTTATTATTATTATTATTATTATTATTATCATCATCATCATCATCATCATCATTATTATTATTTTTTTAATTTTATTATTATTTTTATTATTATTATTATTATTATTATTATTATTATTATTATTATTATTATTATTATTATTCAAACGGAATAAAATACGATCTACTTTGTTGTTGTTTTATTAGTCAAGGTCTGTATATTTGATAGCAGGAGACTCAATATTTTCTGATAGTTGAGACAGAGTCAATACTATTGATTAATTTTCCAAAAGTTATTGAAATGGTTGTAACGATTTTGTTTAAGCCTAACTGTGTTTAATCGTAATTTGAGCACACTCCTTTGATACTATCAGTCATGTTAACTGGTCCAATAATTCAGGGAGAGGCGCCTATATGACAGCAATGGTCGAATTCAAGATATTTACAGTAGTACGTTACAACCTTGACTATACGGTTCCGATTCTGTCACGAACTCTAGCTATAGTCAAAATACAATAACACTATTACTATTTCTGAGAGTTTGTATTTCAATATAGTCTTGTCATACGTAAACAAACTACACATTGTAAGGTTTATGAACTCTTCTGAACATATTGTTATGCCATATTGAGGTATTGATAACGTAGCTTACACAAAAGTTGGCGACAACTTTCATGAAAATAAAAATCACAAAAAAATCATCCAGATTATTCGAACTTCATTCTTTTTATCATAGTTGTGCATCATACCAACAGACTGAAATGTTGATGTCATGGTTTCACCGATGCTGAAACAGTACTTTCAATTTTATAATTGTGTTTGGAAAAACGACACGAGTTTATTGCACGTTTTTGAGGTAAAAGGGCATCAAAATTTTTTTAAAATGTCCAGTCTATTTATTTTTAAGGAGTCGTCGTCAGGAAACATCTGCTGTGATTAGAATATGCCTTCAAAAATCTTAAGACATGCGATATTTTATGTAAACGCTCTATGTGACACCTGTTTTATAAACTTGGAACTTTATTCTGAGAATAGGTGTACATACCACTCTTTGGACTAGGGCAGAGGTGGTTTTGCATGCAAGACTGAAAATAGTTTTGCAGTTAGTGCCTTTGATTTTATTGGAACTTGTTAGAACGGATAGAAAATTTAAAAAAAGTAAAGACTTAGGAAATTAAATGGTTTTATCTCTAACCACTAAGATTTATTTCTTTATTTTTTTCTCTTTTTATTTATTTCTTTATTTATTTATTTATTTATTTCTTTATTTATTTCTTTATTTATTTATTTCTTTATTTATTTATTTATTTATTTATTTATTTATTTATTTATTTATTTATTTCACAGTGGAGGGTCAATAACTTAGTGTCACGACCTGCAGTATAAATTTGTCCGAAATAAGGCTTTATATACACTTCTCTACATTGTTTTTTTTTTTTTGTTTTTTTTTTCTTTATATTTTTGCAAAAAATTTCAAAATATCTTAAATTATGTTTATCTTATTAGATGTACTAAGCAAGGCCGATAGTGATTTATAAGGCTATATAAAAAGATTTCTTGAGTACCGAAAGAACCTTAACTTAACTAAGACGCAAGTCTGATTTATGTATTTTCCAATTAAATCTGGCATGCTTCGCTGTAAGAATTCGAAGTAACTAAACTCCTTATCGTCAATTTGACACTTATTTTATGTCCTTCTCTAACCGAAAAAGTTTATGACCTATAGCTGCAAAGCCAGTTTGATATATACAGTTTAAAGTTAAATTTGACGTGCTTTACTTGAAAGAATTTTGAAATAAGTTTAGATCTTATTGTAAGTTTAACATTTTATTTATGAACTTCACTATTAGCCTGTTCCCAAAATTTGAAGTGTTCATGTTGTAGTTTCAGTGAGTTTATTGACTTAGGCACACGGGAAGCACTGAGATTAGAAAGCGTATAAACATTTTGAAAGGGGTTTCATGGAAAAAACGAAATAAATCAACAGCCTTATCAGAAAGCTCTCCAATTTCCTGCAGGAATAATTGCCTTTCATTGTTGGTAATTAACTCGCTGATACTATTACTGGAGCTGTATTCCATGTGGAACTTCAACTCTCTGGATATTAGACTTTCAAGCATCTGTAACTATAAAACGTAATAAAGAGCTGGTTATGATCCACGTGGGTTTTTAGATCATTTTGATGCATTAAACTTTATGTTTTCTGTCTGCTTTTATAACATAGAGACTTAGTCATTATTCTACGTTGACTTAACCCTTCTTCCAGTGTGGATATGTGGGAAAGCTTGCCAGTAGCTTCCCGTGGGTCGGTGGTTCTTCCCGGGGTTTTCCCGGGTTCTTCCTCCACCAGATAAAACTGGCCGCCATGTATAGCCTATCATGCTGAAAAATGGCATTAAACCCACAACAACAACAAAAACTTAACCCTTCTTCATAGGGTGTTTACTATCTGACTGTATACCACTGTTTGCAGTGGGTTATGTTTCAGATAGATTTTTATACCACTTTCCTGGTATTATATGCATAGCTGTCTATATGTGCAATTGAAATGGACCCCCATAATGTGGTTTATGTGATCTGCGTTTTAAGAGAGGTCAACTGCTACGATGCACGTTCAAAGCAAGGTCCTGTCATAATGGGGCGTGTTGTATATAAAACCACAAAAAGAGTATCTGATGACGTGAAACCACATTATGACTGTTTCCTATTAGCAAAGAACAAACATCAAAAGAAATAAATTCAGTACACATGAATGACAGCGCTAAATTTAGCCAATTTTCCTGGATCTATGGCCATACCCGCGTTATATAAGGGGCCGTGGTATACCAAAGGCTTTCTAATGGAGATTAAGTTTACGTAGAGAAGATTACGATCAATGTGGTTTTTATGTACATTAAGTTAGTGTCCATGGAATTTGATCTGAATTTTGTACAAGGTGAACATTAGATTTTTGATTAATTTTGCCGGAACCAAATTAACCACACATTGGTCAAAAGCATAGAATTTTATTTAAAAAAATACACGGAGAATACATTCTCTTTAAAACTTTACCACTTTAATACATAATCGGTCGGTAATCAAATATTAAGCAAAACTGTAATGAATGGTTAGTTTTATTGTAGAGATTATTTTTTTAAGCTATAAATATTCAGAATAAATAAAATGCGTGCATTTTCAGATTTGATATTGGGACTTTTAATTTTTATTTCAGATGCCAATAAATTTTGTTTCTCCTGTTAAAATATGTTATTTTATAATGAGATAAACACACCGTATTTAAAATAATTTGATAGAAGAATGAGCAATTTCATCGGGACTTCACATAATAAGAAAAGATGTCTACTTTGTACAGAGATTTGTTTACTTATTGATTATTGAATTTTTATTTTGCTAGACGAGGCACAATTTTTATTGAGATTTTGAAAATAATTTTGGGTTAAAACTATCTGAGTATTATTATCTTTATTATGAAGGATATGTCTTCTTATTTACCACGGGTTTATTGATTTGATATTAAGCCCATTCATGTATACTCTTACTGAATTTTATTTGATTTGGTTTAACAGCCTTTCAGCGCATTCCAAGTTATATAGAACAGTCTCACACAGAAAGGATAATGAGGAATCTGGGATTTCCCTATCCTTAATGAAAAATGCGGATGAGAAAATTAAGTTAATAGCATTAAATTTTTTTTATATAATAGGTTGGCACTAAAGTTTGAACAGAAAGAGTCCAAAATTAAGATATACTGTTTTATTAACTTAAAAAAGCAGCCAAATAGCGATTTTAGTGTCTTCAATTACTTACATAGTATATATTTTGATTAATCTCAAAATCAAATAAGACATTTGTTTTCATCGATACATGTTTTATGAATCATGCATTCTTAGGGATAATACAAGATCTAAAATTTGTTCTGGCGATCGATAATATCTGAGGGGGAACCAAATATAGGGACTGGGTTTTTCTGTAGCTCAACCTATTGGGAAGATAACTCGCTACGATCCGTCATTGGCTGACGTCTGGATTTACATTGGCGCGGCTTGGCGATTTTGTGAATGGACTGAATGTTCTAAAAGAAAAATAGTTAAAATCAGGATATAATTAACGGTTTTTGCCTACCAATTGTTTATATTTATTTAGGAACCATTGTCGTGTCATTTACCAGACGCAATCATGTGAATGTGTCTTTCGTAGCACTTATCTAATTTTGTTGACCTCCTATCTCAAAGTCCGTACGAATCAAGAATTATGAATCTTGGTATTCAGCAGGGAGTTGTTCTGTTGGCTTTGTCGTTACGCTTCTGTTTTCTGGTCCCAGACTGATGGACATATTAGAGAACTTGTGGAGTCCTCTGAGATATGCCTGTCAATTCCTTGTCAGGACTTTTCAGGGCATAAATGAAGACCATGCAAGGGATCTCTGGCACGAGTTCTGTGCTTTGCAGTCATTACCAGCGTATGGCAGCAGAGAGCTAATATTACTGACTCAGCGATACTGAAATTCAATACAATATTGGACTACCAATACTAGCAAATGCCTCAGTAGATTCTGTTATGTATGATGTTTATATAATATTATAAATATTTTAGGAAATTATAAATGTTTCTTCACTTTAATATTTGCTTAAATCTTAATGTTTATCAAGAAAAACATGTTTAACTAGTGTCCTTGAATTGGGTTGTTTTGATCAATATGTTTTCTCAATTTGAAGGTCAAGGTTGAATTTTGTTTACAAGTAAAATTACATTAAGATGACTCATATTCTAGAACATTCTGTCATGTGACCAATCTTTATATATGCCATGTTTGGTGGACATTTATTCAGTTTTGACATTACCATCAGTCTTGTAAAGAGCTATTACAGTTGTGAAAATTCATTACAAATTCTAAGAGAGGAATTATTTTAAATATTCATTGGATTATAACAGTGCTCATAAACTTTTGGATTTTGGATTTTTAATTGATGATTTTGGAATTTAAGTGAACTTATTTAGATATTTTGGAATACTTCATTTTGACATCAGCACATCAAAGATTACTAGTACATCAGGACTTTGGAGACCATTAGCACATCATAACATTCAAGGACACAGCCGTGAATTCGGAACATTCTATATTTAGAACTTGTGATTAGAACAATCATTCTTATTGGATTAATAGGATTTCAAAACACATTACTGTAAGTGACTTTTTGATTTTTCATTTTAATTATCTAGTAATAAATTGCTTGTTGATTTTTTTACTTGATTTGTTGGTTTCACTTTCTTTCTGTTACATTTTTCTTAGACCATAGAGTCGTAACAATTCCCATCAGTGTGTTTAAAGTTGATTCACATACATGCTTCAAATGGGTTGACAAATAGAAATCTGTCCCCAAAAAAGAGAGAATTGCCTGCATAGAATTCTCCTACAATGCTAGACACCAATGTTTTGCCTTAACTCTGCTAGTACTGCTAGTAAAGACAAACTGAATTTACTCACTCGTACTACTTAGAAACTAGAACGAAATTTGCACCTCTTAGTCACTGGCTTCCTTTTGCAAACTAATAATTAGTATTACGTCTTCTCACCAACTCTCTTAGGCGAAAGACCTCTGCATCGTGGAATCTTTCAACAGAAATTCATTGCTTCTTGCTCAGCGGGGAGATAATATGTTGCTCTTGTTATTGACTAGACTCCACCTTGCTGGCGCCAGAGTTACGGACATATCAACGGCAAAGGTGTAAAGGCGTAAAGGTGTAAAGGTGTAAAGGCGTAAAGGTGTTAAGGTGAGACCTTTCGGATGCTCTTTTTAGTTTGTTGTCAAAATGTCATTGAATTAAGTCCAAGCAAATCCCAGGTCAATGGATTATTGTTGATTCAATTAGATTAAATGCGAAATCTGGCGTCGAATGCATGGTATAATTGGTATTTTTGAATCTTATGTACTCTTTTTGTCGACATTATATCTAGGTGAATTAAGGGAATTCTTTACTACAAAGAGAAGCAGTGAACGTGAGTTGGCTGTTTTCTTATCTTAACAGTCAAAGATGGGTGGATGGTAAATATGCTGAGAGTTTCAAGTGAAATAATTGGGAAAAATATTTGGTGTCGACCTTCGAATACCATAATTAGGGTAGGAAAGGGTTTTAATAATGACAAGATCCAAAATATTGCAAATCATTCAAATTGTAGGGTATAACCTCTTATCAACACATCACTTTTAAAATCGGTACTATTATTATAGTTACCTGCTCACGTGCTCACACAGTAAAGGCGTGAAAACAACTGTCAATCAAACTGAAATGAAGTGACTAATTATTTTCCTGCAAAAAATGTATGTAATTAGGACTGTTCCAACTTTTTCTTTTTCGCTGCTCGGCAAATGGACGGCTGCCAATCGCTAGTGTATTGGATCGGCTCAAATTTCCAAGCTTTTACAAAGTTTAATTTCCTATCTATGATAGTTGCAACACTTTTGGCAGAAATAGTACGCTTATAAATTATCACACAGACCCTATTTCCAAGTGGGAGATTCCTGATCTTGCTCGTGACACGATTGGTATAAGAAATAGTGGATATTGAGGGACAAGAAAACAGCTGGTGACAGTTTATTTGATCAATATACTCAATATCATAATACAAAAATATAAATAGAGAGAATTATGTTCGATGGCTTAACACTTTCGGCTGAAATAAATAATTGATCTGAGTTGAAGATAATGTGTGAGTAAATGACAGTACAGACTTATTTTAGTCATGTTGATACTGCAAAGGATGTGTAAATATGCAAGTAGTGGGATTATCAATCCCTTTCCTGGATCTATGGCCATACCCGCGTTATATAAGGGGCCGTGGTATACATCAAATAACATTTCACCTCTTGTTATAGATATATAGCTAATTAACACGCTCACTACACTCATCACGAACTTGTTACCAAAAATTTATAGATCTGGCACATCTGACAGACAAATACTAGTTCTTATATTGTCCTTAATTGATTTATATATCGTTTATGGAAATAAAAAAGCTGAAGTCATGTGACGGCCGATAAGGATACTGTACCGAACTATTACGTGTAACTTTCCAGTTTTATTTGAAAATAAGTGTCATCAATTTACTAGCAAACCATCTGACACATGGCTTTTGTGAGTAAATGCCGTTGTATAATTTATGTATTGTTGTGAATTATATTAAGAAAAAGGATGGAATATGATTCGTTTTCTCTACTATTTGCACAAAAAGGTGTATTCAGCTCCTGAGCACCTGGTTTAGTTTGACGCTGGACTAGTTTGCTGTTTCTTAAACCCCATGCGCAAGGTCATGCCAAGAAAACATAAAACCAGTCAATAATGAACATTCGACTCCATTTCCATCTGCCCATGTCACTTCTCATATTTGAGCTTCACTCATTGCACCAGCTGTTTTGCAAGAAAATGCCTTCAGGTTTCATGTAGATGCAGACTGTTAAAGCTGTGGGTCGTACAGATGGTCAGAATATAGCTATCCAGTAGAACAGCTTTTGAAGCTATTTTAATTTAAAATAGAATGCATTTATAGGTATGTATATTGGTATGTGTCCGTTGTCATGGCACTTCGATGCTTCGAACTTGCCTATAACTATTATTTACAATTAAGACTTGTTATTTCGACCTTCTTCTATTTTAATATGGTTTACAGCCTTTAAAGTTCCCCTAGCTCATTTCTTCTCAATTTTAAGTTTTTAAATGGCAGACATAAAAGAACAATACAAAGGGGAAATGGGGAGGAGGACAAAAGGCGTTTTGCGTGCAATTCAAATTATACCTGTATTATACAACGTCATTTAGTTGTTGGGGGAAAAGCGAATAGTAAAAATTAGCTTGCAGATTTGAAAATGGATATGGTGACTTAGTTCCAACAAACTGACTTAAGTTTCCTTTGCTTTCCTGACATGCTAAACCATAATCGACAGATTTCAGTCTACATTATTACCTACAATAGTCCCATAATGTACAATAATATACACGATTGAACAATCTCTTTTGTGTCCTGCTTCAGAGATATTTCGAAGGGGAGTTGAATTTTAAGGTTTGTAAACATACAATGGTATTTATGTCAATGAATGGTAGAAATTCTATCGTTCAATGTCTATATCAGGATATATATATAATTGTCTGCTGAGAAAGATTTAACAGTGTTTCAGGTTCTTTGATAAAAATGATTTTGGATTACAAAGAGGTACGTGTCTAGAGCTGGAAGACATTATTACAACTGAAAATTTATAGAGATTATCACGTTATGCAGTTATCTTAGTACAGCTATCTGAGTGTATTTGGTATTAATCAGTAGGCAAAATGTATCTTTACTTAGCCACCTTAGTTAAATTTGCATGTCAGAAAAGTTTACAAAACGCTGGAGCGGAAAATGGGTTCGTGTGTTCACTATCATTGTGAGTTGTTAGTTCACATTTTTCACGCACGTCCTTGTCACAACAATAGGGTATTATAGTGGCTGGCAATAAACCCCCAAAATGATGAACCAACCATTGATAGTTTATCAGGAGCAATTGCGTTTCTAATGTTCTTTTGACACTCAGCCTATATGTGGGCTTCCTGGGACCGTCTTTCCATCTCGAAGACGTGGAACAGTCTAGAGTGAATATGAAGCCACTTACCTTGAATAGCATTGCTATTCCTTACCTTTAAGTCTTGTTATATATATATATATATATATATATATATATATATATATATATATATATATATATATATGTATCTGTGTATATATGTATGTATATGTGTATATATATATGTGTATATATGTATAGGTGTATATATAAGGGTATATATATATGTATATGTAGATGTGTGTGTGTTGTGTGTGTGTATATATATATATATATAAATATATATATATATATATATATATATATATATATATATATATATATATATATATATATATATATATATATATGTAAGGGTGCAAATTTCTGTCGATCTATAAAGAGAACATTAACTTGGACAGAGAACAATTAATTAGATTTATGAGGACAGGGTGCGTATTAATTCGCTATTCTGCGGTCTGTGTTGTGAGAGGAACCGATTTTTAATTAAGCATTCGTTTATTTAACAGTCAGAGAAACTGGAAGGGAAAAGGTTGACTCAATCTTTGTATCGAAAATGTCAGAATTGAGATGTCCAGAATCAGTTATTTGGAAATCTAGAGGGTCAGGATGACCGCAAATTTTGGCGCCTATTTATAAACGGCGGTAGATATATTTAATCCTGATTGGCTACGCTAAATAAGGGGCGTGTTTCCCACACGAAATTTCATAGTTTTAATATGCCACATCGAAAAATTTAGCCAGTCTACGTTTTTACCGTGAGAGTATAAGGGACTCCGAGATTGAATTTGCAAGAAATTATCTCGTAAAACAATTATCCAAGGGACTGGATGTCTGGAAAGTTGACGGACACAATTCTGGCCGTAGAAGCGAGCAAGGCTTGAAAGCACAAGGGGAAATAGCTCCACTGACGTAATCCACTGACGTATCCACGTATCTACGTATCTACATACCTACGTATCCACCTACCCACACAAAGTTTGAGGGCCGACAGAGGCAAGAAGATAGTCAGAGTGAGAAGAAAGCGAAGGAACCAGTTGAACAGCACGGTGAACAGGAGGAAACCAGGTTATGAAGCTGTACAAGGCAATGACTTCGATTGTTCACTCGATTCTATGATGAATTAATTCTATCATTTAAACAGATCGGCTATTTATATAAGTATATTTGTGTTTAAAATTCGGTGAATGACTTATTTCAAAAAGAAGTGTATCTTCCTAATGTAATGCATTATCACAGTAGTTTATGTAATTGATTAAATTGTTATATTTCACATACGGGGGCTCGTGTTATTCTGTTCTATATATCTGCTCAGATCTCTATTCATTCCATCTATAAGTTTCACAATTTATATTATTATTTACTCGATCCGGGCAATAACACCGAGGTTGATCATCCTCTAGATAACGATAACCACAACCATCACCACCACCACGCCACAATATATATATATATATATATATATATATATATATATATATATATATAAATATATATATATATATATATATATATATATATATATATATATATATATATATATTTCCAGGCTAATTTCTCTGTGACAGCAAGTGCTTTCAACTTTTTAATATATATTGGAACTATTCGGCCATCATCAGTTATTTGCAATAACGGGATGGTTTGACTAATCGGAGGGATGAATGAGTGAAAAGGGTCGAGATGTAGGGTTGAATGTATAGGTAATGGTGGAGTAGGAGAAAGATAGAAGCAAGGCATTTAAGGTCACTAGGGAACTAGAATAAATTCCTCAGACTTTATAGTCCAGAGATATGTGTTCTTCATTAAGGTGCAATATGACATGGATTCAATCCTTCATGACAACTATACCTTTAAAAACAAAATTGGCAATACTGACTGAACTTTTGACAAGAAATTTCGTTAGGCAATAATTCAAAGTTTAATCCTTAATAGGAAGCAAGTGTCCATTTTAAACCCTCCACATTTTTGGGGGGAGGAAGGATACAATTTTATAAAGATCTACAGAAATATTGTATTACCTTTCTGTGGATAAATTGTTATAAGTCATTCCATTTTGTTAAAAAAAATATTTATTGACATTTTTCTCTAAAACAGTGGTATGAAAATCAGACAGTAATAATTAATGTGTACACATGTTAACTTGTTTTGTAAACATGTTTCATTTAGAGTGCAATGCATCCCTAAAATTTCTCAGGAATTTAACGATCTTTCTTTTTTAAAAAAAAAAATCCTAAAATTTCTCAGGAATTTAACGATCTTTCTTTAAAAAAAAAAAATATTGTGTCCATCTCTACAGACCTTGTTCATAAACAAGTGCTTGTAATTATTATTGTGAAAGAATTAGTCGGCGAATTGCACTCATGTTATAAGTGGAGATTGCATTTCTTGCGCAGTAATTTGCAGGCTTTGTTCTAAATTTTACTGCCTAGTTCACAGTAGCTTTCAGGAATAACATTATGTTCCTCAAGGAAAAATAAAGTCACTTTGCCATCATCAGGACAGTAGATCAACTGAGCTGAACAATCCCGATACCACACACAAATTACGGGATGGCAACCTGTGAAATCATCATATAAATACAAGGTTCAGAATCCAGTAATACAGAAGCATGGTAACAGAATAGAAGCTTCTTCTGTTATTTCCAGAGTCACTCATGTGGACCGTCGTCTCTCTTTGTAATGTATACATGATTCATGAACATACAGCGTTTAGGTTTACCCCAAATCAAAATTTTAGAAGCGTCTAGCAACCAAATCCTTCTAATTGAGTTCTCACGCTGTTATAAAACTATTTATTCTGGCGTAAGTTTGGATTCTAAATTAGATTTACAACTTATTTCAACAACCCCTATTTATTTGTATAGAGGTGAGCATGCAATCTATGTGGTCTATTGTTACTCAGATACTGTATCTTGGACGCTTAAAGGGTGCCTGAATATGTGGACACTTTAATGTAATGAGCTTAGAAGACCTTGATCAGAGTTTGCCAAAATACAGAGGCCGTTTCTGTAAACTTATTCATTTCAACGCTCAGTTGTTATAGATGACCTTAAAACAAGCTCCATCAATAGTAATGTATAGGATTGTGTCACTATTAACGAGATTAATTTGGCAACAGTTTTAGTGTCATGCATAATGACAATCATCAGAGGCAGTGGCATAGCTAAAAATTGTTACCCCCTCCCCCCCAAAAAAACTTAATTATGAGACACACTCCCAATTAAAATGTTGTTTGGTGGAAATTTTGCCCCCCCCCCCCCCCCCCCCGGGCCTGCGCCACTGATCGGAGACTTCAGAGACTCACACTTTAGAATATACCATATTTATTCGCTCCAAAGACCAATAGAACTTGCTAAACCGTTTTGGAGAAGCGGGCTGGGCTTATCATTGCATGGCTACTTGGCTTTATCAAGGTAATCTAAGCCGAATTATCAGAAATAGGGTGTGTCGCACTTTAACATGCATCTTTCAACACGTTAGATTCACAGCTGTCTTGGCAATAATGTAAATCAATTCATTTTCATAAGCATAATTACCTGTGAATTTAGTGATGCAGCTAAGTTTTCGAAACTTTATTTAGCCTTTAAGAGCAAGCGAATTCTTCAAGATGAGTAATGTCAGTTTGCAAATAATGATAATATTCCCCAATTTACTGCCTTTGGAAAATTATTGTGACACTACAGTGTAATGATTTGCAGAAATATCAAGACGTATTTGAAAATAAACATAAAAATAAAATAAAATAAAGCAAAACATGTTTGTAATGATTTAAATCTTATCAACATGCTAATTATAATGACGGTATATAATTTAATGCGCAGAAAATTCTAGCAAGACTTTAACCAATACACGAGTATGATGGCTATTACAATAGCAATCTGTATCATTTAGAGAGCCTTTGAACACATCAAAGACAAGAATACATTGGTAATTACAGGTATCAGCTTTTATCAGTCCACTCACCTGAGCTGCTCAGCGTTTGACTGATTACAGAAGCAGGTGCTCCCATCATCTCATTTGCAAATTATCTGCTATTTTTCTAAAGTTCTGTTTTGATTAAAAATGTATGCTACATATCTTTAATTTCAAGTCTAGATCGTACCATGGACAAAACTAAACTCAGAATGCCAACGGATTGTAAATGTCCATTAGGGCTTCATTGATACCAATTATTTTACTAATCAAATAGTACACATTCGGATTGACAGTGTGTAGTGTGATATTTGATCCGTATTTATCTTCTTTATAATAAACTCCGTCTGATACAACATACGTAAACATTCATTATTCAAGATTCTGCTCTAATATAACCTGAAAATGGACTAAGCAATAAAAGACCAAGTTAAATATAGCTAAACATAGTTGGATAGTGGGAATAAGTCGTTTACGTAATTTTCTTTTAAATAAGCTTTGGCCCCATTCATTTATAATCATGCTTCATCACTCTGTATTTTGTTTTCCTTTGCCAGAGAAATAACTATATTTATTATGATGAAAACAAAAATTGAGTTTAGTTACTGTTTTGTTAAAATTATACGTCCCATGAGGGTACTTTGTGCTATTGTCAATGTTATTTGCATTTGATTATATATTTTCTCCAATATGCTAAATTTTAAAAGAAATGTTCAATCGGAACCACTAGAAATTATCTTCTTAGTACTGATTAAATTTATTAATTTAAAAGAACCGTATGTGCAGCAACATATATTACGTCATAATCCTATGCTAATATAATTACACGGGCCCTTTCGTTTTGATACAAGGATCCAACGGGTTTATTGAGAACAGCTGGCAAAGGTCTCTATAATATGTAAATATCTATATGCTGATAAGACGGTAAGGGATATCATGTAAAATATTTAATCTCGGCCAACCGTTGAACAGCCATCTGAGTTCTCAAGTGAATTACATAAGCCCCCCTTTGTGATTTAATAATCCGGTGCCATACGCCTCTCATAGAGATGCGATATGTTGATAAGGGTATTAAACAAGGTTTTGACACTTTCACCCTAACGGTTGAATTTCTTTTTGATGCAGACATTGATTAGCATGATTAGAGACACAAAACCAATATGCTCAATATTATGTTGTTCAAGCAAAACCACACTTGTTGTGGGAAATATCAAATTTGTTGATACATTTACTATACCTGGAATTTTGTTTAAAATGTGGCTGTATTGCTTCATCACAAGACCAATACATTTGTTCTTAACATTCATTGCCACATTCATGGAAAGGTGTGGTGGTCTCTTATACTTATGAAATATATGTAATATATGTTGTTATGTGGATTGTTTTCAATTTCAGACGTGATCTAAAAGACAGGTTGAACCTGTTCTAATGACGGTTAATATACTTAACTAGGTAAGTATTCCTAACTATTAAAAAACTGATTAGTTATATGTTATAACTATTAAAAAATGGATTAGTTATATGTTATAACTATTAAAAACGGATTAGTTATATGTTATAACTATTAAAAAATGGATTAGTTATATGTTATAACTATTAAAAAATGGATTAGTTATATGTTATAACTATTAAAAAATGGATTAGTTATATGTTATAACTATTAAAAAATGGATTAGTTATATGTTATAACTATTAAAAATGGATTAGTTATATGTTATAACTATTAAAAAATGATTAGTTATATGTTATAACTATTAAAAAATGGATTAGTTATATGTTATAACTATTAAAAAATGGATTAGTTATATGTTATAACTATTAAAAAATGGATTAGTTATATGTTATAACTATTAAAAAACGGATTAGTTATATGTTATAACTATTAAAAAATGGATTAGTTATATGTTATAGCTATTAAAAAATGGATTAGTTATATGTTATAACTATTAAAAACGGATTAGTTATATGTTATAACTATTAAAAAACGGATTATTTATTGTTACAACTATTAACAACGGATTAGTTATATGTTACAACTATTAAAAACGGATTAGTTATATGTTACAACTATTAAAAACGGATTAGTTATATATTACAACTATTAAAAACGGATTAGTTATATGTTACAACTATTAAAAACGGATTAGTTATATGTTACAACTATTAAAAAACAGATTATTTATTGTTACAACTATTAAAAACGGATTAGTTATATGTTATAACTATTAAAAAATGGATTATTTATTGTTACAACTATTAAAAACGGATTAGTTATATGTTATAACTATTAAAAAACAGCTTATTTATTGTTGCAACTATTAACAACGGATTAGTTATATGTTACAACTATTAAAAACGGATTAGTTATATGTTATAGCTATTAAAAACGGATTAGTTATATGTTACAACTATTAAAAACGGATTAGTTATATCTTATAGCTATTAAAAAACAGATTAGTTATATGTGACTCTAAACAGAAAAAGCTGTCATTAGTCTTAATCCTTTTAAGAATTTCAAAAGCCTACAAACATTTTTTTTAAAATACGTCGAATAAAAAAGAACGAATGTTTAGGTTCATCAGTTCTTTGAAAGTTATACAAAGATATAAGTACAAATAACAAAATTATTTTTCGTTCTTTAATGATGTGTGTTTTTAAAAACTACTACTAAAGCCAAACATAATGCAAGAAGCGACATTCCTCGGGAGTGCAAATACACTAAACAAAATCTATGAGAGTAGGAGAGACCAAGATAAGATAGGGAACAGCTAATAATCACGATAATAATAAAAGCAATTTTTTAAAAAGAAACTGAAGATAGGCATAACAGACATTTAGCTTTTTATATCAGATCTAAGGCGTTTACGCCATTTAATTCCTAGATATCAATGGAAAATATTTAAGATGTAAGAAATGCCTCAAATCCAATAGAGAATTGAATTTGAGAAACTTAGTATGATTAATAATATGATTGATTACCTAGAGAACAAGGTTAGCCCATACATTTCCCATTAATTCAGCTTACCACTGCGGTGAATTCCTGTAATAGATTATTGCTATAACCGTTATAGGGCCCATTAATTTACTCAACCCAACCATTGACAAATTGATGTACCTGATTTCTTTCAGTGTAGCTACAAGCACCTAGCACTCTCTGGAGCAACAGGGTGATGGATCGATTTGAATGTGACCCCAACATCTATCTCCCCATCAAAGTAATTTATCATAAACGCACTCGTGTTCAAAGAGGAGAACAGTTTTTAATTTAACAGGGAATATTATGGAGTACAAATTTCAGTGAGGAAGTGTAATTAACTAGGTTATGGAAGCGTCAGTTTGATTTGTTGTTACAGGATAGATAATAACTAGGCAATGGAAAAGCATCGGAAGCATCGGAATCATTTGCTGTTACAGGATGGATTTTGGATCTGTATCATAATTGATTATAAACATACAAAGTCAGGTTTAATTTTCGTTAATATTTTGGATAGGATCCATTGAACCATCATGGATCAAACAAGTTTGTCGTTCAGAAATTAGGTGTAAATCATCAAAACCATCGAACAAAAGGACATTGAAGTACCAAGATTTACTCTCTACTTTGGCATTATGTATGTATATAATGAAGACACTATTAAACTTAGTCACTAATGAATTTATTGTGTCCATGCACTTTCCCTTTTTATGCCATCACCATGATATATTCACTTTCTTCCATCACCCCCGACCCATCACATGGCAATCGCAGTTGGTACCTGGTAGGACAATGGCTTTGCCAAAGTTTCAGAAAAAATAGGATATATAACGAGTAAGAGAATCTGTTTAAATGATAGAAACAATTATTGGAGGAAGAAAATAATATATGGAATTTACTACATTCTGGTAACCAGCGCTAAACAAAACTCACATGGAAATGTCCGTATCGTGTACAAATTTGGTGGCGACACAGCTGCATCACCCCCACACGAGATCCGCCTCCTGGAGATGAACCAGAATACTTCAACCATTTGTTAATTGGTACATCTGCATACATATTCCAAATATTCATTCTTTAACTTTTTTAAAAACAAAGCATGGATACAAAAAAGTGATAAAACAGTTGTTTGAAGCAAGACATTCACCCAAGTGTAAGGTAACATGGTATTCAGTGATGTGTGTGATTGATGGTTTTTTGATGAAACCAAATGATCCTGGTTTTCTGGACTGATATCCTGCTGTAACTTAACCCCAAATAATCATGATAGACAAGGGGCACCTGGCAGGTTATACCTGAATGTACTTTATTAAATCACCACATGCGAATATCAGGAACTGCAATTCCCCCCCCCCCCCCTCCGATTTAACCAAGGTAAAATTCTAATACAATAACAGAGTTTCCAACCTGATTACGGTGGCTGTAGCCATACCGCATGATTCCATTTCGCCTATTCTAAGTTATAATCTTTTGTGACTTAGCTCTTCCATTTACGTAGCCTTGCCCTAGCAGCCTTTCTGTATCTTAACTTGCACTGTGGCTTAGACTTTTAAATTTTTTTCAAACTGTGCCTATTAACTTTGTACAATTAAATCTAACTTTACATAAATGTATGTGATTTTCAGTGTTTGAATGAAATAGATATATGGAAGTTGGATGCATTTAGGTAATTGTATACGGATTTTCAAACTCTCTCAGCGAAATATTAACAAGGTGATTAGAGAAGGGAAAGAGGTGATTAAGTATATTCAATCAAGGTCACAGACTCACAGGATACTCAGTGATACCAGTGATGGATGGGCATTTGATGAGGCTCAAGAACCCTGGATCCTTCTAATGGTACCCTGCTGTCTACCATACCTCGTTCACAAACAATTAATGTAATCAGGGGTCACCTGTCCTGCTATGTTGTGTGTATGCTTTTTAATAATCACAGGAAAACATACAGAATGCTATATAATATCGTGTAATAAATGTACCCACATCCTTGAACAGGATCTACCAGTATTTAAGCATATCAATTCTGTATAAAGTTAGTAAACCTAGATCTTCCAGTGCAATATGACATAACAAATCTAGATTCAGGTGTGTACCCATATAGCCATCTACTCTCTTTTCATTATGTATGTTGGATGCTTTACTGGCTCTATTTTAATTAGGCATGTAGGACAATTTACTGACGAAGAGCTATGAGGCGCGGTGTAATTTGTCCATGAATGAAGTGATAGGAGATAAGCCTTGATTAACTGCATATAGTTTCTTAGCAGACAGAGTGCAAGTCTAATTAAAATACACACGGATAAGCTCATGTAATATTGTGCAGGCCAGAGTCTGCGAAGTATTGGAACCCATTTAGCATGCATTCTGATCTGCTAGCTCAAATAAGATGGCATTCAGTTGTTAATTTATAATTGACTGCTGTATCAAGTGATACCATTTTCAGAAATAAGGCCTGCCATTGAAAAAAAAAAAGATACATATTACAATATAATCAGGCAAACAAGGTTATGGAAAATGCCTAAATGCAAACATGTCCATCTTATCAACACTTTACTTTGCCTGTTGTCATGGCCCGATTGTTTTAAAATGATGAGCAGAGTTAAATGAATATGTGTTTTCATGGGATACATTTATCACTATACTTTTAGTACATAGTATTCTTAAACATGATGTTAATTTGAAAATTTTCATTCTACTTCTATCACCCTATCCTTTTTAGCTTTGAGCTGCATGCCATTTAAAGTTTCATTTTTCTTATTAAGACAGACTTAACTTTATTTCATTTGTCAGTTGAACAGCATTAAACCATTTGGCTGGTTGAGATTCTAGGGTGGGGTGGTCATTCAAGTGAATGGTACCAAATTCAACGACCTTGGATGGACGACCACATATTATTGCATGTGTTATAACTGAGAATCAATGCAATAGTATTTATAGGGGCCGGTATGGGGACCAATGGGCTGATATGGGGAATAACGTATTTTAACATTACAGTTCGGGATGGTATGGGGATTCATGGAGATTAACATTACGGACGATACTATGGGAGCCTATGGAAATGTATCGTTATGGACTGGTATTGGGAAACACTGGAAATTTAACATTATAGCCTGGCATGGGGACCTTAAAAATGTAACATTATAGTCTGGCATGGGGACCTTAAAAAATTTAACATTATAGCCTGGCATGGGGACCTTAAAAAATTTAACATGGATGGATAAACACAAAGAGAGACGAATGACCTTGAACGGGAAAAACACATACATTAAACACATCCATAAGTGAGGATAGGCTGTCTCACACACATAGACCTACAATCCAGCATATAATCACACATACAAAGGGAAGGGGTAGATCACATGCTAAGACTAACTATTAAATTTGCCATTACATATACAAAGGGAAGGGGGTAGCTCACATATTTAAACTTACTATCTAACACCCCATCATACATACAAAAGGAAGGGGGCATTCATTTTGCATACATACACACAATCATAAATTAAGGGGTTAGAGTTTATTTATTTCATACAAACACACCATCACACATACAAAGGGAGAGGGTACGGTATATTTAATTTACAAATACACATACTTTCATACAAAAGCACAATCACACATAGAGAAAGACACACCTAAAGAAGATGTCAATAAACGATCAGTATTCCCTTTTCTAGAATAGTTGGGTGGCTCTAAAAAGGGTCTTTAGCAAAATGTTTCTCCAAGGCGTTCTCTTGTTCTGACCATCATGTCAATACTATTAGGTTAGTCGAAATTACTCGTCGTTGTACAAGTCCTATGTGGAGACTCAAATCTACTCCCGAGGTAAAAGTGAATATACCTGTTATGTCTGTCAAGACAAAGGGCATTGGGTTACAGAATGTCCACAACATCAAAGAAAAGTAAATATTTATTCCAATAGCCGTGAAACTTGATCTAGAGACCAAAGTACAGATGAATGCTTTGTGTGTCACAGGCAAGGACATTGGTCCTGAGTGTCCCGAATGCAAACGGAAAGTGGAGGAAAATAGAAAGGAGGACAACTAAAAGAAAGAAGAGGCAGAAGTGTTGGAGCTAATAGAAGAAGAAGAAGATGCTTATGATGAAGAAAAAGAAGAATCTACTACCTCTAAGAAATTAGAACCAAGGCTCTAACAAGACATTCTCAGAGGCCAAAGGAAACAAAACAGAGAAAAATGAACTGTTGTGAAATGAGGTGTTTCATATTGCGTTGTCATTTATATTCAATCATAATAAACCAAAATTAAGTATGAATCGAATGGTGTTGATTTGTTTATTATTCCCCCTTCCTACTTTCTTAAATCCAATTTAGATTTGAATAACTATTTTCGATTTGTTTCAAGGGTGGAAGATTTTCTTTCATACACATACACCACATTTTTGTTATGTTGTGTTTTGTTTTGGGCAATCAAGGATTAGTATCTCTTTTCTGAGATATATCCGTGGCCCTGAAAAAGGGCAGTTTGAAAATGGTTCATACACTTTCCATCATGAGCTATAAGTACCTTAATCCGTTCCCTCGCCCAAATCCAACCGACATCTGAAATTCCTGCGTTGATAAAAATCAAATAAATCGTCTGGAACCAATGATGTCATTGTTTGAGTAAAAGTTGTTGTAACAATTAGTAGTAGTAGTAGTAGTAGTAGTAGCTGCAGCAGCAGCCGCAACAGCAGCGATCGTACTGTCATTATTGGTCATAGGAATAAATGCAGGTCCACCCCAGAAAATGACGTTACTCTTCATCTCAGCCATGATTTGGTATTGTACTATTGTACTAAACTGTAATCAACTTCAGTCTGACGTGGTTAAACGTAGAAATACTATTTTACACATGAATGATTCACGCCACAACACACTCTATACCACGTTCTGATTGCTAGATATAAGAGATATAAGAAGCATTCTAATTGGTGGAACAAGACGCGTTCTGGTTATAGTATTCTGAAAGAGACGCGCGCTACCGTAGCCAACGTGCCAGCACTCATTTCGATCTCCTGACTGTGTATATAAAGGACTGTTCTTCACCAGTCGTACTACCCATTCTCAAAGAAGCACCATATGGTTAAGTGTAGAGAGCTCGACAAAGATCTCGAGTATGTTGTTTGATCCCAACATCCATGTCTATGACATGGCGAAGTGGACAGTCAGAGAAAGGACAGTCAGTCGTCTTTGTCCGAAGAATTTATGTGGAACGACAAGACTGCTTAAAAAGAGAGCTGGAATATGATCCCTTGGTACAAAGAAGCTTAAGCCGGAGAAGAGTAAAGAGGTGTGATCTGTATTAACTAGTTTGATTAAAAGGCATAAACGCATCCAACGGCCCTGTTCAGGGTCATCACTAGTATTGTAGATAAGGCAATGCTTATTGCCAGCTTCTCTATGTTTGTCTTTCTCTGTGTGTGTTTGTGTGATTGTGCGTTTGTATGAAAGTATGCATGTATTTTTAAAAAATATACCCTACCCCCTCCTTTTGTGCATGCTTGGTGGTGTGTTTGGATAAAAAATATACACTACAGAGTCCTTTGTGCTTGTATGTAAAAAAAAAAAAAGAGAAGGAAATAATACCCCCTTCAATTTGTGTGTGTAATGGTGAGTTGCATGGTAAGTATAAGTATGTGAGCTACCCCCATCCCTTTTGGATGTGTGATTTTGAGTTGGATTGTAAGTCTAAGTATGTGAGTCAGTCTATCCTCATTAATGTATGCGTTTAAAGTATATGTTTCCCCTTCCAAGACGCGTGTCTGCTTTAGCGCATCTCTCCCCGTGTTTGTCCGTCCATGTTAAATTTCTTTAGGTCCCCATACCAGCATATAATGCTAAATTTCGATAGGTCCCCATACCAGCCCATAATGTTAAATTTCGATACATACTCATGGTGTCATCTGTAACTTTAATTTCCATAGATCCCCATACCAGCACACAGGTGCCCATACCGGTCCCTATAACTACTTGCAATGCAAGCGTATCCGCACTGCACAGTCTGAAAGAGTACCAATTCGGGGATTACTTTATTATACCAAAATAATCCTAAACATTTGATAGGGATAACTTCGACAACAAAGCTTCCAGGAACATCAGTGTGAATTTTATGTCATTCATTTTGAAGGGACAGCAAATGCACGTGTATGCTGTGCACTGATGACTCTTCAATCCCCATTCACATTGTCTGTTACTCTTCGTTACAGTTTCAGGCATTCAAGATTGAAATAGTTCATTCAGTTTCACAGTAGCTAAAGTTGTATCCCTTTTGAAAACTATTTTGTATCTCTTATCATGAAAACTATTTTGTATCTCTTATCATGAAAACTATTTTGTATCCCTTATCAGGAAAAGTATTTTGCATCCCTAATAAATGTTGAGCAAGGTATATTCTACGATGACTTAAAAACTTCATTTCGAAATTCTGAGAATTTTCTCTTCATTCACATTGACAACCAGTAATGACTGACTGAAAATTTATAAGAATAAACTTTATTTGAGATGACCATTTTTGTCAGGAACAGTAATTAATATCGTAATTTTCATTGAGGGATACTGTAAATCACATAATTCTAACAATAAATAAACCTTGAAAAATTTCGAAAATAAAACTTTTATCGCCAGAACTGATCCCAGAGAAATAGTACTACCGCGAATAGCAGCATGATTTTATTAAGTGGATATTGCCGAAGTTAACATGAAATAAATGTTTATGTTTCAAGGAATTTGAATTTAACAGACTTGAAAAAAGAAATTATTGACACTTTATTATTTCCATTGATAGTACTTCGCTAAAGCGTCGTCTTCCTTTAAGGGGATCTATAGTTGACAAATACTCATTACGTCTTTAGTACAAACCCATCAAAGATGATTACCCAAACTGCCTGCATTACTTATGTCCCTTTGATATGTAGTCTTTTAAGAATTATCCATTACTATTGGTGAAATATTTTTTTCTTCATATTTTTTAATTTCCTTTATTTCTTTTCCTTATTAGCATGTATACTTGCTTATAAGTCGAGTCCAACTATAAACTGCACAGACCCAGATCTGCCGTCGCATAAAGCTTGATAGGAGTAATCAGCCGAACAAACAACATCGACTCTGACCTACCGGCGTATTATGCGACGGCAGATCAGGGTCTATGTTGTTTGCAGTTGGACTTGACTTATACGCGAGTATATACGGTACTGCAAATATAATATTCTTTGCACCATCGAAAATCTGTCATTTTTCTCATCTTTGAGACAAAATAATGCATGGAAGATTTTTTCAAATAAATGTTATCTTATTAAGTAGTGCATACCTTATGATTGTTTTACTCTTGCAGCGATAACAATGTCCTTTAAGTTTTTGCTAGCATTGTGTCTTTTTATGAGGGAAAATTAATAAAAATGTTTGCTTGTTGTAAATTTTGTCCGGAAAAGCAGTTTTAAAATTTTTGTTTCTTTCGGTAGTATAAGGTCCTTTTGAAAGTTAATGCCATATGTTGATATTCCTGCAAGTTTAATAATTCTTTATTCCCCTTTAAACCAGAAGATTTCATGTCAGACATATCCATTTTAAACATGAAATTGTAAGCATTAAGGCTTGCCTTTCCCTACACAGTCGATGCTAAAGCAAGTGCTGAGATTTTACATGTGAGCATCGTCTTTTGCAAATTACTTTCTGACCAAAAACATGAACTGTCAAAAGTTGACCTGTAAGAAAGAGATTAATTGGATAATCGAAGCCAGACGTTCCTATAATTATTGTTCGATGATTTGTCTGGCGAAAGTGTTTCCCATACTGTTTCAGAATTATAGAAAGCAAAACAAAATGTGCTTAATTAGCTTGACTGTTTCCAGCTTAGGATTTTATTTGGCATGTATTGCAACCCACATTCTAGTGTTGAAACATGTTCAGTATGAGGAGTATCTCTTTCCATGTGTTTTGGGTTGGAATATCCTGATTTTGAAATAATGTTTTCCTGTCATGCTCTAACGAATCAAATAGGTATCTTTGGATAGAGTGCAAGACAAATGTTATCCAAGTGGCGGCTTGGTGAATCAAAGCAAAGAAATTACAAGTCAAATTATTTTTATCTGTGGACTTTTCCAGACTTCTACACCGTAATCAACCCTGTTGAAGTATAACATAAAGTTGTAATTGAATAGAGTTAATACCAATATATATTTGCACTCTATTCTACTATTTTTGAAACGTAACCAGCAACAACTGAAGAAATGCTAGAAAAAGCAACCATGGTAAAAACAAGTTACCGGTGTACCCACTTTGAAAGCAAATAGTTCCAGGATATTAGGAAAGCTGCCATTTTGAACACGGTATACAATCAGACCATAAATATCAAAGCCTCCGATAAAAACTGTAAGGTCTGCAAGTATTGTTTTTTTAACTAAGAGAACAGACAAGAGAAGATAAAAGGTGGGGAATGATTAATAAAATACCTCTGATAATAGTCATCTACTGAGGAGAAGGAAATTTGAAGCGAACACTTTTACTTGGTGACATTCAACCATCCACCTGGACAATGTGTATGGGTATATAATTTGAAACCACAAAACTTGAGCCTGAACACCTTTCACAAATATGACATCCTATCTGCAGTTTTTCAACAAAGAAGATATTGAAGTATACTGGGAAGTTAAGTTTTTATATCTTCCTCTTGACCGACAAGAGAACTATTGATAGACTAACATGGGAATGTCCCCTCGTCATCCGATAGTTAAAAAAAGATATTAGTATCCACCTTGTAATAAGGAGAGACCTTTCGAACTTTACTGAAATTTAGCCATTTATGACTTCCCATCGGTTAGCTTTGTCATTTTAACAACTTTTATGTTAAACACTGATCTACATTCATCGTGTTTTTCCTTTGACTTCTATCATAAGCATGGCAGTGTTCATGTTGTTTACGCTGATATATAATCCGATTAAAGCTCCTTCCCGTCAGTAATTTAGACGGCGAAAAAAAAAAAAAAAAATTAAAAAAAATTGTTGTTTCAAGTTTTTTATGAAGATTGTGGGAAAATATGTTTTGAACTTTCTTCTGCTTGAAAATCTCTGATAACATTTTAAAAGATAGTCTATTCGGTCAATCCTGCCAAAACAAACACCTCATTTTAGTTATAGTCAAGACAAATACCTTATTTTGCCCTAGTCAAGACAAATACCTCATTTTGCCCCAGTCAAGACAAATACCTTATTTTAGTTACAGTCAAGACAAATACCTTATTTTAGTTACAGTCAAGACAAATACCTCATTTTAGTTACAGTCAAGACAAATACCTCATTTTAGTTACAGTCAAGACAAATACCTTATTTTGCCCCAGTCAAGACAAATACCTCATTTTAGTTACAGCTAAGAGAAATATCTCATTTTGCCCCAATCAAGACAAACACTTAAGTTTGCATTAGGAAAAAAAAAAAAAGAAAAAAAGAAAAAAAAGAATAACAATTCTATTCATTTAGGTTTTCATATTATCTTTATTATACTTTTGCCCCCCCCCCATCAATATTTGATTGACCAGTGAAGTTTTTGCTATTATTTCATATTATTTTTTAATTCTTTGAGTCATGTCCTATAAACTTGGTTGCTAAGGTAGTTACAGTGCCAGTTAAAGTAGTGCAGTTCTACACCTACATCTGGCTCGACTGTGCTCAACATGCTACCGTGAATATCATAAATATATGAATGGTCCCTGAAGAGTTAAATAATAGTGTACCTACAGATGTTGTGTGTAATCAATATAAAAAAAATGCCATGCTAGCAGATTGTCAAGGCACAGGTGTTTCAAGTTGGGGGTGATGCTGATATAGTTGTGTTAACAGATTCCAATCCAAAATAGGACAGTTATCCTGACTTCTTGGTTGACTTTATTTAAATAAATAAATAAGATAAATAGATTCGTTTCTTGAAACTTTTCAGACGGGACAATAAAAGATGAATGAAAAATAATTATGCCCGATTAAGTAATAAAACATCAGGATCCATACGGGGGATATTTGAAAAGTTCTGAATATTTTGTTATAACATTTTTGTTTCTTTGAACCTGTCAATAAATGTAACACCAATCGATGGACGAAATAACGTTCTTTAAAATGATCTGTAACTCCGCGCGCAGCACACCGCGTGTAGAACAGTTCTGCTGCTTAGCAAAGACCGCACTGTAAATTCCGGGCGCTCTCTGACCGATATCAAAGGTCGACTTGGATAAAGTTTACGGATGGAATTCTCTGTCATGTCTTACAATTGTTCGGTGGTTTCATCGTTTACATTTTCGTGAATCCATGGAAAATGACCTACGTTCTGGAAGACCCTTGTCCTCGATTGGTGAGCGGGAAGTGGCTGCTGCAAAGGCGGCAATTGACAAAGACGCTCGATTCACAATTACGATATTTCTATTATCACTGGCATTAATTCGTCAGCTGTTTTTAATAGATTAATAGAATCATTTGAAGCTCAGAAAGATTTGTGAAAGACCCCCTCGTTTGTTGACAGCTGATCAAAAACAGACTCGGGTTGAAATCGCCAAACAGCTGCTCGCCAAATATGAAAAGACTGACCAGAGACGTTTAAGTGAGATTGTCACAGGTGATGAAACATGTATTAACTTTTATTAAACCCGACTCAAGAGAAAATAATAAAAAAGTTTGGATCTAAGAAAACGAACACAAATCGCTCGATGCAAGAGACCCGGTCGTTCAAGTATCCGTGCCTGACACTGCTAGTGTCACGGGACATTTGTATGCCTCCAAAGCGTTCGCAAAAGTTGTAGAACACTACCGAACCACCCGTCCGCGCACCGGTATCCGCGGTATCCATCTATTCCATGACAACGCGTCCGCACATAAATCCGCAGTCCTGATAGGATTCCTAAAGGAGCACAGCATCCAAACTTTGCCAATCCTCCAAGTGAGTTAAGGCAGATAACGGAAAACAGCAGCAAAGGTGCCTTTGGACTTTTGATTTGCAGCAGGATTGTATATACGCAATTATAGACTAGTTAAAGAAATATTGAACTTTCAGGTAATGCCTAGGTTGTCCACAATAACGTGACTCATAATTCTCAAATTTCACCACGAAAATCCACAAAACTTACAAATAAAGAAGTCTGAAAACTTAACTGCGCTCGTATACCATTTTATTTAAAATCCAGGAGCACGCGTTTTCAATTTCTTTTGTGATAACACATTTTTCTTTATTTCCTTCCTGGCATTATTGTACATGAAAATTATACTCAGCATAGGTATAGACATTGTAATTTGTCTACAGATTTCAAATATGTTTATTCATGGATGTTCAACGCTGGAAATTTCAATTAAGTAACGGTTAATATTACAAATGACGAGAAAATCCTCAAAATTGAAAATTCGCCTCAAATCCACAAAGTCAGTGAGAAAATCAGGGAATTTTGAAAACATCCATAGGTATGGTCAGCCTGAAGGCTACTTTGGAAAATGGAAGATATTTTCAAGACTGTAGTTTTTAAAGGTGATACAAATATCCTCTTGAAATTTCAACTTCCGTTTCCGGTTCAAACTTTGCACCTATGGTTAAAACAAAGGTAATGTTGCTAGCAAGTGCTACATCTGTTTCAACTCTCAGCCTCCTTATTGTTTTTATTTTGTTAGTAAAGCACATCTGTACTATTTATTCAAGAATTTCTCTGAAAGCCCCAATTTTAACTGTTTTGGCATTATTAGGAGTCTTTTAATGACAATATTAATTTAAAGTGCAGTAGTCAGGAGAAATTGTCAATTTAATTTAAGAAAAACGATTCAAAGACTTTTTGATGATCCCAACCTTAAACCTATTAGACACATGCTTCTATGCTTTCGCCACTTTGGGATTTAAATATCCTATAATTTGAGGGGATTAAGCTGCCTGGCAAATTGCTTCTTCATTCTTATTCCCCCAAAGGGAATTTCTGCATTGCAGTTGGTACTGACACAGTCTAGGCATTTCAAACATGTCAGACTGGTTTGTGATGATATGCGAATTCAATAATAAGCTTTAATACAGAATAAACCACCCGTCTGTCTTCATCTTGGTTTATGGCCTCACTGAGTGGTCTCTAAGGAGTCCATCTTCTCTTGTAGGGTCAAATACCGAAATAGAAGTCATAATCAACTCTTATCGCTGTGTGCCAATATAGCAGAAAATGTTTACTTGATGGAATTTTGGTATATGCAAATAAACAAATATCCATGCCTATACAAACAACTTTGATTGGAAGGGGCAAAGCATCCATTCTAAAAGTTATCACAGAAATATGAAATGTGCAAGAAACAATTATGTTATGAATTTACCTTTAATGTCAGTTAAAAACTTGAGCTAGACACAGAAACGATACCAATTTGTTATTTTTTAAAGGATGAAGCGTGGAATGCGTTGCTCATATCTTGTACGCCAGATTTTATTACTTGTTTTTTGCAAAATAATTGGTTGACATTAACATGTGCCTTATGGAATAAATAGTAGAAGGATTCACTGATTTCAATTAAAGCTTCAATGCTTATGTCACCACACATGCCAGCACATTATGTGACTGAAGATCAGGTTCTATGTTGTTTGCAGTTGGACTCGACTTATAAGTGAGTATAGACGGTATTATAGGGTAGAAGGTCATAGGTCTGCCCGATATCATAGTAAACGATAGTAATGCTTTGATAAGTATGCATCTTCTGTTGATGAACAAAGCCAGCTTGAGATATACATGCATTATGCATGTTGATAACTGTTAGATACTGTACCAAATCATAAAGAAATTGCGACTGGTCAGGATTTTAATTTGTGGTGTTTTCTTTACCACATTAGGTTAGAAAAAAGGACAAAAAATTCTTTGCTTTTAATACATCTGTAATTACAGGTATCTCAAATCTGGGACTAACGTTTAATTGACTTCACCAATCACTGCTCAGTGAGCCATTTCTATAGATCAGATCAGACCCAAAACGTTTGAGGCGGTCTGGGTCGGAATTTTATTCCAATAGAAAGAATAGACGTTTGCGTGATCTAGGGAGCCACTCCTTGTCTGCAAGTTGATAACAAACTATATATTAAATGTCCCATGCAAGTTTATAAGGTCTTACTTCCCACTCCCTGTATATCCTAGCTTTAGCTTTCATCTATTACTTTTAAGCAATCGTCACACCCAAGATGGGTTTTGGCTTTCATATAAGCGGAGTAGGATCTCGTAAAATCACAGGATGAATTTTCATTTGCGCGAAATACAAGCTTCAACTTTCATCCATGAATTTAACCTATGGTCACACGAAAGACGGGCCTACATCTTAGAGCACTTTTGAGTAAACTGTGTTTGTACTGCAATTAGAGAATTTGAACTAAAACAAGTTTTGCACTTAAAGTGCATGTAAATTAGGTTGTCCTTTCACAATGCTCCAAAGTTTAAATGACAGATTCTGACAAATGACTCTTCTGTTTTACATACCACGCAACTTTGAGACGGGGATCTCTTATACCAAGAAAATCTGTAGCTACCTGAGGAAGGTAAAAATAATTGTATCAATTCTTATTTCCTACAAGTATTAGCTCTTTTGAAAAGATTGCCGTCTTTGAGCTGAAGCTACTAATATATAGGGTAATACCCGGGTTGTTGATATATATATCTATATATCTATCTATATATATATATATATATATATATATATATATATATATATATATATATATATATATATATATATATATATATATAATTAGATAATCTGCACACATTATTTAGTCTTGTTAAAATTTAGTACGTGTTGTTAGGATGGCAGAATTTATAATATGACAGTTTTAATGTAAAGATTGATGGACAGCAGTGACACAGTTCCTTGAGCGCGCATTTTCAGATATTAATGTAACACTTGAAGAACATCTAAAGAAAGCTGAAAGCTATTTAATGCAAAATTAATGCATTGTCTACGAACTGTTCGTACATGGCCGAATGGCCCGCACACGAACTAAATCCAAAGAACGAACAACGATTGTCTACGAATGCAGGAGCAGACTGGGAGAAACTGTGCATCACAAAGATATTGAGAGGTTACGCAATATCAGGCTGCAATCGCTCTCTGAGTTTCACTTATTTTATAGTTCTAGTGCCACTATCCTGACAACACTTGCTGTAAGGAAGGAATGTGGGGAGGGGGAGGGGAATCAATAACAACCCATTGTATCAATGAGTGGATATACATTACCTTCCAGCTGGTGTAGATGTTTGACGGTCAGGGTTCTTGAAAAAATATTACTTGATAAGCTTCAAGACCTTTAGGACAACATTAACAGGCGGTATTTATATCAGTGAGCGTGTCAATGGGAGATAATGTGTCCTTTTTTACTGCGGAAACACTCTAAAGCCAGCAAATTCAGAATGTCCATTGATGTGAACCTTTACGTCAATCGGCATGTTATGTTTGAAAACAGTCCGTGCCTAAATTACCTAAAAATTCGTGATTTTATTAAATCGGAGTTTGTGATTCTCAAAAGCGCGTTTTGAAAGCGATGCCGAGGTAAATTGTACTGTTTGCCAATGATCGTAAACGTTATCTTCCTGGAAAGATGGCAAAAAGACCTCGGGGGGAGGGAGCGGATTATGAGCCAAGTCTTCAAAATCAGATTCATCTTGAGTAAAGTATCTTTTTTCAATACAAGTCCATTAATAACTTTCTTACATGGTAGGATAAATGACAAAACTGGAATTTCCTGTGTGCTCCTTCAGTGTTGCATAAATTAGCCACATCTTGTCTGCTGCCAAGACGGAACAAGTGATTTATATAACCGATTTGACTACTGCAAGAAACGAAATGGTGATACATTATCTTATCAATCATAGTTAAGAGAAATGTAGGTAAACGGCGAGAAATTCCTTCTTTAACCTGAGAAATATTAGCTCCTTAAATCACGCTCTCTTCTCCTGAAGATTGGTCCTAAATTCTGTATTTTACAGGTCGACTGGACTCAATTAAGGATCAAGTTTTGCTTATCAGTGTAAATGATAAAGTGTTGAAAAAAAATTAATAATAATAATACAGTCATATACTGCATACAATGTCATATGGTTTGTATACATGTACGAAAACTTAGATATAGCTGTTAAGACATTTCTGTAATTTATAGGAATTTTTTTAGGGTTATTGCTTCATTGTGATTTGTTTAGTTGCCGGATTTAAATACAGATAAAAACATTCAGAATATTTATAATTGCTGATATATGCAGAGTTCTTGAAAATTAAAATTAAACACAACATTAGTCTTAGAATATTACCGTAACACAACATTAGTCTTAGACTATTACCGTAACACACACATTAGTCTTAGACTATTACCGTAACACAACACTAGTCTTAGACTATTACCGTAACACAACACTAGTCTTAGACTATTACCGTAACACAACATTAGTCTTAAACTATTACCGTAATAGAACATTAGTCTTAGACTATTACCGCACCACAACATCAGTCTTAAACTATTACCGTAACAGAACATTAGTCTTAGACTATTACCGTAACGCAACATTAGTCTTAGACTATTACCGCACCACAACATCAGTCTTTGACTATTACTGTAACACAACCTTAGTCTTAGACTATTACCGTAACACAACATCAGTCTTAAACTATTACCGTAACACAACACTAGTCTTAAACTATTACCGTAACACAACATTAATCTTAGACTATTACTGTAACACAACATTAGTCTTAAACTATTACCGTAACACAACATTAATCTTTGACTATTACTGTAACACAACATTAGTCTTAGACTATTACCGTAACACAACATCAGTCTTAAACTATTACCGTAACACAACACTAGTCTTAAACTATTACCGTAACACAACATTAATCTTAGACTATTACTGTAACACAACAGTAGTCTTAGACTATTACCGTAACACAACATTAGTCTTAGACTATTATCGTAACACAACATCAGTCTTAGACTAT
Source organism: Margaritifera margaritifera (assembly GCA_029931535.1). Classification (NCBI taxonomy): domain Eukaryota; kingdom Metazoa; phylum Mollusca; class Bivalvia; order Unionida; family Margaritiferidae; genus Margaritifera; species Margaritifera margaritifera. Next base: position 878,357 of record JAQPZY010001617.1, read on the forward strand.
TACCGCACCACAACATCAGTCTTAGACTATTACCGTAACACAACAGTAGTCTTAGACTATTACCGTAACACAACAGTAGTCTTAGACTATTACCGTAACACAGCTACAGTCTTAGACTATTACCGCAACACAACATCAGTCTTAAACTATTATCGTAACACAACATCAGTCTTAAACTACTACCGTAACACAACATTAGTCTTAGACTATTACCGTAACACAACATTAGTCTTAGACTATTACCGTAACACAATATCAGTCTTAAACTAAAACCGTAACACAACATTAGTCTTAAACTAATACCGTAACACAACATTAGTCTTAGACTATTACTGTAACACAAAAACAGAACTCTAAACAGTACCTAATTATTGTTCTTCTAGTTTACATCAAGACTAGTTTCCTTACACATAGACCATACTTTTAATTTCAGACATGTAGCCAATCTCTTGTATTCTCTTTCTTTTCTTTTTGTTTCGACTATTTTAATTTTAGGTAGTTTTGCTTCTCTGTTCTAAATATTTAATGTCCTATGCTTTTATGGCTTCGTTTGTATCTTTGTATCTGCTTCATTGTCCCCTTAGAAAGACCTTGTTTAGATGGAAACATATGGAAAATTGTTGTTTTCGCGCCTTTTTCCAACTTCGTTGTCAATATATATATATATATATATATATATATATATATATATATATATATATATATATATATATATATATATATATATATATATATATATATATATATATATAATTGTCACAGTTTTATAGTTTTATAAGGTCATGGGCGATAGTGTATCCATTGTATTTGATATGTAGGCATACGAATATTCTGCTGCAGTCAGGCATGTATAAAGATGTAAACCAACAGTTCACTGTAATGATCCTCTGATGGTCCTCACATTCGATCTGATAACCCTTGCACCTAACGAAGTTGCCAAGTACTTGCCCAGGGCTAAAATGGCGAACCACAGTAAATCAACCCTTGCTACTGGACATTAATATCCATGCAGTAAATAATGTTGTCAACTACGTAGGTGACAAATATGTAATTTTGTCACTCAACGAGAATAATTTCGCAGTGTTAAATGGCAGCTATGTTACGTGTGACATTATAGTCCGCTTTTCTGGCCATGATAAGTACTATTTATGAATAGCATGTCTCGTCAAACCAGCGCAATTGATCTATGATCGTTCTGAATCATAACGTGGGTCAAGTTTATGGTAAGAAAGTAAGTGTTCATATTTGCACCTTGTCGTTGTTTATTTGTGCACTCAATATTTTTCACACCGCTCCCTTTGACAATAGAAGACATACATATATAATGCATACCAACACACCAATTCTCATATATATTTTTCAGAAGGTGACAAAAAAAGTAGCAAGCGTTAGAAAATCACCACGGTCTTTAAGCCTTTCAAAGTGGAACATCATTGTTTAAAATTAAAACTTCTCCCCCCCCCCCCCAAAAAAAAAAATCCAAAAACAATCACGTATTTTATTTTCAAAATACGTGACAGTGAAAGGTGAATGCAATCCTCGAGTTTGTTAGATTTTTGACAGTATGTTCAATCTATGACACTGCATAGTTAGTTGAAATAAAGAGTTTGTTTGACAGTATATTCAATCTATGACACTGTATAGAAAAAGTTGAAATAACGAGTTTGTTAGATTTTTGACAGTATGTTCAATCTATGACACTGCATAGAAAAAGTTGAAATAAAGAGTTTGTTAGATCTTTGACAGTATGTTCAATCTATGACAACTGCTTAGAAAAAGTTGAAATAAAGAGTTGTTAGATTTTTGACAGTATGTTCAATCTATGACACTGCATAGTTAGTTGAAATAAAGAGTTGTTAGATTTTTGACAGTATGTTCAATCTATGACAACTGCATAAAAAAGTTGAAATAAAGAGTTTGTTAGATTTTTGACAGTATGTTCAGTCTATGACAACTGCATAAAAAAGTTGAAATAAAGAGTTTGTTAGATCTTTGACAGTTTGTTCAATCTATAACAACTGCATAAAAAAGTTGAAATAAAGAGTTTGTTAGATCTTTGACAGTATGTTCAATCTATGACAACTGCATAAAAAAGTTGAAATAAAGAGTTTGTTAGATTTTTGACAGTATGTTCAATCTATGACACTGCATAGAAAATGTTGAAATAAAGAGTTTGTTAGATCTTTGACAGTATGTTCAATCTATGACACTGCATAGTAAAAGCTGAAATAAAGAGTTTGTTAGAGTTTTGACAGTATGTTCAATCTATGACACTGCATAAAAAAGGTTGAAATAAAGAAATATTATTACCCTTGAGAAGAATACATTTTTTTTAAAAAAAAGGTTTTTGATTGTTTTACAAATTGAACTGTACTAATGGACATCAATATTTTGAATTTTGCTGAAGCAGAATCCCAACCGTATGAAACAGAACAGGTAAAGATGTCACTGTCACAATACTGTATGTATACCTATGATTAGAAACACACAACGAATACTGGAAAACAAGAAAGAAATAAACAAAGAAAAGGAAAGAAAGGAAGGAAAGACAAACTATGTATGTCCACATATCATGTACACTTCTATTTACCAATCATGTACACTACTATTTACCAACCATGTACACTACTATTTACCAATCATGTACACTTCTATTTACCAAATCATGTACACTACTATTTACCAATCATGTACACTACTATTTACCAATCATGTACACTACTATCTACCAATCATGTACACTTCTATTTACCAATCATGTACACTACTATCTACCAATCATGTACACTACTATTTACCAACCATGTACACTACTATTTACCAATCATGTACACTTCTATTTACCAAATCATGTACACTACTATTTACCAATCATGTACACTATTATTTACCAATCATGTACACTACTATCTACCAATCATGTACACTTCTATTTACCAATCATGTACACTACTATCTACCAATCATGTACACTTCTATTTACCAATCATGTACACTACTATTTACCAATCATGCGTCTTAGTCATTTCAGACCAGAACTGATTTTAATTTCTTAAATGATATATCGATAAACATAATATATGGAAAATTTTAATAACTTTTTGGACAACTCTTTTAATCAAGACATATGACCCTGGAAAAAATTAGAAACAGTTTTACGTTTCTGTTTGCTATTTTTTTAATTTTTTTTATATGTCCTACTCATTGTGGACTACTTGGACTTTGTGTAAAGTGTAACATTGGAGCAGGTCCAAATGATACACAGCATTGACAATCGTTGTCAGACAAGCTCTTTGTCCATGTGAATTTGTGACAAATCTGATCATCATTTGAACACCTGTTTTAATAAAAACAAATGACATTTAAAGATCATCTTCAATAACCTCTTCATTCTTGGTTCTTTGTATCGCCTTATGTTTGTGCTGGTGTTGTTAATATAACATTGTAGCTTTGATAAATGATAGCTGTAATGATACTCCTGGTTGAGGGAAATTTAACTACAGTACAGCCAACTTGGAGACATCTCTTTAATCTCCTCAGTCACCCTTGGAAATTCATAAAGCCAGGTTTCATAGTCACTAAACTGCTGTCAAATTGAAAAAAAAAATAATAACCTCCTATAACATTGCTCATAGTTGGTTAAAAATGACAAAAATGACCGGAATATATATATATATATATATATATATATATATATATATATATATATATATATATATATATATATATATATATATATATATATATATATATATATATATATGCATGTCATATTTCAACGAAGTTGCACGACTCTTAATATGATTTTTTAATTTATTTTTTTTAGTCTGAATTAAAGTTTTATTTTCAGACAGTTTCTTGACCACAGTGCCTGGTCTACTCCGCCCTGCCCAACAGTCATGTGATTGGTCAGTCAGTGGACTAACGGTCTAAAACTAAATTTATCTCTCATATATGGAATTGTTAATAAGACTGAGCCAAGCTGGAGTTTTTTTTTAAATCTAGATACACTTTTATTTTGTTATGGATCACATTATATATATATATTACATTATAACAACTTAGATAAGGGGCCCCGGGTGGCCGAGTGGTCTAAGGCGCTCGCATTTACAGATCACTCACACATCTCACCTCTGTCTGCGTGGGTTCGAGTCTCGGGCTCAGCTAACGTGGGTATGTGAGAAAGCTTGCCAGTAGCTTCCCGTGGGTCGGTGGTTCTTCCCGGGTTTTTCCTGGGTTCTTCCTCCACCAAATATACTGAAAAATGGCGTTAAACCCACAACAACAACATCAATTTAGATATCTAATTTAATTGAACCTTTATCATATCTTTGCGAAAATTTTTGGAAAATATTTGAATGAATTGCAGCTTTTACTGAGAAGCCTGCTTTAGGAAAATATATATTTGTGTCCGGGTTCTTTGAACATGATCATTCCTTCTGTCTTGTCTTTACTCTTTAAAAAGCTATCGATGTTAGGGTCAGAAAGTGCAAATCAGACATAAAACTGGCTGATGTAACGTTCCCAAAAATATTACAAACATGTCTGCCTTTAAAATGGTCATCATAAATATACATATTTATGTAGGACAATATCATGCTTTATTTGTTTAAATCGTGGAAGCCTTCGAAAAATACCGAGTTCTTACGGCTTTAGATATGACGGTCATTACTCAAGGAAGCATCAAACAGTGGTGCATGGCATCACGAAAATAATACCTATGGTGAAAGGAGCTTGAAAATATTCAAATCAAAACCAACGAAGGGACCGCTCATTTTCTTTCTCTGCGGGTTAGTTAATATTATTAATTTAAAAGGGCATATGGGTTGTTATACACGTGCTTTATCTTCTGCACCGCTTTGTTAAGCAATTAATGGCTGATGATGATGGTGATAGAGGGAAGGGAAAGGAAATTATGTGAAACTTGAGATTTTCCCGGACAGATGTGCCGCTATCAGCTTTTCTCTGCACATCTGAGGTAAGGGAGATTGTTTTCTCTTATTTCTTATAGTCAATGAAATCAGAATTATTAGCCATGTAAGGATTCCAACTGATCCTTGCGTGAAAGATGCTTGAGATAATTAACTCCATGTGATATTCATGCACCTACAATACACTGAGTACTGTATATACTCGTGTAAAAATGGGTCCAAATGCAAACAACATAGACCCTGATCTGTCGTCGCATAATGCGCCAGCAGATCAGGGTCTATGTTGATTGTTCTACTGATTAGTCCTTAAAAACTGCATAGACCCAGATCTGCCGGCGCATTATGCGACGGCAGATCTGGGTATATGCAGTTTGCAGTTGGTGTTGTTTTATACGCGAGTAAAGACGGTATGTCACGTTCAATTTGTAGTTTTGTCTTTTAATAGAGCAGAGTTTACGTGTAAAGCATACTTCCCATAGGGAGCTGTATTTCTCTTAAAATTACTCTGGGTTTATTAATACATCAGAAATATAACCAAATGAACTTATTCCCCTCTTTCTGCGTGTATCCAGAGGGAGTTTCCAAATTCATAGAATGTTATGCTGGGCATTATTTTTAATATGCAAATAAATAGGTTATTATTTTAATAACTTCATTATTCATTTCGGATTATGAGAACATTGATCTGTGGGAGTTCGTCTGGTTCATAGTGACTTTCAAATATCATAAACGTACAGTAATTTTATCCAATGATATTGAAAGTTAATTTTCCAATTGAGATTTATTGTAACTTACAAATGGAGTTAACTAGAATCTCTACTTTGGAGGCATTATATTTTTTTTCGTTTAAATTTTTTAAAATTCTTTTTCATTTTGATCAGCGAAATTTAGGAATAAACAATTTATCAGCAAAAAGGTTCTTGTAAACTGAAAAAAGTATGTATGTATGTATGTATGTATGTATGTATGTATGTATGTATGTATGTATGTATGTATGTATGTATGTATGTATGTATGTATGTATGTATGTATGTATGTATGTATGTATGTATAGGGTAAAACGGCACATCAGCACAATACTGACTCTATAGTGCCGATTAAACATTAAGTTAAAAATGGAAAGATAAAGAATTGCAACAACAACAAAAAAAACTTAGAAAGACAAACCCTTCTAAATATACGTAAACATGTAAGTATTAGGAGATAAAAAGATACATGGTAAAGATATTACAATTTTTAAACTGTATATAAATTTAAAAAAAGATGTTACAATTTTTAAACTGTATATAAATACAATAAAAGAGATTACAATTTTTAAACTGTACATAAATAAAATAAAAGATGTTACAATTTTTAAACTATATATGAAGAAGAAAATAAAAGATGTTAGAATTTTTAAACTGTATATAAATAATATAAAAAAATTTAAAACTGTATATAAATATAAAAAGATGTTACAATTTTTAAACTGTATATAACTAAAATAAAAGATGTTACAATTTTTAAACTGTATATAAATAAAATATACAGGTAAGAAAAATATTAGGGACTTAAACATACAAGGGATTTAAATCTCTCTTATCTCTTTTAGTATATTGTCTTGGCAATAGCTCTGTAGTGAAGATACACCGGCAAACGCAATAAATTTCTTCTTACACAAGACGTAGCTGGTGTATTTAGCCAATTATTACCCAAACTCTAAAACTCTATAATATAAATTACGTCCGATAACATGCAGTACTGAAAATGCCTTATGTGGGGATAGACATTATGTGTCAAACAGAAGACCAGCCTTCAAGATTTTAAGCTCTTTTACTTTTAACCAATTTTAACCAAAACTGTATTATAGAGCTGATCCCTTTTAAACCTTCAAATATGGGATAAACACTTGTGTCTATTTAAATTATATTAATTGTATCTTAAAACATGCAGCATAAATAAATAAAGGCCTAAATGGAGACAAATAATATCCTTGGTCCGACCAAAGCATTAGGGGTTTTCACGTGCACGAATTTAATGCCTTTACATCTCAAGATGATGTAAATTGGTGCATTTTATCCACAGCGATTGAGGTCTAAATGTTTTCAAGTTTATTCTTAATCCATACAATTAAAAGTTCCAAATCAAAATCTTCTTATGTATTGAGCGATGGTTTCACAAGCCTCCGCACTTTTCGTCTAATCCTTTGTTTTCACTCCCGCTGAGTCTCGTGGGATTAGGTTGGAACGCGTTAACACGTTGGGATATTGCGATATTGATCAGATCAAAACTTATTATATAAACCGCGTTCCATCAAAACGACCAAGATTCTCTATGGGGGTACATCATCATAAAGTTTCCTAATGGAGGTTACATCACAAAACTCCTGTACCACAGGGTGGACATAGATACAGTCGACAAGAATATATTCCAGAATCAGTGGCCACAGGCAAGGTATTTACTTTGGTTGAGGTTCACCCTTCAGGAAATATGCATGAGTCGGGTATGCGTTTCCTATTCGTAATCAACATAATACAACCTCATCTCTGCAATTTCTTGTATATATGGGATGCCAGTCTCCTCTGATCGGTTTGATGTTCGGCACCTTGTGGAGTTTTCATTCAAATATTTTGCCAAATATATAGAACATGCAGATTTACATAATACAAGCAGTATATGGAATCTTCCATTCAGAATGGGTAAATACAAGCAATTTTGACTGCTTTATCTGCCCTTTCATTTCCTTAATACCAATGTGACTAGACAGATTTACAGTTTCAATTTGTATATGTTATATAATGAAATTGGCCAAGGTGTCAACCCTTTAGTTACATTACATTTATTTTCACACTCTGGTTCTCCCACACTTACTGGTCTGGTATTAAATGAAAGAAAAAATAAAAACCCTAGTGTGAACATAAATGTAATGTGAACGTAAATCTTACTTGAAAGCAGAGCAAATATCTCCATTATGGTTTAATTTTCGTCCTTTTTCTTAAAACTTTTGCTCTACATGAAATTGAAGAAAAGTTAAGATAAGCAAGCAGTGTGGATCTGAATGGTATATACTAAAATCAATAGTCCTAATTTGTTGGACATTTCAGTGCACTGCAAAGACGACGCAAATTCATTCACTGGCTCAGGAAATATCGCTATTTAATTACCTCCAAACTGCAAACTCTACGAAAACAGCCAAGAAACTTTTTGTAAACAACCCAAGCCGGCTAGCATCATCGCGTACCGGTTTGACAGTAAGACCGAATCTGAGCCAGATTTTTCGTCCCCTTCTTTTGATGAAGGCCAAGAAAGCAGTAATGAAGTATGTATGTATGTATGTATGTATGTATGTATGTATGTATGTATGTATGTATGTATGTATGTATGTATGTATGTATGTATGTATGTATGTATATATGTAGCGTTTAACGGCACCTCAGCACAATAGTGGCTATATGGTGTCAACTAAAAGTAAAATTCAAAAAGTGTGAAAATAAAGAATTGCACAAAAGCTTTAGTAAGATAAACCCTTCCAAATAAATGTATACATGAAGTACAACAAGATAGAATATAAGTATAATGAAATAGGAGTTGAATCTTATTGCTTTGAACCCGTACACACATGAAGGAAGAGTCTGGAGAAAAAGACGAAGAAAGAGAGGCAATTACTCGAGATATCGGCAACAGACTAAAAATAACGAATAGTAACTTGGACTTGAGCTGAATTCTTTCGTTTCTGAGCGATTGAGGCTTCTTTGTCTGATATTTCAATATACGATATTTTTCAGTCACCCCGTTTCGCTTTCACGTGCATACAATACAACACAAATCTGAATAGATCAAATCTTTGCTTCATTTCGAATGTCCGTGTACATATACCCTCCCCTCTTCCTGTTTTATGTATGTACAAACTGCGAAAATTACAAAGGACAACGTTTTTCATGTTATTCTTATCTGGAAATAATTGACAATTTCAAAACAAAATCAATTAAATCGTGTGGCTATTATATTTTGGAGAGTAACAACATGGATGGATACCGCCTTGGTTCATGCAATTTTTCAAGCACACAACAGGCATTGTGAACTCATTTGTTACCCTGTCTTGGGTGTTGTACATTCATTCGTTTTGACTTACTAGGTAGCAGAAAAGTAAATAGAAAGTTTAACCAGCATAACATAACTGTCATAAAATTTCACCACCCCAATATATAACTGCTTAAATATCTGTGTGGTGAGAAGAAGAAACAAAGACTTCATGTACTGTACTCTCTTTAGGAAATATAGCTGATCATTGCATGTCGCAAGATTTTTAGGTAGTGTTTTCAGTCACCAACTGAAATTACAATTTGAGGCTTTGTTTTGTGAGGACAGGAAGGTTATATAAAAGGATTTTGTGTGCAACGCATAAATTTAAGCAACATTTAAGAAAATATTCAAAGGGATTATCAGTTATAATTATTATGATAAAAGAGTGTTTTGAAGCAAAGCAGACACTGGGTAAACCTTTTCATTTACCTTTTCAAATCCCAGAATGCTCTGTACTATAAATTATGTTAATATCTGTGAACAAAAATGCAATAGAGAAATCACTCAAAACCACGCACAATTAAATCTGTGGAAAACCTCTTTTTTTCACAGGTATCTGTAGTCAGGCAGTTTCCACAGCACAGGAATCCCAATGCTGCCATGACATTGCTAGAACATATGACAACTGCTTTCATGAGCACTGCAATGCATCAAGAGTATGGAAGACAGCAATAAGTAAGTACATTTTATTAAAAAGTTGAATTCTGTCAAAATTTCAAAGTGGCAACAAACAAAATGTAGATTTATCAGACATTACTTAAGCTTATTATATCATGATTTTGTTTTGAATATCAGAATTTAAGTTCTAAAAGATTCACAAAGCAAATAACTCAATATATAAAAAAGAGATCCAGTGAACAAATACCTGTGCATACGTAATTGTATTTTCTTGATGTCTACGTTTATACAGGTTGTTTGTTTTTTAAAAATCATTTTCAGAAAGAGGCGGTATGTGGCATATCCAAATTTCGTTCGAAGGTGTTGGGGTTTCCTGGGTAAAGAATCCCATTGCCAGGATGTGTTGTCCACAGAATACGACAAGTCTTTTCCATTCGATGCCTACGTTGGGTTCCAATGGCCTGACTGGCTTTTCCATAACGCGACAAATATGTAGACACCACCATCTCTTTCTCAGGACACTGGTACTGCGTTGACAGTAGAGGAGGGATGACATCTGTTGGTAACTGCAAGCCAGATTCTTCTTATATGTGGGTGTTCTTTCTTAGTACCTCGAGCACTTCCATCAGACCATCAATATAACCAATAACAATTAAAAGGTGAAAATTAGTTGACAATCGTGTGCAAGAGCATTTGTTTCTGAGATGGCGCACTTAGAGAAAGATAGAAATTGCACAAAAAGAGGACAAACGTGTTTAAATATTTTTCGGTGCTAATATTATGCAAAACAATTTTATTAAGTCGCTATATACCAACATACATACCTTGATTAGATTTTGTGCCAATTGACCGACTTTTGGTAAATTTTAAAGATATTTTTTTTTTACTTTGTACACGTCTCTTACTAAAAGAACAGCTTTTTACAATGCATTTATAAAATTCCTTATATGCTGCAAAGAAAGGTTGACATCAGAATAAGTGCTGAACTTAGAAAATTAGTTTTCACTTTGAGTGAGTATTCCCCACATTTGTAAGTTGGGAAGGGAATATGGTATCGCAATTGTCCATCTGATGTGGAAGCTTGCTGTTTGTTTGTTTTTTCTTCAAAACGTAATGCTGCTGATAATGCTCTGAAATAATAATACAATATATTTTTTTATAAAGTTTTCAAACTCATATTTTTATAAACCTTCATTCTTTGAAAAAAAAATATTTGAGATCCTTTTTTCTACAGATTATATTCGTATTAAAATTTTTAAAGTTTTTAAGGTGCTTCAGAAATTTTTAATACCTTTTTACTTATAAATATTAAAATAACCCAAAACAATTATGAAGAAAGTGTGTAAAAAATATTATCAGACAAGACATTGCACCATCACGAAAGAACACTGTGGATGCTTTCCAGTTAAATGTTTAGTGCAGCGGGGACAATCGTTATATGTCCTTCGTCACTTGGCGACTGTGAACTAAATCACAAAATGTTACTTCAGATTAATTTGTTGCAAAATTTTCCATACACATTTTCAAAAATGGTATTTTATGCATTAATTAATAAGACCTGTCTTTCTTCTATTACATTTTTGGCGGCGGCGGAGGAGGGGCGTGGTTGTATATTGAGCCATGTTAGTAAGTTTTGCCTAAATTGAACATTCGAGTCAATACTTGGGTTTTAATCGGGATTCCGTGACAGAGAATGTAGAGTTTATTTAGATGACGATACCTCAGTCATTGGAATTTTACATTCACTTTAAGTCCCGACGGTAAAAATGTTAGAAGCTGCCATAATTCAGAGAAATCCACAGCTGTCTCCAACTATAATAAGTGGGTATCCCCTTACCTGGTTCTATATATTAAACAAATTGTACCATGTTATGATTTGCCTTAGGGTTTCAAAGGATTGAATTGGCCTTGTTTGGAAGATGGCAATGGTGAGTATGGTGACGTTCTTTACGGGTAAAGATCACAAGATACGATCAGAGATGGTCATAGGGACACAGTAACTTATGGTAAGCTCCAAAAACCAGTTTAGCATAAAGTTCTTTCATACATCCAAGCCTAGTGAACTCAAACCATTTAAAAAATAATGTACTATATGGGCGAGCCCCAGGAATGATCATAGTCTCTAGAAGATATTAAAAATTTATTTTGATCTTTGTCTGTTAACCAACTGTTCCCGTCAGATGTGGCGTTTTCAGTGCCATAAGAAAAAAATAGACAACACACAGGACAAAGAAGACATAGTACAGATAGGTTTGATACATGCCATTCATTGACTCGCACGCCTGGCAAGCGAGCATTTAAATGGGATTTAAATTTGCTGTAAAAGGTAATAAATCATGTAGCTAGAATGTGAGAAAAACAGATCACTGGGTCGGTCCGTAAAGTGAATAGCTCACATGGTCACCGAAACTGACGTAGCTGTGTTCATCCATCCAGACGATTGATACTTTACTAATTTCCTCTTTCATACATCATCCTTTAGGGCAAAATTCATCCAGTCTTACTTTGCCCAATGTTTTGGATTCAGTCTTCACACAGAGTCTAATATCATTTAAAGTTTTAGATTTTCCGTTACCTCAAGCGTATTAATTATTGAAAATGTCCCAGGAAGACGACTGGTAGTCTTGCAACTTCAGGATATAATGTTTTTGAACTCGTGTATTTCCACATTGATTGAACAATTGCCAATTAAGATCCGCCATAATTGTTTTTACAGTAAAATAATTAATCCCCTGGGAAATGTATTTTCTTTCATTTACTTTGATAATTAACTGCATGAGCTCAAGCAATCTATAATTTCATTGCAAAAATCTTACTGACAATTATTTGGAACCGTTCTAAATTTTTCAGTTCACACCTTCCCTAAGAGCGTAATCTTGGGACGGGAAAAATAATTGTGATTGCTGTAATCAAGGCTGCGGCTGAACTTCGAAATACAAAATGTTGTTCTTTTAGCCTGATGCGGTCAAACTGTCAAAATAAACCAATGTATAAGATAGATGGTATTTGTTATCACTCATGTTTTTACAGTAGTTTCACATCATCTCAAGCATCCATGTTCCCAGTCAAAATGAACACACACACATACACACACACACAGATATATATATATATATATATATATATATATATATATATATATATATATATATATATATATATATATATATAGGCGTTTGTGTTGTTTTTTATTTCAATTCTCTCTCTCTCTCTCTCTCTCTATATATATATATATATATATATATATATATATATATATAGATGGGTGATGTGTCCAATTCTTCTGAAATGGACAAACCTTCAGAGCCAGAGCTCTCTGCAAGATTTGAAACAGTACCGCATTTCCCACAAGACCGAGAGTTTAGTATATAGATAAACAATACAGCAAACTTTGAAAACTGCTTCCAAGCATTGTATTCTTGAAATCTTTTGAGGAAGAAACTCTAGCGCATTCTCAAAGTTCCAAACCTTGTCAGTCTATAACTTTCATTAAAATTAAGTTTAAGTTTGACTTCCACAATTTTCAGATTTTTCTTAACTTGGTCCCCTCTACTGGATTTCCAAATGATACAGGTGCATCCTACGTATTTAGTGTGAATAGCGACTGAAGCTCTTCGCATAGTATACATGGTTCTTATAAAGCATCTCAAACATTCTTGTTGCACGAGTTACATTTTAATCCATTCTTGTCTGCAAATTTAACACAGAAACATCTGGTAGTAAGTTTGAACAAGACCGACTAAATATATACCCATTTACAAGAAAACGAACCCTAATTTTCATATGTTCTTTGACTGAACTGACTAAGTGAATGGAGTGGTTTTAAATGTATGGTTAATTATTTTCAAACATTCGCGTTCATAATCTGGGCTACGAGAGTAGCCATGATGGATATAGTTCTTTTGTCACATGATCACATCTGCTCTATACTATTGATTGATCTTGTGATTCATTGTTGCAGTAAAGTCTATTCTGGAACTGTTGAAACAAATTCACACAGAAAATATGATGTAGTAAATAATAAAGATGAATTTAGATTATGGAGACACCAGAGGAACCACTTAAATAAGGCAGAAATATATATATATATATATATATATATATATATATATATATATATATATATATATATATATATATATCACCTACTCCAGTAACTTATCGCTTTTTACTATACAAAGATAACTATACTAATTAGTTAAGTAAACTCAGCATTTTATAAAGACATTCGGAGGCACTGCACAGACGTGTAGTTTTAATGTAAAATCTAACGATATCCAAATCATCAGTTTTGCCCACGTCAGCTAAAGAGCATCCTGTCGCAGCCTGGTGGCCTGTGTAAACCGGCGATTGAATTAAAACCGACCAGGCCCTCAAGTGTTAGGTCCAAATTTTAACCAACTTTCACGTCTTTCTTAGCAATTTTATCTAAGGTGTAACACTTTAAGTATCCAGAACCTTGTTTTTTATGTTTCTGTTTTCCAGGACGATGTGGGGACTCCCTCAGAATGCAGACTGTGGAAAATCCCTGATTCAGCCATAACAGCAAGTTCGTCTTACGAGGACATTAAGAGTGCACCCAAGAATGCCAGTTTAAGTTATTTGTAAAAATGTTTAGGCTACTTCAGTTATTGTCTGCAGCCTTTTTTAACATTTGTAATCTGGGCTATAAACCGTTATAGGTCTGAGTCAAATTTATGTTAAAATAAAGTTGTTTTTTTAAAAGATATTTATGGTGAAAGAATCCATTCATGACCCTTCGCCCACTACACCAATCATTTGCTAAACCATATGAAGGAAAAAGGTTTTGCCATGTCAACGACGTCAGGACTGCTCGTTAATGAAAATCTGTTTTCTTCTATGTATCATGGCATACTTCTAACAATGATATTTTAATTTAGACTATTTTGTTGTTTTTTTCACCACATTATTCCAGAGACAAGTGGGTTGCTGTGAGTTACTCTTCGATTATTTCATAGTAATGTTTCTGTTTATCCAAAGTGGAACACTAATATGAACACCTTTGTTCCCCAAATCAGACAGGTGCGAAACAAGAGCAGCACATTTTCTGAGCCCTGAATCGAAGAGGACAAAAAAGTATTATTTAATACGTCGGTCAAAGTATAAAATTAAGGCCTTATTTTTTTTAATCAAAGAAATTTTGTATTTTCTAAGATTAATTAAAAGCACATCAACGTTTGGACATTACAGCTTTTGGAGTTTGTTTGTGACTCTTAGAGATAACGCAGTTTCAGTTTTCAAAATGGTATCTATAGTTAACTAGAATTATGTGTTTGTAAAACACGTAGTTCTCGGTTTAGACATCCACTCCGACGTTTTGAGCCTCATGGTTATGTTCATGTGGGTAAGAACTGCCCCAAGTCAACTGTCATTTGGCAATATGTATTTGTCATTTTATACCCAGCAAGTATGTAGATTGTTATATGGTGGGTATCTTGATAGTTTGTAAGTTATGACCCAGGAACTATGTCAGTTGCATACTTATATATATATATTGTGGAACCCAATAGTTTATATGTCATGACCCACTTGTATCCCGTTAAAGGCAGAATAATTACAGAAAGCGAAATATAACTTTTAAATTTAAAATTTTTTGTCCATTGCAATTGCAACAGAAATAAGAAACAATGCTTCCGCGAGAGTTATTATTCCTTATTAAACACTGTCTTTTGTATGGTTTGAACTTACTTGGATCTAATAGTTACAAGTGGAAATTAGTGCATGTTATATATATATTCAGATCTGTTATGCATCAATTTACATAGTTGAACCGAACACACTCAAAGTCAGTTACTGAAGCCGACAACAGATAGTACAGAGAAGCCATGTCATAACTCATTAGCATGTTTGATTTGGCTTTCCATTAGGACATGTCCAGTGTTATTAGTGAGATCACATTATGTCCCAATAAATCCCATGGCTTCTCGTGGCCTCTCACGGCCTTGCAAAATGAATTATTGATCTAAGTGGCCTCGCTTTGTCCATGTTTGAAATCATGGAGCTATTTCTGGTCATATGTCATAATGGAGAAGAAAGGGTCATGACGCGGTTATTCAATTAACGCATACACAAAATGAAGCTTTATTGACCACAAGCTGAACTCTGTGATCATTTTCAATGCAATATGCTATTTACAGTTTTCAGCAAACGAAAAGGGTGGGTGTGGGAAGATACTATCATAACACTCGATGTAAAAGTTCAAAACAAAGAAACCGACATAGCTATTTCTATTCTTCACACAGAACCTTAGTGGAACTGTAGACTAAATCTATTTTATCAAAACCGATCAAAATAATCATCTGATATTCATTAGGCAAAAGTGTTTCAAGAGATGATAAGCTTCGAGCATCAGACTAGATTTTGGATACCGTAGTGTGCGTGCAATCGCAGCACAGGCTTTAAGGTGAATTATCATTGAAACAAATAGTGGATTTTTAACAGCGTAACCTATGTGGATGTCCACGAAATCCGACTTTAAAGTAAGCAATTAGAAGAATAAACAATGATGTTTCTTCCAATGATTGCTAAACAAACAATGAAATGATTTTATGGGACTAATTTAAAAATTTTAATCATATATGTAGATTTTGTACGGTTATTGTTTGCAGCACAAATAGGAAGTACATTTTCAGTTTCAACTACTTCATTTGACAGTTTGGACGGTATTTATCAAAGAAAAGAATTAAAATGTCCACACATAGAACTCGTGCAAATAAAATGAAATTATGTTGTTGTTTTTTTCATCACTCAATCAGTTCCTATGGTGAAATTTGAAACCTTTTAGCAATAAATATTACTTAAAAACTGCCACACCGTATTTTGACAAAAACAAGAACATTATATTGTCCATCTTAGTAGATGAAGACGATACAAATGAACCAGGCAAAGTCTTGACAAAATTATTTATTTTCATCTCATATGTTGTGCATTTATGGAGTAACGAGAAAATTAAAAGTAAAATAGTTATGCGGAAAGTAAAAATTAATTTCACCGTCTTCAGAAATTTGGACAACAATGCAATGTATTCTGTACCCTCTTACCATGCAAAAGTTTGTATAATTTTCTTTTTTTTTTAATAGTAAAAGTCTGATTTTGAGACTACGCTGACTTTTAATACATGTCGTTAGCTTGATCACAGTTCCTTTACTTGCGCATTTAAAATGTACTAGGTTGCTTTCAATCAGTGGATGTAATCGATAGCTGTTAAAAATACCAACTTTCTTTTCATTAACCAGTTAGAGTTCTTAAGGAAATAAAAAGAGCATGTAGAATAACTGTAGACAGAAATGAATGGAAGGATTCGTGCATTTATTCACATATGCACGTGAAAGATGACTGCAATATTTTTTCTTACTGGTCAGTCTTCAAGTCCGATTTCAAATCAGTTTGTCGGTCAGTTAGTCAATTGACGAATGGACAAAGCTGAGGTAACCACGCCTATCCATTAGCATAACATGATCTGTCAAATATTTGTTTTTCTTCTGAACATTTTTCCAGCTTATTATAGAGAAAACGTCGAGTGGTGGTGAAACTTTCATGAAAATTTAATGAAGGATGGTGAAGCTCTAGCAATCAGAATTTGTACATGCTATAGAGTGAAAACTACTACTGAATTACGCTTCCTCCAAAACAAGCTTAGTATTCCAGGCGTATTCATGTAATGATTCCCACAAAGCATGACTTGTAATTGGTCAATGATCTATTGGAATTTCGAACGAACAACAATTGACTTGCAGCTGGTGGTAGGTGTGTCATTGGAACTCGGTCCTTTGTCAATTGATCAATTAATCAACACAGCGATCAAATCAATCCGCCCTTTCCTGTGTTCCTTCCTTGTACAGTTTCCATTTGAAACAAGTGATTGGAAAATTCATTTCTTGTTACAGTGAAGGGACCAGTCAGTCAAGGTATCAATTGAGAAATGCATTAAAAAAAAAAAAAAAATGGTGTGGACTCAAGATACTTTGTTTGGAGAATCCTTTACCAATCATGCCTTTGTTATATCTCAACTTCACTATCTTAGTGCTGAATTGACCTAGTCATTATTATCCTCTATCCATCCTAACCTTTAACATTGTGGCTCAAGCGGTGATATATGTCCCAGATGATGCTACTTCAAAAGGTATGTTTAAAATTACAACATCCGGTATTGTATTTTAGCTGTCTCGGCTACACTCCCATTATTTATGGCCCTGATGAAGAGCTAAGTAAACACCCCTTTCTTTATAATGAGCCCACAGGGCCATAATAATCCCATAAAATAGGGGTCTGATTCCCTCCCTATTGACACCGTTACCAAGTGGAAGGGCGTTAAGGTTGCAATGGATGGCGCAGCCTTCGATTGATCCTGATGGGAGTTTGGTTCTTAGCCGCCATGCTGGAGCCACATTTAATAACCAATGATATACTGCGGTGTGCATGAGTTAAAATAAGTTGAGATTTTCTGGAAAGTGATTAATGTATTCCTTAGCCTGTTTCTAACAACATCAACAAAAATCTTTTTTAAATGGCAAACTTAACTGTGTGTGGACGAAATATTTTTTGTTATTTATTAAACCCATATTTCAAGAGTAGACTTTGACCTTCCGTGCGTTCTTATGTCCGTCCGCCTTGTCTGGGCTATTTTAAAAACTTGTATTATAATCATTAAAATAATTGTCTTAATGAGACCAAACTAGCACGGTAGATGTATCTAGGTGTGAAGGTATGTTGCACATCGGAACAGGGTTGCTGTGAACTGCTGTCTTAGGTTTCTTGAACATTTCTGTAAGGAACGTGTCTTGGGTCTTATTCCAATACTTCTATAGCTGCAGTTTGGGTATATTTTCGGATAAATATATGTCTTATATAAAATATGGTTCCTTATGATATATTTTCCTTGTTTTATTCATTATTGCTAAATATTGCCACAGAAGAAAAAGTTATCTTGTGAGATTCCTGATTGATAGTTTTTTTCATATTTGATTCCATTAATGCAATATTAGATTATTGATCTCGTTATTATTCTTTTTTCAGAAATATTATATAAAATATTATATTAAAACCAGTTTAATTACACTGAGCTCAATCAATCTGCTATTTGATGTTCTTTTGTACTGAAGAATGTACAAGTTTCTCGGAGGTATTTTTATGTCTTTTTTGTATACATCAGATTGCTTTAAACATTTTAATAGTTTATACCAAAGTTATTTGTTACATAAAAACTTGTTCTTGTTAAAATTTTGAATCTGAATACTGCTATTAATAACAGCAAATTAAATTTTCTAAACAATATTATTTTTCAGAATCATTGATTTCTTTAATTTTCCATTTTTACATTCCTTACTTTTAATATGTAATTTTTTGGACATATTTCATTTATAAATGTATTTAAGTCAGTTTTGAGACTGCGAAACGTTCTGCATGTGTTTATTTGCAAGGATAGGTTCATTGCTCTCTGATTTAACATAATTTAAGTTTCACAATGGGACTACCTATCTAGCAGACCATGTTTTTTGGTTCATCTATCCGATGCCGGTAAATAACTAGTGATTATCTTGAACATGTATGACTGTTATATCTGATTACCAGTGACCAAGGAGGAAATGTTGATGTCTTCAGCTGCACGTAATCTCTTGCTTTCTCTCATTTTACACTTGTTATCTCATGCCTTATACTTTTATCGCATGTTTTACTCTTGATAGCTCATGAAAACATGCTATCTGTGGCATACCGTTGGTATTGCCCATTTGTTATCTCATATTTTACAGTTAAGCACATGCTATCTGTCATATATTTCTCGTTAAACACTTTATAATTAAACTTGAATTGGAGGTAAACATTTACACTAAGGAATTTTGTACTATCAAGCATTCCCTGAAGGAATAATTTACAAATCAAGCATTCCCTGAAGGAATAATTTACAAATCAAGCATTCCCTGAAGGAATAATTTACAAATCAATCATTCCCTGAAGGAATAAGTCACAAATCAAACATTCCCTGAAGGAATATTTAACAAATCAAATATTCCCCAGCCCATGCTCTAGACCTCCTATCTGATGTTTTACATCTGGTTTCGAAGCTGCCGAAACTGAAGAAGGAAAGGAAATTTCCATTCTCTAAACCTTACAAGTATTTTCCTTAAATCGTAGCAGTTATTTTTTAAACTTTTGTAAATATATGCACGAAGGTCCATTTTTAGCATTGGGATTCCCATCTCCTCCGGGTAGTCGATCCACTTTGCTCTACATCGACCATTAGCACATGGAGCTAGCCGAAACAATGTGTTGAACAAATGCCCTCATGCGGAGGAATTAGTTACTGTCCGCAGAAAACAACATCAATTAACCAATAAGAGAACTCGTTACGTGACCAGTTGGGTATTCAGTATGGTGACTTCCATGATGTCTACGTACCTTGACTCAGTTTAAATTGGAGAAAAGAACATGTGACAGTTGTCCGTGTCCACATATGCCATTATGATTATTCGCAAGTATATTTCTTGGTAAAAGTTATTAGCCATCTGATTAGGTCAGTTTCTTTCAGCTGCAGATAATGAGATAACGGAGCAATAGATAATGTTTAGGCTAGGTACTTTTACCAAGAGTCGATGTGGAACAAAATGAATGACGACCCTTGGCTAGCTGAGATGTGGGATTCCATAGTTTAGAATATCTTTAAACTTGCACCTATTTCTCTAAGAAAGTATGCTTGCAAAGCGTTTCATCCGTTTTATAACGACTTTCTTGTCACTCTTAATATTATTGCATAAATATTTGACATGTCCATCTCTTTTATGGTAGAGTCAAAGGGAAAAATTGCCCATATACGCTGTACTATTGTCTTCATTGGCTGATAGTGATGTCTGCATGGTATGTTCGTGTTTATACGAATTTCCCGTGCAAAGGACATAAAACAAGTCTACTCTGTACATGCATATCGAGGATGGTTCTTGGGGTAAGTAAATACCTAGGGTTTTCTCATCCCATCATATAAAATCTAAACTTTAAGACTTAAAAATTCTAAGAATTAGCATATTGACTCGCCGGTATACAATGTATCGCCAGTAAAACAGTTCTGCAACCATATTGCATGACTAGTAAAATATGTGTATAATATTATTCTCCGCTACTTAGAATTTTGATGTATTTCGAGATAGAAAATAATGTTGCAGTCTGTAGAGAATGTGAGAGGGTCTAAATATACAAATACAAGCGAATTCACAGAGCAAATGTATTAAAAAAGTTCATTGTTTTGATGGTACGAATTTCAGTAAACTTTTATTTTCCACAAATAATAACAACAGATTATATTCACAATAGATACCGACATGAAAATGTTATCAATACTGTATCATCGGTGTTTCGCTCCCACTTTTTACTGGATCATAACCATTCAATGCCCAAGATCATGCTCACACTTTTTGCTTCAGTTTCCTTTCATATCCCATTCAAAAGGGTCACTTATACAACGGAGATCGGCATATCAACATTTTTTCCAATTAGAATTATAAATGCTTCATTAAATAAATAAAAAATAAAAGTATACTCCCTTTGATTAAATCCAAAGTTCATAGTTAAACAGAATGAAGAATGACTCTAAGAACTAAAGACAATATTCCCTACTTGCAACCCAAATACTCGGAAGTCAAAGAGGTGTTAATTATAGAATGAAATCCCAGCTCTGAAGTCAGCACACTTGAAAATTAAGGCAAGAGGTCCCTAAAGATATTCATAGCATAAACTTCAAAATATATAACTTTTAAATATTTTAAGACTTTAACAAATTTCAGTTAATAATCTTTTTTTTATTGTTGTCACTTTCAATACAGTTACTGCCTTTCCAACTGGAAAACAAAACAAAAGAACAATAGAACAAACAAACAAACAAACAAAATATTGTTCATTAGCCAACCTATCAGATATATTATTCTTATGCACATACTTTTTGTATTACATTGCGTTCGTGTTTATAATGACAGGATGAAGCAAGATTGCAGTCAGCAACATGGAAATCCCCCAACGGTATTTCCTGAATAGTTTATTTATGGTTTGTAGGCAGCTACAGAGCAATATGGCAATTTCTCATTGGAATTCCCGTACAAAGATGTTTATGACTTGCGGACTTTGGACAAAGCAACATAGGGATTTCCCCAGTGAGTTTCTTTATTGGGTTAATTTTGGTTTGCAGGATGTGGTAATTTGATTTTTTTAAATAGCCGTGTTGGATGTGATAATTTTAGGGGATTCTACTCATTTATGCTCGTCACTTGGAATGTTCATTTCTACGAAATTAATTTTCCGTGAACTTCAGCAGCGTTTATCATAATTGACTCAGCATTATTTATTGTTACCTAATTTAAAAAGGAAATCACGTCCCTTCTCGTGGTTTTCTTAGTTCCTGCATCAGTGCAAGTCACTTGTCCTTATTTATTCTCATTTTCTAAATAACGGTTTTTTTATTGTTTTTTTTTCAAATTTAAGTATTACTCCTAATCTACAGGTAATCACAAGTATTTTCTCTTTTTTTTTCTTTTCTTTTTCATCCATTTTCCTCTGGATTTTAAATAGACATCACAATTTATGCACATTGGAAAATGAAATAAAAATATAACAATTACTCATCCCATTCGAAATCATCAATGGTAGTTAAGCTATACTGAATACAAGCCCCCTCTATGATATTAATCATGGAACTTTGCTTTCTAAAATATGTTGACATATGAATAGTTAAGATTGTATTTGAAGTTCAGATGAAAGGAGGCGTAATTTAAAGGGTAGCATGCGTCGCACAGTCTACTTTATCTTGTTTTCGCTAAGTAATATAAATGCAAACCTAGGTAAACTATGGAAGTGAATTTAAAAAAACGGACGCCTCGCAATTTCGGTGGCACTCGGCGATGCTGAGTGCATTGTACGTGGGAAGGGGGTGAAAGTTATACCCTTATTCACTCAGATTGGTATCGACTAATTCCTTTCTTATGTACAGCTGGTCAAATGAAAACTATCCAGAGGGATAGTTACCGTCTATATTCGCGTATAACCCCGTACCAACTGCAAACTGCATAGACCCAGATCTGTCATCGCATAATGCGCCGGCAGATCTGGGTCTATGCAGTTTGTAAGGAATAATCAGAAGAACAAACAACATAGACTATGATTTGCCGGCGCATTATGCGACGGCAGATCAGGGTCTATGTTGTTTGCATTTAGACTGAAATTATACGCGAGTACCATCGGCATATGGAATGGGACATGATTTAGGTCTAGTTAATAAACCCTTCAGGTGTATTAGTTGCGAAACGTCAAGGTTCTATTGTTTGAAGAGTGGAACCTATTTAAATTGAACTTGGATAAAATAATTTTGTAATAGTCTTCGACAAATCTCGCAGGCCAGACATAGCTATCATAATATCCAACGTTTGGTTTAAAAAAAAAAGGTTTAAAGTCCATATCTCAACTTTTTGTCAGTGAATTGGTATCATTCATTTACCATAAACACTGCCTCAAGGTGAAGGAACTCATCTAGAGTGAAGGTTAATGAAATCAAAGATCACAGGGGACAATTGATTAAGTATTCGATGCTCCATTTGTTTGCATCTGTGTTGCTGTGTTGCTATGAAGGAGCTGTTATCAAGAATCGAAAATAAGTTGACAGTGGGATATAGAATATCACTTGGGATTTGGAGGTAGAAGGTCAAGGTCACATTGGTGTTTTTAACTTCTTAATGTTTATATCTTCTATAAATAGACTTTCTAGAAGATTCACCATGTACACTGAGCATTATTGGGGATGTCACATTCAAAAATTCATAGATCAAAGTCATAGGGTGAACCTTTTAATCGTTTGAGGCAAATTATTAAGTGTTTTATGAAGCGAGTGCATATGTTTCCATGAACAGATTTCTATCAGAGTTGGTAATACGTTTAACATAGAAGACAAAAAACCCTTAGCAATGGGGGCATAAGAGATCAAAGGTCAAGGCCACAGGATTTGTTTGGTAGTATCTTACTAAGGTCAATGCGACATCATCTCAGGCGAGACGATACCTTTCTTTAGTCCATAGCAAAGTACTAATTACCGCTTAAGTCGTTGTTCTATTTGTTAAAACATGTCTAACCTTAACAATATTCTGCCGTTATGAGCAAATCTTAATAATTTATGGGGACTTGTTATCCTTGTAATTATAAGCAGTAAATATCAAAGACAGTGTATTTTTAGACAAAAGCAGTACATATCAAAGACAGTGTATTTTAGACATAAGCAGTAAATATCAAAGACAGTGTATTTTTAGACAAAAGCAGTAAATATCAAAGACAGTGTATTTTTAGACAAAAGCAGTAAATATCAAAGACAGTGTATTTTTAGACAAAAGCAGTAAATATCAAAGACAGAGTATTTTTAAACAAAAGCAGTAAATATCAAAGACTGTATTTTTAGACAAAAGCAGTACAAAATATCAAAGACAGTGTATTTTAGACATAAGCAGTAAATATCAAAGACAGTGTAATTTTAGACAAAAGTAGTAAATAACAAAGACAGTGTATTTTTAGACATAAGCAGTAAATATCAAAGACAGTGTATGTTTAGACATAAGCAGTAAATATCACAGTGTATTTTAGACAAAAGCAGTAAATATCATAGACAGTGTATTTTTAGACAAAAGAGGTAAATATCAAAGACAGAGTATTTTTAGACAAAAGCAGTAAATATCAAAGACTGTATTTTTAGACAAAAGCAGTAAAAATATCAAAGACAGTGTATTTTAGACATAAGCAGTAAATATCAAAGACAGTATATTTTTTGACAAAAGTAGTAAATAACAAAGACAGTGTATGTTTAGACATAATCCTAAATATCAAAAACAGTGTATGTTTAGACATTAGCAGTAAATATCAAAAACTGTATTTTAAGACAAAAGCAGTAAATATCAAAGACAATGTATTTTTAGACAAAAGCAAGAGCATACTTTTTTATTCATAAATGCTATTGATAATTAGACTGAGTTTCCTCTATTTGAAAAATCTTTAATTATTTGGCTATTACTGTCCTTTCAACAACAGAGCGCTTCAATAGTGTACGAAGAAAAATAAAATGTGGCAGCGCTTTTTATTTCACAAACTCTCCCAATACAAGATTTTTCTCCAAACCATATTCCACAATTAATACAAGTTTGACTCCTAGTCCTTGAAACGTCTACTCCTTATACCATAGGCCATTCGTGTTTAGGGTCTCTCTTTCACCTTGAAACTGAAACACTTGTTTATAAATTAAACAAACTCTACTTTATTCATTGATTTCGTTCTGATTTGTATTTTTCTGTTTCTGCGTCTTAAGAAAAAAAAAAAAAAAAAAAAAAAAAAAAAAAACCACTGCAATATATTAGTTTGAAGTATCCGCTCAGCATAATCTCCACACGAGGTCAATGCAAACAAGCGGTTGTTGAAATAGATTGTATGGACTAAGGAATGTGACGTAACTTGCCAAATTTGGCTTTGGTATACGGGGTTAAAGGGCATGTGCGAGATTTAATAATGTCTGAAAAGTAGAAGACGACTTGGATAGCTGACTAAAAAAAGGTGATTTGGCGAAAATCCGTGCTGGATTCGACCGATAACTGTCTGAAAGGGAAAACGGACACCCTTGCTACCTTTGTATTTAATATTGTGCTTCCTCTTTTGAGATAAGCCATTGAAAGCGCCTGTCATTCAAAACGCCGACAAATTTTATTTTTATTTTTTTCCGCCCATGGTTTGTCTTAAAAATGGACAGTAATAGCCAAATAAAAAATAAATAAAACGTAGACAGAGGAAACTCGGTCTAAGTGATAACATGCCAGGATGTAAATCGATTATAAACTGGTTTTTAGCACGGACCATATTTTTTTCATAAACGTAAAAAATTAGTTTCGAAGTATTTAATGTCAGGGACATTAAAAGGAAAATTAATAAATACAATAAATCTAGTTGTAATTAATCATTTATTGCTCATACACACATTTGTTTGTCTAATTAATTTGATTTTTATGAATTGATCAGGATAGGTAGCGCTGAGAATCAAGAAAACAGCTGTCATGTCATCAAACGCATAGCTGTAAAATTAACTGATCAATTTCTAATTCAAAAGCAAATTATTTTCTTCATAAAGGCATCTGTGATGATATTTTGAGATGTAACTGGTTTTTGTAATGATAATACTCAATTTCCTGTTATATAAAGGTGAT
Organism: Margaritifera margaritifera; assembly: GCA_029931535.1. Lineage (NCBI taxonomy): Eukaryota > Metazoa > Mollusca > Bivalvia > Unionida > Margaritiferidae > Margaritifera > Margaritifera margaritifera. Next base: position 904,191 of record JAQPZY010001617.1, read on the forward strand.
AGCAATATTTAAAAGTGCCAACTTAAATTAGTATCATGACTGGATAGGATTGATGAAATGGAAAGTGAATTTTATATTAAAAATTATCAGTATTTTCATGAATTATTTAAAGTCCAAGAATCAATCAACTTTTTGGTGGTTGCGGGTGGGGAGATAATGTAGTTCTCACATTTCGATGCATATACTGAAAATGCAATATAAGAATGTATCAAAGCATTTTTTTCTTAGTGTTTTAGGACACTATAGCGCCTTAGGTTGATATGAAATACCGTGTTTTTTATGCTCAGTATTTAGACGTATGGTTTTAGATCCTATCGCATGGAGGACATAAATAGAAATGATATACAGATGATATTACATGTGAAATTCCGCATCAGTACTGCACTGGGACGGAAAATAAGTGTCATTTTAACCGTTTTATGATCGTTTCATGAACCTCAAATCTTTTTTACGATTTTTGTTCGCTCATAATTGCACATAAAAGACGGTTTTTATTGGTCTCAGGTGTTTAGTGGGTAGCCGAAAGCAGCTCAGCTTAACAATCATACAAGAGAAGGTTCTATATGACATAGATGTAGAATATAGATTTAACAATAAAAACAAGCACCTGCCTGATACAGCACTCCGTGCAACATTTACTTTTTTTTTTATAAATCATACTAAGAGAAGGAAACATTGCTGTCTTGGGCTGCATGTAAAATACACGAGAGGTGTTTACACAGTTCTGAAAATTAGTGCGCTGTACGATAAAGTTCCTTATTAGTGAACAGTGCGTTAGTGCATCCCCTCAAAGTACTCCCCATGCAACTCTACACACTTTCTCAGTCTGATTATTCAATTATTGAAAGCCATTTTGTATTCTCTGATTGGTATGTTGTTAATATACTGCACTTTTAACCGCATGGTGGCTTTCAAACCGTCTCACCTTCAGCGAATCTTTGATAACGAGATTCAGGGAAAAATTACCTTTGGTTAAATCATGGCTGTATTGAGGATGTGCTCCTTCAGGATGTCTGTCACGACGGCGGATTTATGCGCTTGTTCGTTGTCATTTAGTAGATGGATACCTCGGGTACCCGTGCGCGGACGGGCGGTTCGGTAGTTTTCCGAAACATTTGGCAACACTTTGGAGGCATGCAGATGTTCAGTGACACCAGCAGTGTCAGTCAAAAGTACCTGGATGACCAGGCCTTTTACACTGAAAAAATAATGCCAACAAAACTCTTTGAACGTCCGACTACTTAGAGCAATTTGTTGTCTCTGCTCATTTTCTTCAAACCAAACTTTATTATTTCCTCATTCAAACGTCTCTGGTCACTCTTTTCATATTTGGCGATTTCAACCCGAGTCTGTTTTTGATCAGCCGTCAACAAATGTGCCACCCAACTTGCACAAACCTTTCTGAGTTTCAAATGATTCTTCTGTAAATTAAAAACAGCTGAAGAATTATTGCCCGTGATAATGGAAATATCTTCCACTGTGTATTGAGCATCATCATCAATTGCTCCCCCCTCCCCCTTCACAGCAGCCAATTCCCGCTCACCAATCGCAGACAACGGTCTTCCAGAAATTATCTTCCATGTATTCGCGACTATCTTTAAAATGATAAAACCACCTCAAAATTGTAGGATATGACAGAGAATTACATCCGTAAACTTTATCCAAGCCGGTCTTTGTATCAGTGAGAGAGTACCCGGATTTTTCAGTATGTACTTTGCTAAGTAGCAGTCTTGTTCTCCTTCTCCGACATTGTTACGTCACTGTCATTTACCTATGTTGCGTCACACGCATATATCTGCTGGTGTCCGGTGTGTTGTAAATCATTTTACAGAACGTTATTTTGTCCATCGATTGCCGTTAAATTTATTGACAGGTTACATTAAACAAAAAAGTTGTAACAAAATATTCAGAACTTTCAAATACCCCTCCTATATTTATTATATATACCTGAGATACGACAGCGCCTTTATGCCATTACCTCTGATGTACAGTGTAATCATAATACTGGTGTCATTCGCTAATTTAGGTCTTTAATGAAGATAATAAAAAGATTTCTCCTTTGTTGCAAAAAAAAATAAAAATAAAAAATAAAAAATAAAAAAGAACACAACAAGGAAACAAACTTTAATAAAAAACAAATTTCACTGGAACACACACATACATACGTGTATATATATATATATATATATATATATATATATATATATATATATATATATATATATATATATACACACTTTCTGTACGATTTAAATGTAAATAATGAATGATGACTCAATAATACAGCTTCTGCAGCAGATCAATTTAGGATCAGCTTGTTAGACAGCTGAAGGATTGTGCTTTCTGCATTCCCGAACAGGTTTAACTGGGCATTAAGTGCTTCTACATTCACTTAGTGATTATGTAGGTAGTGCGTAAATATACACATGGGCAGGGCCTATTTTTGCAACCTTGTAGACACCACAATCCAACACAAAAATTCTTTAACATGTTTAGGCGTAATTTAGTACATTTCAATTATAAAATTGTATGACCTAACAATCTTCGCCGAGTTTTCGCATACTAAAACCATATTAGACAATCGTCTAAAAGCATTGGTGACGTCATACACAGCAGTTTGTATTATAGTATATTATATTGCAATGTATTATGCAACTATAACACAAACACACACACACACACATACACATATATACATACATATATATATATATATATATATATATATATATATATATATATATATATATATATATATCGATAATGGCATTATCTGTTTTTAGGCTGCGTCAGTAAGACTAGTTGATTAATTTTAAACTTTATTCTGACAGTTCAGACACCTTGTTCCGGACACTTCAGTTATTTCAGACAGTTATATCTTTGATGTCAATTTTGAGTGTACATGTATGTAGCAGTCTTTCCTTTCGTTTGTATACATAGGACTAAACAAGAATTTTTGTTGTTGTATTTAACCGGTTTAGAACATTTGTATAAATGATTTTCAATTAGTTCAAGTTATTGTAAAATGTAGTGGAATTCGTGAAATACCAGTTTTTAAAAAAATGCTGAACATCATTTTTAGTCCCTCATATACAAACGCTTGGATTATGGCTGCTAAGTTCGAGAAAGTTCAATGGTGATAGAATTATGACTTACGGCATTGATAAAGACATTCAGACAGTATGACTTACGGCACTGATAAAGACATTCAGACAGTATGACTTACGGCACAAATAACATTCAGACGTTATGACTTACGGCACTGATAAAGACATTCAGACAGTATGACTTACGGCACTGATAACGACATCAAAACATTATGACTTACCGCATTGTTAACGACATCAAGACATTTCACTTTTATCTTTTGTGACGTTATGAGGTGATATGTTCATAATATAAACTGTAATATCAAATATATGAAACAAGCATATTAAACATTATATCTTTAATATTATGCGTAAGCCCAACATTGGAGATATTACATATCTCGTGAAAGAAAGACAGCTTCCTTGCAGATCCAATGTTTAAAATAAGGATTTCCTTTCTTATGCATTTTATTCCTGTTTAACTATTTTCCGGGACACGGACAGAGAAGAATGGGAGAGCTTTGAGTCCGAAGACGGTCATCATCAGAGACACATTCTAGTACCTGCATATTGACCTTACCCAACTTAGCATCATATCAATGGTCAGCATTCAGTGACGATTTTGGAATGGACAGGAAAGAGTGACACTTTTAAAATACACGGGATTTTCTGGAAAACATACCCATGTATATCCTGTGATATAAATGTACGAAAGCAAGTCGTGGATTTATTAAATTTCTAAACTTTGTACTAAATTTGAGATTTAACATTATTTTGCTTAGGATCTTCTTGCTATATTGTTTTGATTTTTTTTCTTGGTCAGATGTAGAGATTGTAAAGAAGGATGCGAAATAACTTTACAGTTTCAAAATTATACACCTGGAAATCTTTTTTTCAAGGTTTTATGAATGTTCTTGAATCCTTGTTGCCTGGTGAATTTTCAAGGGAAAATTCAGTGTCTCCAACCAAGTAATAAGAGGCTTATGGTAAAAGTGGTGTTAGGACCACAGTATCAAAATTACAATATTTCACGTACAACGTCAATGAAATCTGATGAGTAATTCTCCAAGGTGCCTTTTTATATCACTGTTCTTGCCTGTTCGTTCTTGGACTCGTTCTTATATATCACTGCTATTGCTGCTTGGTCCTTGGACTGATTGCCATATCACCACTTTTGCCTCTTTTTCTTGGACTGGTTTTTATATCACTACTGTTGCCTCTTGGTCCTTGGACTAATACTTATATCACTGCTTTTGCCTCTTAGTCGTTGGACTGGTTTTTATATCACTGCTGTTGCTGCTTGGTCCTTGGACCGATTCCTATATCACTGCTTTTGCCTCTTAGTCGTTGGACTGGTTCTTATATCACTGCTGTTGCTGCTTGGTCCTTGTACCGATTCCTATATCACTGCTTTCGCTGCTTGGTCCTTGGACTGGTTTTTATATCACTGCTCTTCTTGTCTCATGGTCCTTGGACTGGTTCGTACATCACTGCTCTTGCTTGTTTGTCCTTGAGCTGGTCGCGTACGGTCAGAGTTTTTTCGTTGTTCTTGTTGTTGTTATTATTATTATTATTATTATTAAAAGTATTTTTTTTTTCGTTAGTTAACTATTTCCTTTCCACTTTTGTGACCTTTCAAGAAAGCATTCTTATGGGTAGTTCAAACTATGTCCATAGACATCTTTTTGAGAATTTTTTTTTTCTTCTCAACACAGTAAAATATACTTTGAAAGGATTCAAAATTTAAACGGAAAAGGGGATGACATATGGAACTTACTGGTATAATATTTAAACTTGTTTTCTAAAATGAATCTCAACAAAGACTCTTAACTCTCTCTCTCTCTCTCTCTCTCTCTCTCTCTCTCTCTCTCTCTCTCTCTCTCTCTCTCTCTCTCTCTCTCATCAAGGTACATGTGCATTCCCTGTCCATCTTACGCAACCATTGAAATCTGATCTGTCTCTCCTACACCCCCCTCCATTAATAGTGTAACATTTCTAATTGATATTACACACAAGTGTGAGCATGGGAATATCATTATACACTTTATAATATCCCCTGTGATTATGATGAAAACTTGATAGCTCAGGGGAGCAGCCTCCACATTGACCCAACGGAATTTGATTGTTACTATTATGTAAATATGTAAATAAATACCACAGCAACTATTGTATTAAGACTTGAAGGTTTACTATTATATTTTAATTCAATTATTTAAGTCTTTGGTATGCGATAGATACTATAAGGGGTGATGGGAAGTTAGAAATATAAAGTTTCTCTAATTTCACACTGAGATGTCACCTCTTCAACTCTATCGTTAGGGATTGCGGCAACCTTGATCCAGATGTATAGCAACTGTAAGAAGACAATCAATGAAACGAACACATATCAGGCAGTTGGACATAAATTTTCACTTGCACATCTTCTTCTGTCAGCAGTTTGACTGAATCACCACGCTTGTTCGGCTTTTAGTTTAGAATTACACGTAAATTACAATATTTGATATTAAAAAGCAACTTTGTTGACTTAAGCAAGTTGCACATCCAGTACGTTTTTCCTCTTTAATAGAATTTGATTCCGATACATATCAGAATTTCTTTACATCAAGAAAACGATGTAATAAATCAAGAAAACGTTGTTACTAGTAATACTGTTATTACAGCACTCACTCACTATAACGCCCTTCATTATAACACGGTTCCTTTTATAAGGCGGGTATGGTC